>JAWNOY010000134.1:0-93203 GCA_035045545.1 Drosophila gaucha
CTACCGGGTCAGAATTTCTCACTCGGAACGAAAACCACTTCACATTGCAGCGCCCAGCATCCAAAATTGATTGTATGGCCAGATCAGTGCCCTCCAGAACGACATTGACATATAGAACGCCCCGGGATTGAATTAATTAATTATAAATAATCAAAAAACTAATCCCATTAATGGTCAAGTTAATTACGCTATTAGGTTTATATCCCAATAACTTGCACATATGTTAGACTCCTTGGTCCGTGTTTCAAGACGGGTCTCGAAGGTGAATCACAGACCTGTTATTGCTCAATCTCATTATTGCTAGACGCAATTTGTCCATTTAAGAAGGTAGTGTCCTTATAATGGGACAAACCAACAGGTACGGCTCCACTTATATAAACACATTCAAACACAATAAACATTTTACTGCCACCATGAATGAAGGCTACATAAGCTTCAACACCATAATCCTGAAGATATCTATTTAATATATTTGAGTCTCGTTCGTTATCGGAATTAACCAGACAAATCACTCCACGAACTAAGAACGGCCATGCACCACCACCCATAGATTCGAGAAAGAGCTATCAATCTGTCTTACACACTTATGTTCAGACCTGGTAACTTTTCCCGTGTTGAGTGAAATTAAGCCGCAGGCTCCACTCCTGGTGGTGCCCTTCCGTCAATTCCTTTAAGTTTCAGCTTTGCAACCATACTTCCCCCGGAGCCCACAAGCTTTGGTTTCCCGGGACTGAGAGAGCCATAAAAGTAGCTAACCCCAATTGCTAGCTGGCATCGTTTATGGTTAGAACTAGGGCGGTATCTGATCGCCTTCGAACCTCTAACTTTCGTTCTTGATTAATGAAAACATCTTTGGCAAATGCTTTCGCTTAAGTTAGTCTTACGACGGTCCAAGAATTTCACCTATCGCGTCGTAATACTAATGCCCCCAAACTGCTTCTATTAATCATTACCTCTTGATCTGAAAACCAATGAAAGCAGAACAGAGGTCTTATTTCATTATCCCATGCACAGAATATTCAGGCATTTGAAGCCTGCTTTAAGCACTCTAATTTGTTCAAAGTAATTGCACCAGCCCACAATAACACTAGATGAAGAGCACTAATGCAGGTTTTTAAAAAAGAAGGAATATTTAAAAAAAATACAAGTACTTAATAAAATATAAGAACTCCACCGGTACATAAAGGTATAGTACATACATAAAGGTATAGTACTAACCACAATTGTAAGTTGTACTACCCGTATGAAGCACAAGTTCAACTACGAACGTTTTAACCGCAACAACTTTAATATACGCTATTGGAGCTGGAATTACCGCGGCTGCTGGCACCAGACTTGCCCTCCAATAGGTCCTTGTTAAAGGATTTAAAGTGTACTCATTCCAATTACAGGGCCTCGGATATGAGTCCTGTATTGTTATTTTTCGTCACTACCTCCCCGAACTGGGAGTGGGTAATTTACGCGCCTGCTGCCTTCCTTAGATGTGGTAGCCGTTTCTCAGGCTCCCTCTCCGGAATCGAACCCTGATTCCACGTTACCCGTTGCAACCATGGTAGTCTTAGATACTACCATCAAAAGTTGATAGGGCAGACATTTGAAAGATCTGTCGTCGGTACAAGACCATACGATCTGCATGTTATCTAGAGTTCAACCAATAATACGATCTTGTTTTTTTTTTTTATAACCTTGGCAATATTTCACAATTATCTACTTTGGTATCGCTGCCAAGTGTTCATAGACAACAAATAACGATTTTGGTGGGACAAAATAACACTCAATTTCAGAGTATATGACAAACTTTAAAATTATATGCATTTTACATATAATGTGATGAGCACACACTGCTCATCATGTATAGGTTTTTTGACACGTCTTCTCAAATGACGGTCTTTTTTCCAAAACCTACCACCTACCCATACATTGTCATGTATTAATATAATAATACATTCACATAACTTCATTATTCTTTTCCATATAACATAAATAATCTATGCCAGCAAGACAACACTCCACAATCATATGAATTTGCCTTATACAATTTTTTTCATATGACTTGCCTTGCGCGACACCACTCCCTATATAGGTTTTTTGACACGTCTTCTCAAATGACGGTCTTTTTTCCAAAACCTACCACCTACCCATACATTGTCATGTATTAATATAATAATACATTCACATAACTTCATTATTCTTTTCCATATAACATAAATAATCTATGCCAGCAAGACAACACTCCACAATCATATGAATTTGCCTTATAAAATTTTTTTCATATGACTTGCCTTGCGCGACACCACTCCCTATATAGGTTTTTTGACACGTCTTCTCAAATGACGATCTTTTTTCCAAAACCAACCACTCATTTACCTATATTGTCATGGATAGATTACATTTCAAGACAATTAAGTTTAAATTACTCTATAAAGTACAATAGTTGGCTATTCATTTATTTAATTTTGATTAAAAAAGCGCTGTACATATGTATGTTATTGATAGATATTGAACAAATTGTTCATCCATATAATAATATGGATGATACAAATAAACAAAAATGTTTATTCATATAATATTGTGGAGGTAAAAAACTTTTTAATATCTTTGAGCATTTAAAACACTTAAAATTTTTATATCTATTTTTCTTATGTATAATATATTTATTTTATTATTATATTTTATTGTGATTAGATGACGCTATAAAAATATTGTGTTATTTTTTTTGTATTGCACAAATTCATTTATATAATAATATGGATGATACAAATAAACAAAACTGTTTATTCATATAATATTGTGGACGGAAAAAAATTTTAAAATCGTTGCTTTTCGTTCAAACGGTATCATAAATACGTGTGAGTGTAAATGTACATTAATTGTTATATGATTATTTAATTTAAATGTTTTTTCTTATAATTTTTTAAAAAGTTATTGCGTTTACTTTTAAATATAAAAGCTAGTGCCTCAATTACAATTGACTATCTGTGTTCTATCAGTTTAATTTTCTCTAATTTTATTTTTGTGCTTCGCATCACATACTGAGTTCTCTTCATTGACATTCAAGTTATTATCATATTATTGAAACCTTAGTTTCATATTGTGTTCTGCTTTTTTTGATTTCTCTACGTCAATTCCAAGTTCTCATATGTGATTGAAGCAATCGCTTTTGCTTTAACTTATGCTCCGCATCACATATTTCAGTTCTCTTCATCGATTTCAAGTCATCATCATATTATTGAAACCTTAGTTTCATATTGTGTTCTGCTTTTTTTGATTTCTCTACGTCAATTCCAAGTTCTCATATATGATTGAAGCAATCGCTTTTGCTTTAACTTATGCTCCGCATCACATATTTCAGTTCTCTTCATCGATTTCAAGTCATCATCAATATTATTGAAACCTTAGTTTCATATTGTGTTCTGCTTTTTTTGATTTCTCTACGTCAATTCCAAGTTCTCATATGTGATTGAAGCAATCGCTTTTGCTTTAACTTATGCTCCGCATCACATATTTCAGTTCTCTTCATCGATTTCAAGTCATCATCAATATTATTGAAACCTTAGTTTCATATTGTGTTCTGCTTTTTTTGATTTCTCTACGTCAATTCCAAGTTCTCATATGTGATTGAAGCAATCGCTTTTGCTTTAACTTATGCTCCGCATCACATATTTCAGTTCTCTTCATCGATTTCAAGTCATCATCAATATTATTGAAACCTTAGTTTCATATTGTGTTCTGCTTTTTTTGATTTCTCTACGTCAATTCCAAGTTCTCATATGTGATTGAAGCAATCGCTTTTGCTTTAACTTATGCTCCGCATCACATATTTCAGTTCTCTTCATCGATTTGAAGTCATCATCATATTAGTGAAACCTTAGTTTCATATTGTGTTCTGCTTTTTTTGATTTCTCTACGTCAATTCCAAGTTCTCATATATGATTGAAGCAAGCACTTTTGATTTAACTTGTGCTTCGCATCACATATTTAAGTTCTCTTCATCGATTTCAAAATCATCATCATATTATTGAAACCTTAGTCTCATATTTGTGTTCTGCACCACATTTTCTTTAGTTCGTTCTCTGTTCTCCTCCTCCTCCCTCCACCATCTTTACATACACACACATCTGTATTAACTGA
This sequence comes from Drosophila gaucha, assembly GCA_035045545.1. Lineage (NCBI taxonomy): Eukaryota > Metazoa > Arthropoda > Insecta > Diptera > Drosophilidae > Drosophila > Drosophila gaucha. The sequence continues at coordinate 4,132 of JAWNOY010000134.1, forward strand.
AGATAAATGTAAATACGTTGAATTTTAGCATATCAATTTACTTGACACACTAAATTTCAATGTAGATATATATACCCAACAATCTCAACAAATATGCATATGGAATTTTTGTCTCGAATCATATCAAGCAAAGGATAAGCTTCAGTGGATCGCAGTATGGCAGCTGCTCAACCACTTACAACACCTTGCCTGTTACAAAAGTCGTTTACAATTGATTCCAGGCTTTGTCATTGTATTAAATAATGTTTTAAAATATAACTAGCGCGGCATCAGGTGATCGGAGATCCTCCCAATTTACTATGTTATAAATAACATTGGCATCACATCCATTGTCGTTTATAAAATGAATTATAAACTTTTAATGGTCTAGAAGCCATACAATGCAAATTGCCCCTTTTTTTTCATTGCAGTCCAGCACGGATACGACCTTAGGGGGGTTCAGGCATAATCCAACGGGCGGTCATACCACTGTTCGCTCGAACAAGTATTGTGCCATTGGTCCGTACCTGCGGTTCCTCTCGTACTACGCAGGAATGCTGTCGCAACAACGTTTTGTCATTAGTAGGGTAAAACTAACCTGTCTCACGACGGTCTAAACCCAGCTCACGTTCCCTTGCATGGGTGAACAATCCAACGCTTGGTGAATTTTGCTTCACAATGATAGGAAGAGCCGACATCGAAGGATCAAAAAGCGACGTCGCTATGAACGCTTGGCCGCCACAAGCCAGTTATCCCTATGGTAACTTTTCTGACACCTCTTGTTAAAAACTCTTTAAACCAAAAGGATCGATAGGCCGAGCTTTTGCTGTCCCTGTGTGTACTGAACACCGAGATCAAGTCAGCATTTGCCCTTTTGCTCTATGTGTGGTTTCTGTCCGCACTGAGCTGGCCTTGGGACACCTCCGTTATTATTTGAGAGATGTACCGCCCCAGTCAAACTCCCTACCTGGCAATGTCCTTGAATTGGATCATACCTGAGTAATTGGAGTTATACCAAATTATTAAATCAAAAATACATAAATGCATTCTCTCATTAAAGGATTTGTTTGCGATTATATAACAAACTCGTGATACTTTGATCAAGAAGCTTGCATCAAAACCCAATACCATAAGATATAATAAATATATCCGTATAATGGCTAGGAAATGATACACGTTCCATTTAATCAAGTAAGTAAGGAAACAATAAGAGTAGTGGTATTTCATTGTCGATACCAAACCGAAGTCTAATATCTCCCACTTATTCTACACCTCTTATGTCTCCTTACACTGCCAGATTAGAGTCAAGCTCAAAAGGGTCTTCTTTCCCCGCTAATTATTCCAAGCCCGTCCCCTTGGCTGGGGTTCCGCTAGAAAGTAGAAAGGGACAAAAAAATCAAAGGTTTCCCGGGCCCCCCCCCCCCAAGGGCAAAACCCCCCGGAAAAAAACAAACTAAATAAATGGGGGGAACCCCCCCCCCCCACAAAAAAAAAACCCCGGACAAAAAAAAAAAAAAAATGGGGGGGGCAACCCCCCCGGGGGGGGGAGAAAAACAAAACCACCCCCCCCCCGGACGAGACCCCCCCCCGGCCCCCCCCCCCCCCCCCCCCCAAAAACACCCCCCCCCCCCGGCCCCCCCCCCCCCCCCCCCCCCCCCCCCCCCGCAGACCACCCCCAACCCCCACAACAACCACCCCCCCCCCCACAACCAACAACCCCCCCCCCCCAACTTTCTCACTGTGAGGAGCGAGGTCTATTCCTTCCTCTTCCGCAAACAGCGGCATTACTAGTTGATCAATGATCAAACCGCTAGGCGGCCAGCAATTGTCCCCAACAAATGTGCAGAGAGCAGAGAGTCGAGACCGTCTCTGTGTTCTCTACACCCGTGGTACCAGATCACTCCTCTGGTCAGAAGTCGTATCCATGGAAGGATACTTCCAGTTTTGCTCCATGAAGCTGGGGACTGGTAGCCCCGGAGAACACTAAATTACCACACACTCACCTCAATCAGACGCCCCCATTCACCCGTCAGTCATGCAAACCTTTCATACGAAATTCCTCAAGAAGAACGCAGACGTCGCCTGGAAAATACAGCTCTGGCAAACTCATTCAACCTTCTTATCCTATCACTGGTGGAGAGTGATTGACTTACGTCAAACCCGCCACTAACCTCATAAACGCCCATCGCGCCCAGATCACGCAGATCCGTATACAGCATACACTCACAAAGTATGTGCTCCCATGTTTCCGAAGCCGAGCCACAGGGGCATTCTGGACTGTCATTAAGGTTTCTCGAATGCAGAAACGCATTGAGGGAACCGTGACCAGTCAACAGGAATCCAAGACATAGGTTAAAACCAAAGTCTGGTCGGCTTCCCACAAACGTGACATCACGAATGTAGCGATGGGTAACACGCCCATTCCCACTAGTGCTCCACCTGACTTGCCAGTCAGCCAGAACACACTCATTCAGCAATCTCTTACATTCGCTAAGCCCTAAACTCTCCACATCCCTATCAGCTAACCATTCATTCTGTACCAACGGCAGCCTCCTCTTTATCTTGTATATCAAGGCACGACGCCTGATTTCCAAGTCAAGAGGGGCCACTCCTAACAAGACCTGCATTGCCTCCGTGGAGACAGTGCGGCACACAGCCAAACACCCTAGAAGAATCACTCTCTGGCAAGCCAGCACTTTCATTCTACCCACAACAGACAGAACTATTTTGCCCCATACAGATGCCCCATATGTTGCACATGCAACAAAAAGACCACCATATATGGATCGAACAGCCCGCCTGCTGAGGCCCCAGTCACTTCTCAACACTCGACGAACTTGAGCAACCACACCAGACAGTCGGCCTTTGAGATAGGCGATATGAGGAGTGAAACACATCCTCTCGCCAAAGGTAATGCCGAGATATTTAACCTCAGTCGCATACCTTACAGTCAAATTGTTCAGTCTGACAATAGGAGGTCGACCGGCTGACAATCTGCCCTTGAGCAGCATTGACACCGTCTTATCCATTGCCAGACTGACACCAACATTCACGCCCCAATCATGCACAGTTCGTAAGAACACCCCCGCACTCATCTCAATCTCAGCACGCGACCGCCCCTCAACCAATATGAGCAGATCGTCCGCATACGCACAACATTTGCAGAGCCGATCAAGCTGCCACAACAAGGAGTCCATCATGAGATTCCAAATAAATGGACCACAGATGGAACCCTGCGGACAGCCACGAACCACATCTACACTAACACACTCACATCTTCCAACAGCACACGCTCGCCTACCCGAGAAATAACTCTTCCAGAGAGTCAATTCACGGCATCCGCACTCATCCAATCTACTCATCACACTCGCCCAACTTAGGTAGTCGAACGCTCCTTTAAAATCAACAAATATGCCGAGGACATACTTGGCGTTACTAGACTCAACAGAATCAGCAACATACCTCCAAGCGTCCTCAACACATCTACCCTGCCTAAATCCAAATTGTCTATCAGACATTTGGTCAGCCACTCTCTCCTGAAGCCTTTCTACCATAATCCTTTCCAGAACTTTTCCAAGAACCGGAAGAAGACTGATGCCCCGATAGGATCGAGGATTGCTCCGAATCCTATCAGGCGACTTCAGAAGCACAATCACCTTTGCACACTTCCACTCATTGGGGAAATATCCCTCATTCACACACTTTTCATACAACACTTTCAAATAGTCTGGAATAGATTTCCAGATGCTCTTGCACATTTCCCCCGTGAATCCATCCATACCAGGCGACTTCCTTGATTTTAACCTCAAGAAGGCCGCCCCCAACTCATTTTCCAAGAGCGGGTCAACAGGATTGACCACGATAGCTCGTGAATCCTGATGATCCGCTCTGGGGAAGAACTCATCCAAAAGTACTTTCATACAGTCCTTCCAAGCCATTAACTGAATGTCACCGACTTGGAGGGCACTCACATTACTTTCCCTACCTCTACCTCTCACTATTTTATAAGCACGACCCCACGGGTCGTCCTTGTTGCGCTCCAGGAAGGAGCGCCACTCATCCTCTTTCACTCGAATAAGCATTTGCTTATACTCAGCCAGACAACGACTATATGCAATCCTAAGTTGGGCAGCGTTATCCGCATTGGCAGATCTGGCTCTTTGGAATCGCTTCCGCAGAGTCCGGACCGACCGCCGCTTAACGCTCAACTCCCGCGTCCACCACTTAATATGCTTGAGGTTGACCTTTCGGTGCCTCTCAAACATGCTATCATTCACGCTAGTCATCCACCTATTTACACATGCGACCTGCTCATCAACATTCATCATCTCGAATGTACTCAGCGGAACTTCCGTTGCCGCTTCTCGCACCCGATACCCATGAAGGGGCCAACTCACACCACAAGTTCGCCAACGAGTTCCCACACTTTCACGCAGACGCTGGGTATGAGCAATGACAATCTCGATCGGATTGTGATCGCTCACACCCAGCCCACCCAATACACGCCATTGAAAGACAAACACTCTCGTTGCTACCTCATTCACAAAAGTGACATCAATGTCACTTTTACCCACCGGACCCGCAAACGTGTACCACTCACTGGGTTCGTTAACAACCCGAACATCCTGGGATACAGCCCACTCGGCCAGCATCTCACCCCGAGCATGGTTCGAATAGCCAGACGCTCGCCTGGATATCTTGCTGAACCACATGGGGGATGATGCTTTTCCATAAAAAAAAAGGGGAGAAGAAACCCTTTTTTTCAGTAGTACCCCCTCTTCTAAATGTGTTTGGGGGGTCCCTGAACTTACAATACATACTGACTGCAAAGACCCTGCCAAAACTGCCGCTAAGGCTTCACACACACACCCCAGTCAGTAGAATTCACTAAAGTGCATTCAATACTGACATCATTCACGACAACAGCAGAGTTGGCCCCACTGTCAGGAAATACCCGCATACATGCGGGCAGGCCCCGTACACAACCAGAAGTCGCATATGGTTCCTGCAGCAGGGCAAAAACGCTGCCCCTCTCAACCATCATCACACCCACATCGCACATAGCTGCATACGACCTCTGACAATTCAACTGCAGGAATTTGGAAGACATATTAATGTCTTGCGTTCGCCCGCGCTACAATCGCACTATAAACCGGGCAAGCCGGGGACATCATAAGATGCCCAGACGGCTTACCTTTGAATGCGCAGTTGCGGCAGCTTAGTGCATTAGTGCACTGAGCTGCGCGGTGACCACCTTGGCTACAGCGACGGCAAACGTCCTCTTTAGCCCTGCAGTCCGCTACCTTATGGTCGAAGCCAAGGCAGCGGTAGCATCCCACTACCGGGTCAAAATTTCTCACTCCAGACTGTAAGGAAGTTCGCTGGCCGGAGTATAGTTCTCAGTCGCGGCCAGGGCCTTCCACAAATAATTTGTATCTGTGTCTGGGACTTGCTGGGTGAGAGGGCCGCCGCCGACTGGTGGCTGAGGCGGTGGCTGATGTATATGTGGAGTAAGCGCGCCGGAGGAGTACTGGGGTAGGAAGGACAACACTGACACGGGGTGCGGGTTAAGGGAATCTCTTCCTGCTCGGAGGACATCGCCCGGCCTTACAGGAAGGTGATTGAGTTGCCGCAGCGCGGGGGACAACGCCCGCCCGCGCATGAGGCGAGGGATGACTCCGGCGCAGGGGACAACGCCCGCCCATGCCGGAGATAGGGGTTATAGCTTCCGCCGGGAGGACGTCGCCCGTCCCATACGGAAGCCGTGGTATTGGGATTGCTTCTGCTCGGAGGACATCGCCCGGCCTTGCAAGAGGCGTAGGGTAGGGAGGGTATCAGACACACAAACGTATACCACACAGCACTTTTAGGTTTTAGTTAGTTGTTGTTTTATTAACTACATTGCTATACATTTCTTTCTAAAAACTCTTATTTTATCGGCACTCTTCTCTCTTGTCGAGTGCTGGGCGCTCCTGCGCACACGTCTGCTCGCTCCAGCACGTGCCGTCGACTGCCCCGTACGCTCCAGTGTGCTGCAGCTGATTGTCCCGTGTCTTGCTATGACGCCCCATGCGCGTCGTGCGCGCACGTCCTTACGCTCCAGTGTGCTGCAGAAGACTGTCCCGAGCGCTCGTGCTGCTGCCTCTGCCTTGCTGCGTCGGCCTCTTGCGCGAGGTGGCTTTTCGCTCGGCCGTGGTGTGCTCTTTGTACCCGAATGCGCGCCTTGCATCGCTGTCAGGCGTATGCGCTGCAGCTGTGCGCTTGCGCTCGGTTTCGGCTTGCGGTGGGTTGCGTTCGTGTTCAGCCGTGGTGTAATTGGTTGCGCCGAGCGCCCGCTGCCGCTGCCGGCTTACATAGCTGCGCGCCTGCGCCCCAGTTTCGGCTCGCTGTGTGCTGCGTTCGTGTTCAGCCGTGGTGTAATTGGTTGCGCTGAGCGCCCGCTGCCGCTGCCGGCTTACATAGCTGCGCGCCTGCGCCCCGGTTTCGGCTCGCGGTAGGTTGCGTTCGTGCTCAGCTAAGCCGAGCGTCCGCTGCCGCTGTGGGCTGCGTTCGTGCTCGGCTGTGGTGTAGTTTGTTGCGCTGAGCGCCCGCTGCCGCTGCAGGCTTACATAGCTGTGACGTTTGCAGCTTGGCGTAGCTGTGCCGGCGTGCAGTTTTGACGGCACGAGTTCTTGGCGACGCGTAGCTTTTGCGCGATTATGTGGCGTCTGTAGCTATGGCTGCTATGTAGCTATGGCCGCGGGTTCGATGGTGTGGGTGTTGTGTGTGGGTGCGTGGCGTTCGGTGGGTGGTGTTCGGCGGAGATGGGTGGGTGGCTATTTTGTGATTCATCACACCCCCCCCTTTCTCCCGGTCAGCCATTGGACGCTGATCCTGCCGATAGCATTTTGCCGGATGCAGTACACCTCCCCATCCAGACGGACTAATGTCTTGCGGCGCCCCAGTCCTGGCAATGCCCGCACTTCTGCTACCAGCGCTGGTGGTATCCGCCGATGTGGCATCAGTACTCGCCACTCAGGCGGTGCTGCGACCCAATTTGCTGATCCCCGTGGCTGTCTTCGTCCGGCCTCGCCTGCCGCCTCCCCTTCGAGCTCTGCTCCCGGGAATCCGTCTCCCGCCTCCCCTTCGGGTTCTGCTCCCGGGGATCCGTCTCCCGCCTGTTGGCCTTGGCTGCCGTCGCATTCCGGCCGTGGCGTACGCATCGTGAGCAGTCCGCTCTTCGGGTTGCTGCGGACCACAATGTCGCCGACCTGGTGGACTTGGTTGTTGCCGCGCACTGGGCGCGGCAGGATCAACCCCATCCTGTCGACCAGTAAGGGGGTCTGGGGCCATCGTGGAGGTGTCCGTCGTGGGGAAGTGAGCGTGGTATCGCTCGCCGTTCCGTCGCTCGGCTCCGGCCGAGGTGAGTCGCTATCGGAAATGGTGTAGGTAGGCGTCACCCCTGGGAAGCGGGGTGGTGTGCCACTACTCCCCTCACTGCTGCTGCCCCTGGAATGCTCCTCCTTTTGGTTTGGCCCTCCTTTTGGTTTGATCGTCGCCGAGTGGCGGTGCCGCCACAAGTCGAACCCGCTGTAGGCGGGGAACAGGGTAGCCTTGTGTGCCCTCCCCCTCCTGCGCCTCAGTTCGTGGGCCCGCCTTTTTACCCGGTCAACGCACCGTTTCAGTTGGATCGTGCTCATCCTTGCTCGTTGCTCCTGCTCCTCCGATCGACGCCAGGCAGCGGGGTTGATCATCCGGAGAGTCAGTGGCCGTCGTCGGTTCGTCGGTTGGGGTCTTGGCCGTGGGTCCATTCTGCGTTGACTGAAGAGCGTTCGAAAGTTTGAGAAAATTACTCTTCACGGTTGGTTGCTGGTTGGTTAGGTCTGCTCGCGTTGGCTGTCGTTGATAGAATGTGCTCTGTGTCACTCAACGCTGCCTAATGTTGTCACTGCTGGAGTGGTGAGTTTGCTGGTGGTGTGAGTTTGCTGGTGTGGTGAGTTTGCTCTGCACTAATGGTGGCTGTTTTGGCTCATTGTTCAACGCCGTTGCGTCCGTGGTCCCTTTGCCGGCTTTATCGCCCTTTGGGCGCCCTTCCGCTTTGCCGTCTTGCTGGTCCCCTTTGTGGTACTCCTTCAAATCGGCGATATTTGCCGTCAGGCGCTGTCGACCCCCGACCCGCTGCAGTCGGACAATGTTTGGGGACACAAACTTAACCACCGTCCAGGGTCCATCGAATTTTGGTGTCAACTTGGCGGCAAAGTTGTCCGCCGCCTTGGACAAATAGTGTGTCCGGACGAGGACTTCCGCTCCGACCGTTGGCCGCCAATCCCGTCTTCTGAGGTCGTAATACCTCCGTTGGTCCTCCGATGCCCGTAGACTGTTTCTGTGAGCCAGCTCGAAGATCTCCCTCATCAGCTGTCCCTTTTCTGGTACTGCTAGCGTCGGCCGGCCAGGTTCTGGGGTGACCTCCTCGTACAGCGCTCCTGGCAGGCGGGGTTCGCGACTCTGAACCAGGAACGCGGGACTATAGCCTGTCGAATCCGAGATGCTGGAGTTCATCGCCAGGCTGATTTCGGGAATCAGCTCGTCCCACGCGTTCTGCTGTGGTCCCAGGTATTGGGAGATCATCGTCTTGATCGTCCGGTTGGCCCGTTTCGTCGGGTTTTGCTGTGGGCTATACGGGGCCGTGTACTGTATCTCCGTCCCCAACTGCTGCATGAATGACTTGAGTTCCCGGCTCGTGAACTGGGTACCGTTGTCACAGACGAACTTACTTGGTACCCCGAAGCGGCCCAAGATGCGTTCTCGAAATGCGCGCCGTAACGTGGACGCGGTTGCCCGTCTGAGTGGGGCCAACTCCACCCACTTGGTACAGTGGTCGATGAAGACCAGCAACATCGTGTTTCCCTGCTTCGATCGGGGTAACGGTCCCACGAAGTCCGCGCACACCACTTGGAACGGCTCGTTGACTTGCCGGGTGAGCATCTTCCCTGCCGGCCGTAGTTGGCTAACCTTAAACTTCTGACAGGTCTCACACCGGCGTACATACCGCGCGACATCCCGACAAAGCCCCGGCCAGTGGTATCGTTGCATCACCCTTGTTGTGGTCTTCCGTACTCCCAGGTGGCCTGCCGCTGGCTGATCATGACATTCCTTCAGCACCCTCTCTCGGCTCTCCTTCGGAATGCACAGCTTCCAAGGGAGATATTCCTCTTCCATTGGTCGATTGTCGAAATGCCGATATAGCTGATCATTCTCTATGACGTAGTCCGGGAAATTCCCCGGGCGCTCCCTGACTCTGGCCTTTTGCTGGGTCCACCACTGGCACCTATACGCTTCCTCCTTAGCGGTGTGCAGGGTCTCGGCTGGTTGACGGGAAAGAGTGTCGGCCACGACATTTAGTTTCCCTCGACGATAATGGACGTCGAAGAGGTACTGCTGCAACTCTAGCGTCCAGCGGGCGATGCGTCCGGAGGACGCAATGGAATTCATCCACTTGAGCGCTAGGTGATCGGTAACGACGTCGAAATGATACCCCTCCAGGTAGCATCGTAGCTTACGAATCGCCCATACGATCGCTAAGCACTCCTTCTCCGTCGCGGAGTAGTTCTCTTCCGCCTTGTTCAACCGCCGACTCGCGTACGCTACCACTCGTTCTTGACCCTCAATCGTTTGAGTCAACACGGCCCCGAGTCCGTACGCGCTCGCGTCCGTTTGCAGAACGAAACGCTCCTTGAAGTCTGGGCAAACGAGTACTGGAGCTTCTGTCAGCCGTGACTTGAGCTCCTCGAACGCCAACTGCTGCGGTTCTCCCCATTCCCACTTCCTGCCTTTCTTGAGTAGGGATGTCATCGGCTGTACGATGTCGGCGAAGTTAGCCACAAAGCGTCGGTACCAGGACGCGAGCCCTATGCACTGGCGGAGCTCCTTGCACGACGTTGGAGGTCGGAGGTTTCTCACCGCATCTATCTTCTGGGGGTCGGTGTGAATGCCCGTTTCGCTAATTGTGTGCCACAGGTAGATTAGCTTCTTCTGGAAAAATTTACATTTCTCCTTATTCAGACGCAGGTTCGCCTTCCTTAGTCGCCTGAACACCTCCTGCAGGTGTGCCATGTGGCTCTCGACTGTTTCCCCGATGACCACGATGTCGTCCAGATAGGCGAACGCCCAAGGCTCCATCTCGGGTCCGATGATTCCATCCAACGCCCTCTGGAACGTGGCCGGAGCCGAGTGTAGCCCGAAGGGCATGACCTTCCATTGGAAGAGCCCCCTTCCCGGTACCGTAAACGCCGTGCACTCCCGACTTTCTGGTGCCATCGGGATTTGCCAATATCCGTTTTTCAAGTCCAGGGTAGAGATAAAGTGGGCGTTGCGAAGCTTCTCCAGTATGTGTTGCATCCGTGGCAATGGATAGGCGTCTGGAATGGAGTGCGCGTTCAGCTGCCGGTAATCTACGCACATCCGCCATTGCCCCGTTTTCTTTCGGACAAGAACGATGGGTGCGCTATGTGGACTTCTCGATGGCTCAATGCACCCCTGCTGGATCAGTTCATCGATCTGGGCGTCGATGATCTGCCGCAAGGCCGGGTTCTTCGGATAGTAGCGCTGTTTGATGGGTCTATCGTCCCGCATGGTGATCCGATTCTCGGTTATTGTACAGGTTCCCCGTAGCTCATCGAACTGACTTAGCTCGTCTGCCAAGAACCGCCGTATTTGTGGGTTCACTTGGCCCTCCGTTTCGTCGTCTTTGTGTCCCGATGACTCGAGGGAGAAGGCGTCGCCTCCACCAACGTCCCGCTCTGCCGCCACGGGTCTCCGACCTCCTTTGGTTGCCTCCTCGCAACCGCCTGCAATATGCCCGATGGGTATGACGGGCTCTCCACCATCCCTTGCCTTGGGTTCGCCGTCCCTCCCTAGTTCCAGGGTGATAGGACCGAGCCGAATAGTGGCCCTGACAGCGTTCAGGAAGTCCATCCCCAAAATGATATTACCCATGACTGTAGGTAGCACCAATAGCTGCATGGGAGTGCTCCGGTTGCCAAGCTTTATGTCTACCTTGACAGTCTGTGTCACCGCCAACCTATGGCCATCTGCCATGGTGACTTGGGTGCAGATTTCCCGGTTTCCTAGAGCTAATCCCAACTCTCGCACCGCTTGACTGCCGATGAAGCTGCGCGATGCTCCCGTGTCAATGATCGCCGTCCGCGTATTTCTCCCAATGCCGATTGTGGCGACTATACGGCTCCCCTCGAGGCGCAGTGCAGGTGTGTTTCCTACTGTCGGGGCTGTGCGTGCGCCGTCTCCGCCGAGTCCCGGTGCGGTCGGAGACGTGGGTCGTTTCCCGCCGATTGTCGTCGGCAGCAGTCCACTGTTCTTGATCCGAGTCGTCCGCAGTCCCAGCAGAACAATGGCCGTGGTCTCTGGCACTGCCGCCAGAAGTGCCCCTGCTCTCCGAACCTAGAGCATGCACTTCGTGGGTGCGCGATATATCCCCGCTCCTCCGTTGCCATCTGGTGCGCAGCCTCTTCCCTTCGTGGAGCTTGGCTCATTTGCCTTGGAACCCAGTTCCCCGATTCAGCGAGAGGTTGGCTATTCATTTTCCGGACCATCTCCCGGAGCTCCTCATAAGTGACTTCTAAGTTAGTCAGGTCCTCCAGCGTTTGGAACTCTCGACGCTTTGTGGCGAGCCGGTAGTCGGGCAACAAGTTCTCATAAGTGCGTTCGAGTTTTTCGGATTCCGTGTATCCGGCTCTCTGCATCATCAATCGCAAGTCGATCAGATATTCTTTAAAGGGTTCGCCCTTGCGCTGCCACCGCGTCCGGATCTCGTCCTCCAATCTTCGGAAGTAGCGGGGTGGCAGAAAGAACTCAAGGAATGCCTTCCTGAAGGCGGGCCAGGTCGTGTTTTGCAGCTCACTGCCCCTGAACCAGTTCTCTGCCCGCCCGGTGAGTAGTTGCGGCATCACGCGTGGCATGTCTAGCAGTCCCACCTGGTAGGCTCGAGCCCTTTCCTCCAGCTGCTCGATGATGCGCAGAGGGTCGGTAACGCCGTCGAAGGTAATTCCCCACTTCCTGATTTGCCCTGCGAACATAGGATAGGGTACCTCCTCCTGGCTGCAGTTCCGGCATTCGCTTCTTGGAAGTATTATCCGACTAGTGGGTACTTCCACTCGTATGGGTTTGGGTGAGTTGGTAGTCTCGTGAGTGGCCCGGATACCAGGTACGCCTAACTTCGCGTCCTCCTCTTCGCCCGTGAGAAACGGGCTGCTTGGTCGCGAATCTGGGTTAGTGCGCTCCCCATATTGCAGAGCTAACGCCTCCAGCCGTGCCAACGTCTTCGGGGGGTGATCGTCTCGGCCTACAAATAGACTGAGCCTCCTGCGCAGCTCTTCCACTGAGCCACTCGCGTCAATTCCAAACTCCTGTAGGACCGCTTCTAATTCCGCCTTGCGGCGATAGCTGATCCACCGTACTCCCGGCATACTACTCGTTTCCCTGTAAGTTGAAGAGTCAACTTGCGCTCGTAGTGGTGAATTCGCGAATTAGCAAATCTTGGAAACGTAGTAGTATATCCTGGTAATTCTCGTAGTAACAAATCTGGTAACTCTCGTGGTAGTAAGTCCTTGATAGTTCTCGTAATCGTAAATCCTGGAAATTCTCGTAGTCGTAAATCCTGGTAATTCTCGTAGCCGTAAATCCTGGTAATCCTCGTAGTGGTAAATCCTTTATAGTTCTCGTCGTCGTTTCCAACTCCGTTGTGTACCCGCCAGTGTGCCGGGAAAGAATCTCCTCGAATGCGCGGTGCGCTGGTGTTTTATACCCTCTGTCATGGCTACGCGTAGTTAAGGCGTCGTGTTTGCTTTGCCTTTATGTAGCTTTCCTGGATGCAGTTGTAGTTTTACTGGGTGTAGTTTTTTTTTTTTTTTTTTTTTTTTTTTTTTTTTTGGAGTTTTACTGGTTGTAGCTTTGATTTTATGTAGTTTTACTGGTTGTAGTTTATATATATTTTTTTTTTTTTTTTTTTTTTTTTTTGAGTTTATGTGGTTTTACTGGGTGTCGTTCTTTCTGTGGTTTTACTGGGTGTAGCTTTGATTTTATGTAGTTTTACTGGTTGTAGTTTTCGGAGTTTATGTGGTTTTACTGAGTGTAGTTCTGTTATGTGGTTTTACTGGGTGTAGCTTTGATTTTATGTAGTTCTACTGGTTGTAGTTTCTTTTTTTTTTTTTTTTTGAGTTTATGTGGTTTTACTGGGTGTCGTTCTGTTATGTGGTTTTACTGCGTGTAGCTTTGATTTTATGTAGTTTTACTGGTTGTAGTTTTGGAGTTTATGTATAGCAATGGCGGCATGTGGGTTACCACGTGTAGCTGTGCCGGCGTGCAGTTCTCGCGGCACGTGTTTTTGGCGACGCGTAGCTTTTGCGAGATTCTGTGGCGTCTGTAGCTATGGCTGCGGCTTCGCCTATCCGCGCTTACTCCTCTCAACTTGTGGGTTTTTAGGCCACGAAGGGTGAAACTCTCTTTAAATTTTATTTTACCCAGGGTCCCTGCTCGGGCGCCATTTGTAAGGAAGTTCGCTGGCCGGAGTATAGTTCTCAGTCGCGGCCAGGGCCTTCCACAAATAATTTGTATCTGTGTCTGGGACTTGCTGGGTGAGAGGGCCGCCGCCGACTGGTGGCTGAGGCGGTGGCTGATGTATATGTGGAGTAAGCGCGCCGGAGGAGTACTGGGGTAGGAAGGACAACACTGACACGGGGTGCGGGTTAAGGGAATCTCTTCCTGCTCGGAGGACATCGCCCGGCCTTACAGGAAGGTGATTGAGTTGCCGCAGCGCGGGGGACAACGCCCGCCCGCGCATGAGGCGAGGGATGACTCCGGCGTAGGGGACAACGCCCGCCCATGCCGGAGATAGGGGTTATAGCTTCCGCCGGGAGGACGTCGCCCGTCCCATACGGAAGCCGTGGTATTGGGATTGCTTCTGCTCGGAGGACATCGCCCGGCCGTGCAAGAGGCGTAGGGTAGGGAGGGTTGTTGTTTTATTAACTACATTGCTATACATTTCTTTCTAAAAACTCTTATTTTATCGGCACTCTTCTCTCTTGTCGAGTGCTGGGCGCTCCTGCGCACACGTCTGCTCGCTCCAGCACGTGCCGTCGACTGCCCCGTACGCTCCAGTGTGCTGCAGCTGATTGTCCCGTGTCTTGCTATGACGCCCCATGCGCGTCGTGCGCGCACGTCCTTACGCTCCAGTGTGCTGCAGAAGACTGTCCCGAGCGCTCGTGCTGCTGCCTCTGCCTTGCTGCGTCGGCCTCTTGCGCGAGGTGGCTTTTCGCTCGGCCGTGGTGTGCTCTTTGTACCCGAATGCGCGCCTTGCATCGCTGTCAGGCGTATGCGCTGCAGCTGTGCGCTTGCGCTCGGTTTCGGCTTGCGGTGGGTTGCGTTCGTGTTCAGCCGTGGTGTAATTGGTTGCGCCGAGCGCCCGCTGCCGCTGCCGGCTTACATAGCTGCGCGCCTGCGCCCCAGTTTCGGCTCGCTGTGTGCTGCGTTCGTGTTCAGCCGTGGTGTAATTGGTTGCGCTGAGCGCCCGCTGCCGCTGCCGGCTTACATAGCTGCGCGCCTGCGCCCCGGTTTCGGCTCGCGGTAGGTTGCGTTCGTGCTCAGCTAAGCCGAGCGCCCGCTGTCGCTGTGGGCTGCGTTCGTGCTCGGCTGTGGTGTAGTTTGTTGCGCTGAGCGCCCGCTGCCGCTGCCGGCTTACATAGCTGTGACGTTTGCAGCTTGGCGTAGCTGTGCCGGCGTGCAGTTTTGACGGCACGAGTTCTTGGCGACGCGTAGCTTTTGCGCGATTATGTGGCGTCTGTAGCTATGGCTGCTATGTAGCTATGGCCGCGGGTTCGATGGTGTGGGTGTTGTGTGTGGGTGCGTGGCGTTCGGTGGGTGGTGTTCGGTGGAGATGGGTGGGTGGCTATTTTGTGATTCATCACACCCCCCCCTTTCTCCCGGTCAGCCATTGGACGCTGATCCTGCCGATAGCATTTTGCCGGATGCAGTACACCTCCCCATCCAGACGGACTAATGTCTTGCGGCGCCCCAGTCCTGGCAATGCCCGCACTTCTGCTACCAGCGCTGGTGGTATCCGCCGATGTGGCATCAGTACTCGCCACTCAGGCGGTGCTGCGACCCAATTTGCTGATCCCCGTGGCTGTCTTCGTCCGGCCTCGCCTGCCGCCTCCCCTTCGAGCTCTGCTCCCGTGAATCCGTCTCCCGCCTCCCCTTCGGGTTCTGCTCCCGGGGATCCGTCTCCCGCCTGTTGGCCTTGGCTGCCGTCGCATTCCGGCCGTGGCGTACGCATCGTGAGCAGTCCGCTCTTCGGGTTGCTGCGGACCACAATGTCGCCGACCTGGTGGACTTGGTTGTTGCCGCGCACTGGGCGCGGCAGGATCAACCCCATCCTGTCGACCAGTAAGGGGGTCTGGGGCCATCGTGGAGGTGTCCGTCGTGGGGAAGTGAGCGTGGTATCGCTCGCCGTTCCGTCGCTCGGTTCCGGCCGAGGTGAGTCGCTATCGGAAATGGTGTAGGTAGGCGTCACCCCTGGGAAGCGGGGTGGTGTGCCACTACTCCCCTCACTGCTGCTGCCCCTGGAATGCTCCTCCTTTTGGTTTGGCCCTCCTTTTGGTTTGATCGTCGCCGAGTGGCGGTGCCGCCACAAGTCGAACCCGCTGTAGGCGGGGAACAGGGTAGCCTCGTGTGCCCTCCCCCTCCTGCGCCTCAGTTCGTGGGCCCGCCTTTTTACCCGGTCAACGCACCGTTTCAGTTGGATCGTGCTCATCCTTGCTCGTTGCTCCTGCTCCTCCGATCGACGCCAGGCAGCGGGGTTGATCATCCGGAGAGTCAGTGGCCGTCGTCGGTTCGTCGGTTGGGGTCTTGGCCGTGGGTCCATTCTGCGTTGACTGAAGAGCGTTCGAAAGTTTGAGAAAATTACTCTTCACGGTTGGTTGTTGTTGTAATGTTGTCACTGCTGGAGTGGTGAGTTTGCTGGTGGTGTGAGTTTGCTGGTGTGGTGAGTTTGCTCTGCACTAATGGTGGCTGTTTTGGCTCATTGTTCAACGCCGTTGCGTCCGTGGTCCCTTTGCCGGCTTTATCGCCCCTTGGGCGCCCTTCCGCTGCGGCGTCTTGCTGGTCCCCTTTGTGGTACTCCTTCAAATCGGCGATATTTGCCGTCCGGCGCTGTCGACCCCCGACCCGCTGCAGTCGGACAATGTTTGGGGACACAAACTTAACCACCGTCCAGGGTCCATCGAATTTTGGTGCCAACTTGGCGGCAAAGTTGTCCGCCGCCTTGGACAAATAGTGTGTCCGGACGAGGACTTCCGCTCCGACCGTTGGCCGCCAATCCCGTCTTCTCAGGTCGTAATACCTCCGTTGGTCCTCCGATGCCCGTAGACTGTTCCTGTGAGCCAGCTCGAAGATCTCCCTCATCAGCTGTCCCTTTTCTGGTACTGCTAGCGTCGGCCGGCCAGGTTCTGGGGTGACCTCCTCGTACAGCGCTCCTGGCAGGCGGGGTTCGCGACTCTGAACCAGGAACGCGGGACTATAGCCTGTCGAATCCGAGATGCTGGAGTTCATCGCCAGGCTGATTTCGGGAATCAGCTCGTCCCACGCGTTCTGCTGTGGTCCCAGGTATTGGGAGATCATCGTCTTGATCGTCCGGTTGGCCCGTTTCGTCGGGTTTTGCTGTGGGCTATACGGGGCCGTGTACTGTATCTCCGTCCCCAACTGCTGCATGAATGACTTGAATTCCCGGCTCGTGAACTGGGTACCGTTGTCACAGACGAACTTACTTGGTACCCCGAAGCGGCCCAAGATGCGTTCTCGAAACGCGCGCCGTAACGTGGACGCGGTTGCCCGTCTGAGTGGGGCCAACTCCACCCACTTGGTACAGTGGTCGATGAAGACCAGCAACATCGTGTTTCCCTGCTTCGATCGGGGTAACGGTCCCACGAAGTCCGCGCACACCACTTGGAACGGCTCGTTGACTTGCCGGGTGAGCATCTTCCCTGCCGGCCGTAGTTGGCTAACCTTAAACTTCTGACAGGTCTCACACCGGCGTACATACCGCGCGACATCCCGACAAAGCCCCGGCCAGTGGTATCGTTGCATCACCCTTGTTGTGGTCTTCCGTACTCCAGGGTGGCCTGCCGCTGGCTGATCATGGCATTCCTTCAGCACCCTCTCTCGGCTCTCCTTCAGAATGCACAGCTTCCAAGGGAGATATTCCTCTTCCATTGGTCGATTGTCGAAATGCCGATATAGCTGATCATTCTCTATGACGTAGTCCGGGAAATTCCCCGGGCGCTCCCTGACTCTGGCCTTTTGCTGTGTCCACCACTGGCACGTATACGCTTCCTCCTTAGCGGTGTGCAGGGTCTCGGCTGGTTGACGGGAAAGAGTGTCGGCCACGACATTTAGTTTCCCTCGACGATAATGGACGTCGAAGCGGTACTGCTGCAACTCTAGCGTCCAGCGGGCGATGCGTCCGGAGGGGCTCTCAATGGAATTCATCCACTTGAGCGCTAGGTGATCGGTAACGACGTCGAAATGATACCCCTCCAGGTAGCATCGTAGCTTACGAATCGCCCATACGATCGCTAAGCACTCCTTCTCCGTCGCGGAGTAGTTCTCTTCCGCCTTGTTCAACCGCCGACTCGCGTACGCTACCACTCGTTCTTGACCCTCAATCGTTTGAGTCAACACGGCCCCGAGTCCGTACGCGCTCGCGTCCGTTTGCAGAACGAAACGCTCCTTGAAGTCTGGGCAAACGAGTACTGGAGCTTCTGTCAGCCGTGACTTGAGCTCCTCGAACGCCAACTGCTGCGGTTCTCCCCATTCCCACTTCCTGCCTTTCTTGAGTAGGGATGTCATCGGCTGTACGATGTCGGCGAAGTTAGCCACAAAGCGTCGGTACCAGGACGCGAGCCCTATGCACTGGCGGAGCTCCTTGCACGACGTTGGAGGTCGGAGGTTTCTCACCGCATCTATCTTCTGGGGGTCGGTGTGAATGCCCGTTTCGCTAATTGTGTGCCCCAGGTAGATTAGCTTCTTCTGGAAAAATTTACATTTCTCCTTATTCAGACGCAGGTTCGCCTTCCTTAGTCGCCTGAACACCTCCTGCAGGTGTGCCATGTGGCTCTCGACTGTTTCCCCGATGACCACGATGTCGTCCAGATAGGCGAACGCCCAAGGCTCCATCTCGGGTCCGATGATTCCATCCAACGCCCTCTGGAACGTGGCCGGAGCCGAGTGTAGCCCGAAGGGCATGACCTTCCATTGGAAGAGCCCCCTTCCCGGTACCGTAAACGCCGTGCACTCCCGACTTTCTGGTGCCATCGGGATTTGCCAATATCCGTTTTTCAAGTCCAGGGTAGAGATAAAGTGGGCGTTGCGAAGCTTCTCCAGTATGTGTTGCATCCGTGGCAATGGATAGGCGTCTGGAATGGAGTGCGCGTTCAGCTGCCGGTAATCTACGCACATCCGCCATTGCCCCGTTTTCTTTCGGACAAGAACGATGGGTGCGCTATGTGGACTTCTCGACGGCTCAATGCACCCCTGCTGGATCAGTTCATCGATCTGGGCGTCGATGATCTGCCGCATGGCCGGGTTCTTCGGATAGTAGCGCTGTTTGATGGGTCTATCGTCCCGCATGGTGATCCGATGCTCGGTTATTGTACAGGTTCCCCGTAGCTCATCGAACTGACTTAGCTCGTCTGCCAAGAACCGCCGTATTTGTGGGTTCACTTGGCCCTCCGTTTCGTCGTCTTTGTGTCCCGATGACTCGAGGGAGAAGGCGTCGCCTCCACCAACGTCCCGCTCTGCCGCCACGGGTCTCCGACCTCCTTTGGTTGCCTCCTCGCAACCGCCTGCAATATGCCCGATGGGTATGACGGGCTCTCCACCATCCCTTGCCTTGGGTTCGCCGTCCCTCCCTAGTTCCAGGGTGATAGGACCGAGCCGAATAGTGGCCCTGACAGCGTTCAGGAAGTCCATCCCCAAAATGATATTACCCATGACTGTAGGTAGCACCAATAGCTGCATGGGAGTGCTCCGGTTGCCAAGCTTTATGTCTACCTTGACAGTCTGTGTCACCGCCAACCTATGGCCATCTGCCATGGTGACTTGGGTGCAGATTTCCCGGTTTCCTAGAGCTAATCCCAACTCTCGCACCGCTTGACTGCCGATGAAGCTGCGCGATGCTCCCGTGTCAATGATCGCCGTCCGCGTATTTCTCCCAATGCCGATTGTGGCGACTATACGGCTCCCCTCGAGGCGCAGTGCAGGTGTGTTTCCTACTGTCGGGGCTGTGCGTGCGCCGTCTCCGCCGAGTCCCGGTGCGGTCGGAGACGTGGGTCGTTTCCCGCCGATTGTCGTCGGCAGCAGTCCACTGTTCTTGATCCGAGTCGTCCGCAGTCCCAGCAGAACAATGGCCGTGGTCTCTGGCACTGCCGCCAGAAGTGCCCCTGCTCTCCGAACCTAGAGCATGCACTTCGTGGGTCCGCGATATATCCCCGCTCCTCCGTTGCCATCTGGTGCGCAGCCTCTTCCCTTCGTGGAGCTTGGCTCATTTGCCTTGGAACCCAGTTCCCCGATTCAGCGAGAGGTTGGCTATTCATTTTCCGGACCATCTCCCGGAGCTCCTCATAAGTGACTTCTAAGTTAGTCAGGTCCTCCAGCGTTTGGAACTCTCGACGCTTTGTGGCGAGCCGGTAGTCGGGCAACAAGTTCTCATAAGTGCGTTCGAGTTTTTCGGATTCCGTGTATCCGGCTCTCTGCATCATCAATCGCAAGTCGATCAGATATTCTTTAAAGGGTTCGCCCTTGCGCTGCCACCGCGTCCGGATCTCGTCCTCCAATCTTCGGAAGTAGCGGGGTGGCAGAAAGAACTCAAGGAATGCCTTCCTGAAGGCGGGCCAGGTCGTGTTTTGCAGCTCACTGCCCCTGAACCAGTTCTCTGCCCGCCCGGTGAGTAGTTGCGGCATCACGCGTGGCATGTCTAGCAGTCCCACCTGGTAGGCTCGAGCCCTTTCCTCCAGCTGCTCGATGATGCGCAGAGGGTCGGTAACGCCGTCGAAGGTAATTCCCCACTTCCTGATTTGCCCTGCGAACATAGGATAGGGTACCTCCTCCTGGCTGCAGTTCCGGCATTCGCTTCTTGGAAGTATTATCCGACTAGTGGGTACTTCCACTCGTATGGGTTTGGGTGAGTTGGTAGTCTCGTGAGTGGCCCGGATACCAGGTACGCCTAACTTCGCGTCCTCCTCTTCGCCCGTGAGAAACGGGCTGCTTGGTCGCGAATCTGGGTTAGTGCGCTCCCCATATTGCAGAGCTAACGCCTCCAGCCGTGCCAACGTCTTCGGGGGGTGATCGTCTCGGCCTACAAATAGACTGAGCCTCCTGCGCAGCTCTTCCACTGAGCCACTCGCGTCAATTCCAAACTCCTGTAGGACCGCCTCTAATTCCGCCTTGCGGCGATAGCTGATCCACCGTACTCCCGGCATACTACTCGTTTCCCTGTAAGTTGAAGAGTCAACTTGCGCTCGTAGTGGTGAATTCGCGAATTAGCAAATCTTGGAAACGTAGTAGTATATCCTGGTAATTCTCGTAGTAACAAATCTGGTAACTCTCGTGGTAGTAAGTCCTTGATAGTTCTCATAATCGTAAATCCTGGAAATTCTCGTAGTCGTAAATCCTGGTAATTCTCGTAGTGGTAAATCCTTGATAGTTCTCGTAATTCTCGTAGTCGTAAATGCTGGTAATTCTCGTAGTCGTAAATCCTGGTAATTCTCGTAGTCGTAAATCCTGGTAATTCTCGTAGCCGTAAATCCTGGTAATCCTCGTAGTGGTAAATCCTTTATAGTTCTCGTCGTCGTTTCCAACTCCGTTGTGTACCCGCCAGTGTGCCGGGAAAGAATCTCCTCGAATGCGCGGTGCGCTGGTGTTTTATACCCTCTGTCATGGCTACGCGTAGTTAAGGCGTCGTGTTGCTTTGCCTTTATGTAGCTTTCCTGGATGCAGTTGTAGTTTTACTGGGTGTGGTTTGTTTTTTTTTTTTTTTTTTTTTTTTTTGTTTTTTGGAGTTTTACTGGTTGTAGCTTTGATTTTATGTAGTTTTACTGGTTGTAGTTTATATATATATTTTGTTTTTTTTTTTTTTTTTTTTTTTTTTTTTTTTGAGTTTATGTGGTTTTACTGGGTGTCGTTCTTTCTGTGGTTTTACTGGGTGTAGCTTTGATTTTATGTAGTTTTACTGGTTGTAGTTTTCGGAGTTTATGTGGTTTTACTGAGTGTAGTTCTGTTATGTGGTTTTACTGGGTGTAGCTTTGATTTTATGTAGTTCTACTGGTTGTAGTTTCTTTTTTTTTTTTTTTTGAGTTTATGTGGTTTTACTGGGTGTCGTTCTGTTATGTGGTTTTACTGCGTGTAGCTTTGATTTTATGTAGTTTTACTGGTTGTAGTTTTGGAGTTTATGTATAGCAATGGCGGCATGTGGGTTACCACGTGTAGCTGTGCCGGCGTGCAGTTCTCGCGAGATTCTGTGGCGTCTGTAGCTATGGCTGCGGCTTCGCCTATCCGCGCTTACTCCTCTCAACTTGTGGGTTTTTAGGCCACGAAGGGTGAAACTCTCTTTAAATTTTATTTTACCCAGGGTCCCTGCTCGGGCGCCATTTGTAAGGAAGTTCGCTGGCCGGAGTATAGTTCTCAGTCGCGGCCAGGGCCTTCCACAAATAATTTGTATCTGTGTCTGGGACTTGCTGGGTGAGAGGGCCGCCGCCGACTGGTGGCTGAGGCGGTGGCTGATGTATATGTGGAGTAAGCGCGCCGGAGGAGTACTGGGGTAGGAAGGACAACACTGACACGGGGTGCGGGTTAAGGGAATCTCTTCCTGCTCGGAGGACATCGCCCGGCCTTACAGGAAGGTGATTGAGTTGCCGCAGCGCGGGGGACAACGCCCGCCCGCGCATGAGGCGAGGGATGACTCCGGCGCAGGGGACAACGCCCGCCCATGCCGGAGATAGGGATTATAGCTTCCGCCGGGAGGACGTCGCCCGTCCCATACGGAAGCCGTGGTATTGGGATTGCTTCTGCTCGGAGGACATCGCCCGGCCGTGCAAGAGGCGTAGGGTAGGGAGGGTATCACACACACAAACGTATACCACACAGCACTTTTAGGTTTTAGTTAGTTGTTGTTTTATTAACTACATTTCTATACATTTCTTTCTAAAAACTCTTATTTTATCGGCACTCTTCTCTCTTGTCGAGTGCTGGGCGCTCCTGCGCACACGTCTGCTCGCTCCAGCACGTGCCGTCGACTGCCCCGTACGCTCCAGTGTGCTGCAGCTGATTGTCCCGTGTCTTGCTATGACGCCCCATGCGCGTCGTGCGCGCACGTCCTTACGCTCCAGTGTGCTGCAGAAGACTGTCCCGAGCGCTCGTGCTGCTGCCTCTGCCTTGCTGCGTCGGCCTCTTGCGCGAGGTGGCTTTTCGCTCGGCCGTGGTGTGCTCTTTGTACCCGAATGCGCGCCTTGCATCGCTGTCAGGCGTATGCGCTGCAGCTGTGCGCTTGCGCTCGGTTTCGGCTTGCGGTGGGTTGCGTTCGTGTTCAGCCGTGGTGTAATTGGTTGCGCCGAGCGCCCGCTGCCGCTGCCGGCTTACAAGCTGCGCGCCTGCGCCCCAGTTTCGGCTCGCTGTGTGCTGCGTTCGTGTTCAGCCGTGGTGTAATTGGTTGCGCCGAGCGCCCGCTGCCGCTGCCGGCTTACATAGCTGTGACGTTTGCAGCTTGGCGTAGCTGTGCCGGCGTGCAGTTTTGACGGCACGAGTCCTTGGCGACGCGTAGCTTTTGCGCGATTATGTGGCGTCTGTAGCTATGTGGCTGCTATGTAGCTATGGCCGCGGGTTCAATGGTGTGGGTGTTGTGTGTGGGTGCGTGGCGTTCGGTGGGTGGTGTTCGGTGGAGATGGGTGGGTGGCTATTTTGTGATTCATCACAAGACCAACCTCACTAAACTTAGTGTTCTCCACAATCTTTTTGCGCTCTGCCACGGTCGGGGTGCGTATGATCGCGCCACCGTCGCGCAGAGGCTTCACCTCGTGCACGCGCACACCAAGGGTAGGCCCTACCTCCTTCACCACCTGGTCGACCACGTCCTTCGCGGATTTACCAGCAGTCTTGCTGCGGACCACCAAGGACCAGGTCTCGACTGGCCGAGGCATCTCCGGATGTAACGGCACTGCCGACATAGGGGCCATCCTCCCAGCGTGCGCCATTGGTATCGGCGCTGGACTAGCAGGCGCATGCGCAACTGCCTCCAAACGCCCCTTAAGCCGCTCATTCTCCGCTATGACCTCAAACATCATCAGCTCGTACTCAGCAACATGACTGAGCACGCCCCCAAGCATACTAGGCGAAATCCCACCATCCAGGACACAGCGTGTCAATGCAGATGTTATGGCTTTCATCTTCTCAATAGATGTACCATTACACTTCCCAATCACCAGCTTGACCTTCGGCCGAGCAACCGCCTCCACGGGTACGCCCTCTTTCAAAGGGGGGACTGCCTTGGGAACAGAAAAAACCCGTCCCCCCCCCCCCTTTACAGGGGGGCCGGGGGAAACCCAAGCCCCAGGAAACCCCCCCCCCCCCACACAAAAGGAAAAAAAAGGGGCGCAGAGGCCCCCCCCCCCCCCCGGGGTCCCCCCCCCCCCCCCTCACCTCGGCAATTGACTCGGAGGCGTGCGCATCATCATCAGATGATGTCCCACGCACCTCACCCGTCTTCCCATCAACCGTCTTCTTCCGACGTGGCGGCATAATGCGCACGTGCAGATAATCTAAAAATAGATTACACACACGCAGCGACAAGCAGTAAATTACTATTTACGTGCACACACGCGCAAGCGACAAGCGGTAAAACGTTTTTACACACGCACACACTCAAGAAAAGCTAACTGTTGCGCACACAGCAACAACAAAAAAACGTCAAGCGGAGCGCACAAAAACGTAAACAAGATACCGTTGCTTGTAAGCACCGTTATCTTTTATTTTATGCGCGAGCGAAACACACGTCTGTTCGGTACCAACTCTGATAACGAACTGAGTAGATAGGGACATTTATATAATTGGTTTATCATGAGCACCTGCCATTTTGGCTCAATCTCACGGTAAGCTTATTACTGAATTGAATTAAGCGTCAATAAGCGCCCCCTTGGAATATTTATTCCTCCGGTACCAATTAAAAATATTCTGTTTGGTCGTATTTTCCACCTTGGTTTGGTGCGAGGCCTACCTTACCTCTCCCGCTTTTTGGGCAACGGCACCCGGTTGATTCTTACGCACGCCACGCCGAGACTCATTCTCTACCCGCATTTGGGTATTAAACCACACCACCACGATACTCCCCGAAGGGCCGCAACCTTACCAGGACGGAACAAGTTCCGTTGGTCCTGATTACCCGTGGTACCAGCTTTAAGCCTCTGGTCAGGCCGCGTAACCAAAAGGATACTTTCAATTTAAACTCCAAAACAGTTACGGGTTGGTGACCCATTTCGCCGCTCGCATTAGCTTATGGGTCAGACACACACTGACCGATACCCAGGGGTACCACGAGGAGGCATTCATGTGCGTCACTAATTAGATGACGAGTCATTTGGCTAAATGATTTTAACCAAACAGCCCAACTACCCCCATTAGATAGTCATAGTGGTACTCCCGCCGTTGACCCGCGCTTACTTGAATTTCTTCACTTTGACATTCAGAGCACTGGGCAGAAATCACATTGTGTCAACACCCGCTAGGGCCATCACAATGCTTTGTTTTAATTAGACAGTCGGATTCCCCAAGTCCGTGCCAGTTCTGAATTGATTGTTAATTGATAATCGTTATAATTTAAAAGAACTAATTGGTTGCCCAACTAGTTTCTTAAAAATTTTAGCAAGAAAGTTCCACAATTGGCTACGTAACTAAACTATCCGGGGAACAAGAAACTACCATAAATGATAGAAACTCTATTTACCCAGAACGAGCACATAAACCATGTTATTGTTTCCCAATCAAGCCCGACTATCTCAATCTTCAGAGCCAATCCTTATCCCGAAGTTACGGATCTAATTTGCCGACTTCCCTTACCTACATTATTCTATCGACTAGAGACTCTTCACCTTGGAGACCAGCTGCGGATATTGGTACGGCCTGTTGAGAAGTTTGCGTATCCCCACCATAAATTTTCAAGGTCCGAGGAGAAAATATCGACACAACAGTATATGTCATGCTCTTCTAGCCCATCTACCATATCTCTCTGCGAAAGACTTCCATGGTAGTACGGCTATAAAACAGAAAAGAAAACTCTTCCGATATCTCTCGACGGCTTCTTTATGGTCGTTCCTGTTGCCAGGATGAGCACGAGGCCCATATTTAATAACAAACGGATACTCAACAGGTTACGGAATTGGAACCGTATTCCCTTTCGTTCAAAATTATTCAAGTGTATAAGAATTGGTATTTAGCTACTTTTTATTAATTATGACATTTTTCTTTACTTGAAAATTTTCGGCTTTCGCCTTGAACTTAGGACCGACTAACTCGTGATCAACCACTGTTCACACGAAACCCTTCTCCACTTCAGTCCTCCAAGGTCTCATTCGATTATTTGCTACTACCACCAAGATCTGTACCAATAGCGGCTCCATGCAGGCTTACGCCAAACACTTCTAAGCACACCATTGTACCTTCCTACTCACTAAAGTTTCAAAATTTATATTACAAGTAATATAAATCATCTACTTTAGCGGTAATGTATAGGTATACAACTTAAGCGCCATCCATTTTAAGGGCTAGTTGCTTCGGCAGGTGAGTTGTTACACACTCCTTAGCGGATTTCGACTTCCATGATCACCGTCCTGCTGTTTTAAGCAACCAACGCCTTTCATGGTTTCTGTATGAGTTGTTAATTTGGGCACCGTAACATTACGTTTGGTTCATCCCACAGCGCCAGTTCTGCTTACCAAAAGTGGCCCACTGGGCACATTATATCATATCGCAAGGGTGAGAGTTCTCAGAGAGAGTGTTGACGTTTTTTTTGTGCTCCGCAATTTTCTCATTTATTTTATTCTAAAACTGCATTAAATTTTATTGCTTGTTTATTTATTTTGCTTGATATAACAAGTGCTTGTTTTTGTGCAAAGATTCGTCTGTTGGACTGTGAGTAACTTGTTATCTTGATTTTACTTTTTTACGGCGTCTGTCGCTGCATTTTCGGCAATTTGTTTTGCTTTGACCTCTTTTCGAGTTTGGCGCTTCCCAATTCCCAACTTTACACTTGTTTGTGTGTGTTTTGCTTCAAGCAGTGTGATCGTTTTGTTCGTTTTGCTCTACATACGAAATCCGCTCTTGAGTTTTACTCGTTTTAATCTCTGTGCTTCTTCTTGCATTTGATCTTTTTCCCTCTTTTTGCGCTCTCGTAATTTATATTTTTGCCTTTTGTTTTTGTTTGACCCCTGTTGTCAATAATGTCGTGCTACAAGAAGTCTTGTACATTTCGCCAAGCTGCTGATTCCGCACAGCCTCAATTTATTAGTTGCTGCCTGTGTAAAAATATTATGCATGCTAAGTGTGCTGGTCTCACAGGACGTGATTGCGACCGAATAACCGCAACTCCCAAAGTTGGGAGTGGTGGCTTGAATTGGTCTTGCCCTAATTGTTTGGAAAAACAATTTTCTTTCTCGAAAATGTATAACATTTTGAGAAATGATTTCCTGAAGCTAAAAACTGTTGCTAAGCAGCTGACTTGTGATTTCGAAGCAAGCTGCGGTAGACTTAGCGATTTCAATTTCGACTGTGCTCCAATGGCACAATTGGCGACGCAGTCAATACCTGTCCAATCTCCTTTACTCCTTATTCCAGTTCCTTTGCCTTTGGTTGATCAGCCAGTCGTGTCAATGGTTCCACCAAATAATCTCGACGGTACTTCTGTTCCATCGTCTATTGATGGAGCCATTGTGCCTGAATCTTTACCAGGCCCTAGCGAAAAGAGTAATGCTGTGGAACTTCGACTTGGGTCGAGTCGCAAACTCAAGGCTCCAACGAAAGTTGTGTGCTCCACAGCTGAATCTCAGCTATCGCCTGCTGTTCCAACATTAACTGTTGTTGATCCGCGCAAACAAGTTTTTATATCTAGACTTTCGGCAGATACGACTGTGGAATCAATATCTGCTTATATTTCAAGCAAATCCTCAGGCACTGTGAATATTTCAAAGTTTAATTTCACGACCCCACGTGAAATTGCTTCTTTCAAAATCAATGTGCCGGTGGAAATGTTTTCAATAATATGTGACCCCAAATTTTGGCCGCCTCATATTATTGTTCATGAATTTAAGCCTAAGAATCGAAATCGGCCTTCGCCCGTTTCGCTCAAAACAGTGGTACCAACTTCATCCAATAAAGTACCAAAAAACTAAATCTTGCTCCTAATCATTTCTCTATCATTTATCAAAATGTTAGAGGCCTTAGGAGTAAAATTAAGAACCTGTTTCTAAAGAGCTTTTCTTGTCAGAATGACATTATAGCCTTTACTGAAACGTGGTTAAATCCTTCAATCTGTAACAGTGAAATTTTTTCAACGAAGTTTACTGCTTATAGACGTGATCGTTTGTCCAGGAATGGTGGAGGTGTTCTTATTGCTGTTAACACTTCTTTCCACTCTGAACAGTTTAATTTTATGTCGACCCGTCATGCTGAGATTGTTGGTGTCAAAGTCACTTTGCCAACAGGCTCGTTATATGTGACCTGCTCGTATATTGCCCCTTCTTCTGATATACAAGTTTATATTGATCATCTAAACTGTATTAAAGAAGTCTTCGAATTTGTTCAAGATACTGACCTTTTTATGGTGTTAGGGGATTTCAACATTCCGAATACTACTTGGTCTTTATTTACTGAATTAAATTATCTAACTCCATCAATTCAACATGTTTTTTTTTGATGGAATGTTTGACCTATCATTGTTTCAAATGAACTCTATAGCAAATCATTTGAATCGAATTCTTGATCTTGTATTCATTAATGATAACTGGTGTTGGGTTGTTCATGAGTGAGTGAACAAAAAAGAGTTGTTCATTAAACTGAGCGAGTGAACATGTTCAGTTGCTCTTTTGTTCACTTGCTCACTGCTCAATTGCTCACTGTTCAGTTGCTCATTGTTCAGTTGCTCACTGTTCAGTTGTTCTTTTGTTCAGTTGCTCACTGTTCAGTTGTTCGTTTGTTCACTTACTCACTTGCTCACTGTTCACCTCATGGTGAAACTATAGGTTTACCTGGTCACATTGACTTAATAATCCGTTATTTTATTATAAATAAATATCGCATTCGCAAAATTAAAAATGTCTCGACCACAAAGTGCTATTTGGAAGCATTTTACAGATTTGGACAATAAAGAGGCAAAATGCAAATACTGCCGCAATGTGTTAAGCAGCAAGTCGCAGAGCAACTTAGGGCGGCACCTATCCAGCAAGCACCCAACCGCAATGGAGCCGGTTGTCCGGCAAAACGATGAGATTGTTGATGTTGGATGTGAAAATAATAGGCAACAACAAATGACTGCATTTTTTCATAAGCCGCCTACTGCAAGCAAAAGCCAAAAGATTGATCGACAGGTGGTGAAAATGATCTCTAAAGGCCATCATGCGCTTAGGATGGTGGAAGAGCCGGAATTTAAGCAATTGATTGAGGACGTCTCTAATTGCCCTGGATATAAGCTTCCTACCAGGAAAACGCTTTCAAACGTTTTGATTCCTCAAATTTGCCAAGAGCAGATGGCAATCATTAAAGAAAAAATGGTTGATGCGACTGCGGTTTGCCTGACAACTGACTGTTGGACGTCTTTGGCCCATGAAGGTTTTATGGCTGTGACTGCCCACTTTATTGAAAAGGAGTCAACAACAATTAACTCATTTTTGCTATCTTGCGAACAAGTTGAGGAACGCCACACATCTCAAAATTTGGCAGACCTATTAAGAAAGGTTGTTGTAACGTGGGATATCCAAAACAAAGTTGCAGCGGTTGCCTCTGACAATGCTTATAATATTGTTGGTGCTATAAAATTGGGCAGCTGGCGGCACATACCGTGTTTTGCACACACCCTCAACCTTATAGTTCAGAAAGGCTTGGAAAAAATAATCGACGTACGCAAAAAATTCAGTGCAGTTGTTGAATTTTTTGACCGCAGTCCAACAGCCTTTAAAAAG
Organism: Drosophila gaucha; assembly: GCA_035045545.1. Classification (NCBI taxonomy): domain Eukaryota; kingdom Metazoa; phylum Arthropoda; class Insecta; order Diptera; family Drosophilidae; genus Drosophila; species Drosophila gaucha. Next base: position 33,372 of record JAWNOY010000134.1, read on the forward strand.
CTTAAAGACACTCAAAAGCAACTTAATCTGCCGAATATTAAATTAATCCAGGATGTGCCAACTCGCTGGAATTCAACTTTCAAAATGTTTGACCGGTTGGTAACATTGAAGGAGGCGGTAATGCTGGTCGTATCAATTCTGCGACCCTATCTGAGGTTATCCAATCAGGACTTTGATGCAATTGAAGGAGTTCAACCCATCCTGCAACCATTTTTGCAAATAACAAATGAAATTTCAGCCGAAAAAAATGTTACACCATCAAAAGTGATAGTACTGGAGGAATTCTGCAAAGAAAGATTGCCAGTCTAAGTTTTGGATTGAATGAGTCAGCGGCTGCAGTGGGAACTGTTTTAATGAAAGAGATGGAGCGCCGGTTTAGAGACTTGGAGTCAAACTTATTGTATGGAGAAAGCACAATTTTAGATCCACGATTTAAAGGGCGCTTGTTTAGAAACCAGAACTCTTTTAAAACCGCGGTTTCAAACATTAAAAAAATATTCAGCACCATACCAATAATTCTTCTCAGTACACCGTTGACGAAGAAATCATGCCACAAGCAAACGATGACGATATTTGGAAAGAATATGACGACACCTTTCAAAGAGTGAGCAAGCCATCCAACAACACTGCGGCATCGACTCGGGAAATGGACAAATATCTCTCTGAGGAGTATTTAAATCGGAAGGATGATCCATTACAATGGTGGGATCAGCGAAAGGGGCAATATCCACGACTCTATCAATATATGATGAAACGCCTGTGCTTATTAGCCACATCGATGCCATGCGAGAGAGTATTTTCCAGTGCGGCGCAAACTATAACAAAGAGACGAACACTTTTAAAGCCAAAGAATGTACATAATCTTACGTTTTTGCATAATAATATGTAAAGGAAGCAGAATGGTAAATTACTTATTTGTCATATTTACCCTTACAAAAAACTAACTTAACTTTATTTCAGTAAAAAAGCGCTTAAAAAATTTCCTGTCACAATGTACACAAACCCTGAGTGTCAAGAAGTTAAAGAATTATAATAATTGCTTTAAGTTTTAATTTTTTTTATTGGTTAACTGTTTTAAGTTCTTAAGAAGATTGAATGCTGTAGAATAATTAATAAACTGAACTTCCTTATTTTCATAGAAAAAAAATTAGAAAACGTTTTAATTACTTTGAAATGACATTTAATAATTAGATGTATATATTCAACAGTGAGCAAGTGAACAACTGAACAGTGAGTAGTGAGCAAGTGAACAACTGAACAGTGAGTAGTGAACAAGTGAGTGAGTAAACTCACTTTGAACAAGTAAGAAAGCTCTAGTCGGGTCTGCCCGACTACGAGATCCCCTGAACCAAGTCCGAGCTGATGTTTTAAACAACCTAGCTTACATATTTTATCTATACATATTACCTCTGCGCGCATATACACATGCACACATGCACACATACACACATGCACACATATACACATGCACACATTTGTATACACATGCACACATATACATACCATGCACACAGAAACGCGCGCAGATTACTGCGTAGTTGATTTGAATGTATGTGTGCACACGTACAGGCTGCTGCCGCGTGCTTATACAATGTTTCCTTTAATAACTTCTGTATTACTTAACGGATTTGAATGCAATTCTCTGCATTGAATGCTATTAATTTATTAAAAATACGGTTTTCACTAAAAAATTTGAAAAAATTAAATTGTGACTTTGATAATTTTATTTTTTAATAAATTTTTTTTGTGAAATGTGGAGCTGGTATCCAAAATATGAAAAAATAGAAAATGTATTTTATTTACAAAAAGCTAAATGCAAAATTTGATAGCTGTAACTAAAAAGATGTAAAAGATATTGTCTAAAAACTGAATCTTGATAAAGTTTTTAATCGATATCAGTGAAACAGGAAAAGTTATCGAATATCAAAAACAAACTCGATATGCGCGCTGTATACATGGACCTTCGTGCAAAATTTCAAGTCTCTAGCTCTTATAGGTTCTGAGATCGACGCGTTCATACATACGGACAGACGGACAGACGGACAGACAGCTCGTCACCCTGATCAAGAATATATATACTTTGTGGGGTCTGCCACGCCTCCTTCTGCCTGTTACATACTTTTTGCAAAACCATTATACCCTGATTTCCCATTTTCAATGGGTTCAGGGTATAAAAAAAGAACAAGTGAATATGTTCACCAAAGTGAGCAATGTTTACCCAACACTAATATGTATAGATAAAATGTGTTAGCTAGGTTGTTTAAAACATCACCTCGAACTTTGTTGAGGGGATCTCGTAGTCGGACAGACCCGACTAGAGCGTTTTTACTTGTTTCAATCAGAAATTTTTTTGTTGCATTCCTTCTTATTTGGAAGTAATGAAGGCTAAGTTGAATTGCAGACCATGCAGAATATCAATTAGAGAAAAAACGCAGAAGTGCCCTTACAAAGCTTACTAAATCACACAGCAGACCGTATTCTCACAATGCAAGAGGAAGTTCATAATAGAATTGATAATGTAACGCTATATTAATTAGTTCTAGGCTATCGTTTCGATGGATCTACTGGGCAAAGCATTTATAAACAACGATTTGAAAGTGTTGAGCCGATTACTCAAGATCATTCCGTTTTTGTTTCCCCTATTATTCCTCTGAAATTAACGAATGAACTGAACTAAGTAATTTGGCTTAATAGAACACCGCAGTCAGTGAGATTTTGCCGTCCTTGGAATATTTATTATTATTATTATTGGAATAATTATTATTATTATCAAATAAAGAATCTAAAAAATCATACATATTTTATAAAAACAAAATAATATTTATTGAATACTACATGAATCTGACCCTTATTGCCGGAAAGGTTTTAAATACTGTAGCGGGAACCAATTCTTGCCAATCCTGTCCACTATGTGGAGCCAAGCCAAAACAATTGTTAAGCACCACTGATTTTAATTCAGTATGTTCAAAGTAAACCAGAAAAATCTTCAGTTTGGATTAAGCCCACTTCATTCGTGGATACAATTTTTATAGTTTGTTTTGAGAATCTCCTACACAATTGATTTAGCCTAGAGGGATGGGCTAACTTCGACCATGCCGAAGTTTGGTAATACCCTTGTAATTGTAAAGGATATAACTATTGTTTTTCTGATTTCTCAAGAAAAGTAAAGATTAACGTATTTACTATTTTTTGACCTATATGTCAAATTTTCATACTTCAGCTTTACAACTTTGGAAGATATAATTTTCTGCCATTTGTCAAGCCTCAAAGAGGTGGATGTATATATTTTTTTTTCATTTTTGTCGAAGCAGTGGAGCTTAAGGTATTTGTAAAAGTTTGGGTTTCTAGGTATAAAATACAGTTTTAGCAATTTAGAGGTCATTAATGGGCGTAGCTTTATATACTTTATGTTTTAAATGGGGGTGGTTTATACAAATATATGTTTTAAGTTTCAAGACTCTGGATCTAACAGTTCCCAAAATATTAGAGGATTTATGTTAAGCACTAGATAAGCTACAATGATTAAGCTTGATCAACAACACATAGATCCACTTAAGTTCAGAGTACATTGTACTACATTGTACACATGAACTATATACATATATATATATATATATATATATATATATATATGTATATATATATATATATATATACCGACCAATAATACATGACCCCACGCAGACGCAGAGTACATTGTAACACTTTGTATCCATCGAGCAGCGTCAGCACTTGGACAGGATGCAGAACCTAAACATAAGCAGCAACGGGAGAACTGCAAGATCAGCAACAAAGGGCTTGGCAACCGTCACTTGACATTTTACTTATATATATATCCACTATTGTATTAGGCTAGTTTCGAATGCCACTTGGCAGAATAAAATCAGATTCATATTGAGAGTCAAACAGACCAGACGTATATTTGTTCTTAATAAAAAAAATCACAAACATACCAACACCACCACCAACACCATCTCCAAACGAGCTACCGACTTGTAACTCGCGTGCTTCTGTGTGCATGGCATGTATATGTATGTGTGCGTGTGTATACAAATGAGTGCATGTGTATATGAGTGCATGTGTATATGCGTGCCTGTGTGTATGTGTGCATGTGTATATGCGCACAGAGGTAATATATAAATATATAGATAAAAGATGTAAGCTAGGTTGTTTAAAACATCAGCTCGGACTTGGTTCAGGGGATCTCGTAGTCGGGCAGACCTGACTAGAGCTTTCTTACTTGTTTTTTTATACTTTGGATAAAAAAAATCAAAAAAATCAAATCAAAAAAAATCAAAAAATTATCAAAGCCACAATTTAATTTTTTTAATAAAACCGTATTTTGCTTAAAATAAAAGAATTCAATGCTGAAATTGTTTCTAAAATCCGTTTAGTAACAAAGAAGTTATTAAAGAAAATAGTTTGTCAATCGGCAAAGGCACGTGTCAGCGAGCGCCAATACGTGTGCAGTGCACAGTCTATACGTGTATGCGTGTAATTCTCGCCGCTGCTACTTTAGTGGCGTCTTTGTCACTGAGAACAATATGAAGACTGTGGTGTTATAGTTAGAGACGGAGGTACAACTGTCAACCTTTTTTATTCAAAATCAAATTTTTTTTTACTGTTGCATTCATATCTCGAACAAGGGTAGTCGGGCAGTCCCGACTAGAGCGTTCTTCTTCTGTTGCTGCTCATGGTTTTCACCTGGGTGTGCGCGACTTGTATCCTGTAGATACCATGGTTTTTCCAACAGTTTCGGGGTGAACTTACTTATTTTTTGTACGAAGAAGCTCTGCACTAATACTATTTGCGCTAAAAAATGGATCGGAGGATACCATTCGCTTAATATTTAGCCGATCGGTGCTCGCCAAAAATTTTGGGCCTTCCGGATTTTGACTTATTTTCCACTCGGCCTTCATGTTTAAATCGTCCAATGACTGATTGTAAGGTAGAACGACTGCGACATACAATTTCTCCCATTTCCGAATAGGGTTTCTCCTGCTTTACATGCATTTCTGTCTAGTTCGCTATCAAGTTTCCTCAAAATTCTTAAAAAGTTGTTGCGAAATGGTGCACAAGCCTGCCTATGCATACATTCGAGAACAACCGTTATAATTTTCGTTTTCTGTATTAAGTGCTAAGAATGTACGAAGACTTTATTGGAGCCAAAAACGTGCCTTCTCATTGTTTTTTAATTGTAACTTTTTGTCTATTTTAAATATTCATATCTTTTTTTCTAAACTAAACTTAATAAATTAGTAAACAAAACTGCATCATTGTATTTTTAGTTTGCTCTTAACATTTATCTTCTTATACTCTGTTCCCAAAGGGAAAAAGATTATATTGGATTTGTGCAATGTCCGTCTTGCTGTCTGTGCATCTGTCTGTATGAACGCACAGCATTTGGACACCATAGAAGCTAGAGACTTGTAATTTAGAATATATACTCGTGTGTATCCGCGTCAGATCAAGTTAAGGTATTTTTCCGATACGCCCACAGGGTACGTGGCAAATCGGGAAATGCTACATCTATTAAGACTAAAACGCTATTATTTTCGTCAATATTGCAGTTTAAGAACTAGGATTTAGAATATATACTCGTGTACACCACGCGGACGTTAAAAGATATAGTTTATATATCTACGCCCATTGTGGGCGTCGCAAATCTGATAAAACTATATCTCCAACATTTTTGAAGCTAGATCATCCAAATTTTGCTTGTGGGTTACTGTTGACCTTCCCATAAGTTAGATCAAAAAGTTATATACCCACGCCCCCTGAGGGCGTGCCAAATCGGGAATAGATATATAGCGATTCGTCTAAATCTTATAATATATTGAGCGTTATAAGAGCTATAGACTTGAAATTTGGAATACATGTGCAAGTAGATCACCTGGAATCAAAAATATATATTTTAGATATTTACGCTCATTGAGGGAGTGGCAAATCGGATAAAACTGTATCTCCTACAGTTTTGGAGCTAGAGCATCCAAATTTTGCATGAGGGATTCTGTTGGCCTCCTCTTACGATAAATCAAAAGTTATGTATCCACGTCTTCTGGGGGCATGGCAAATCGGGAATTACTATATCTTTTACTAAAACCGTGTTAATTTCGGCAATATTGCCGTCAAAGAGTTGGGATTTGCAATATATATACTAGTATCCTACCTCTACCGTCTCTGTCCGTCTGTCCATCCGTCCGTCTGTCCGTCAGTATGAACGCAGTGATCTCGTAAACCACAAAAGCTAGAGATTTGAAATTTTAGATATATATTCTTGTATACCATACGCAGTACAAGTTTATTTTTTTTTCGATAACTCATTCTATTTCCTTGTTATCGATAATAATCGATATTTTGACTTTTTTTAAGCTATAACTTAAAGACCATAATAGCTAGAGATACCAAATTGTCTATGTAGGTTACTGTGATGCAAATACAGATAATAAATTTTTTAAATTTCGGATACCTCCCCCCATTAGCACAATAAGTGGAAGCAACGTATTTCAAATACTAGGGAGTTGGGATTTCGTATATATACAACTTTAGATGTCAATATTATCCTCTGAAAATTTCATTAAGAAAGTAGATCTAGAACCGAAGTTATTTAACAATCAATTTCTCATAATGCAGCCCAAGCGCAGCCGCTAAATCATATACGCAGTAAGCGGCGCGCGTGCTTGTATATGTATATGTGTGCGTGTGTGTGTGCGCGCAGAGGGTAATATGTACATAAAAAAAATGTAAGCTAGATTGCTTAAACCACCGCCTCATTTCTTCATCGTTCTCGTTTGTTGCGGCGTCTTCCGCGGAAATCGATAGCGTAAAAACACCCTGTCGTCTTCGCTCTTTTTCACTCATGCTAAGTTTTAGAATTTCGCAATATTTAATATACTTACGTAATTTTGCTAATTGGAGCGTGGCCTCTCAGTCTTTCGACGTGGCGGCGTACGCGTCCTTAGATTTGTCACGTTTCTCCCTGCGACTGTCCGTCGAGGAGTCATTGCGACGCGACTTCTTATCTTTCCGGCCCTCGGTCGAACGACCGCGAATAGGATTATCTGTAGGCGTGCCAATATCCTCTGCAGCCGCGCGGGACTTGCCCGACTTCTTGTTCTTGTTGCGGGTAATTTGGAGCTTGCCGAGTCGCTATCCTTGTCCCTCTCTCTTTCTTGTGCTTCTTAGACTTTTCCTTTTTATCCTTGCGGCGCTCCGGACTAGCCGAGCTCTCCCTGGCGCGTTTCTTTTTCTTCCTTTTGTCTGACTTGGACACATGTTCACGATCTTCTTCACTGTTAGCCAGCGCATCGACTTTACCAGCGACATCCTCGCGTTTGCGTGATGGCGTACGCTGCAGCGCATATCGTTTGCACATCTGCTTGTCTTTGCCAGATGCTGCAGCTGCGGCTGCTGCCCGGCTTTCGCGCTGCGCGTCCTCCTTAGCCTTGCGATCACAATCGAAGCTGCTGCCCTCCACAAAGTACTTGGATATGTTAAAGGCCTCGAGCAATTTGGTGTTCTTTTGCTGTTGTGCCTCGGGTATTTGATGGGTTTCACGCACGCTCACGCACGGCTACGAGTCCGAATTCATCCCTTATCTTTACGATCACAACTCGACTTGCAAAATTGGATGAGGATTTACGCACTATGCCTTCGTGCAACCTCTCGTCAACCTGCTGCTCAACGACATCACACTCTACAGGTGTAAGATGACTTGGTTGATGACGGAACGGCTTTATTTGCTCATCTGGAATAATCTTCATCTGCATAGGGCATTCCTTCTGTGTTACTCAGCAACGGCCGAGTCGATCAATGGGACGAACTGCGGAGGAGTATCTATAATATTTCCATCTTCAATAATATTATAAATACTTAGCTCGTTCTGTACAGCGCTTTCTGGTTGCGCTGAGACCTTTGAGAGTGAACTCTTTTTCGTCGAACGTCAAACAGAATTTCGACGCAAAATTAATTCCTAGCCGACCATCATTCTGTATGTTGTCATCAGGAACCACTATGAGTTTGTGCAGAGCTTCACATTCATCGACGTTTAGTCGTTTTAAGTCCAACAAACATTCCCAGCGGCAGTGTCTTGCTATTATCCAGACTGCGTAATATCGAATAGCATTTCTCCGGGGTAATATCAGCTATTTTTATACCCTGAACCCATTGAAAATGGGAAATCAGGGTATAATTGTTTTGCAAAAAGTATGTAACAGGCAGAAGGAGGCGTGGCAGACCCCATAAAGTATATTTATTCTTGATCAGGGCGACGAGCTGAGTCGATTTGGCCCTCTCCGTCTGTCTGTCCGTCTGTCCGTCCGTCCGTCTGTCCGTCTGTCCGTCCGTCCGTCTGTCCGTATGTATGAACGCGTCGATCTCAAAAGATATAAGAGCTAGAGACTTCAAATTTAGCATGATGGTCTGTGTGTACAGCGCGCATATCGAGCTTGTTTTAGATATTCGATCAATTTTCCCGTTTCAATTATATCGATTTAAAACGTTATCAAGATTCAGTTTTTTGACCATATCTTTTACATGTTTTTAGCTACAGCTACCAAATTTTGCTTTTAGCTTTAAATAAATAAAATACATTTTCTATTTTTTCATATTTTGGATACCAGCGGACTTGGTTCAGGGGATCTCGTAGTCGGGCAGACCCGACTAGAGCTTTCTTACTTGTTTTGAATATTCTGTGGCGAATAATTGTCACATCCGTACCAGTATCGACTTTGCATGCCACTTTGATGACATTCAGTGCAATTGTTTTAGGGCGTTTGTCACTTTTCACGACATTGACATTTTGTGTGGATTATGGACAGTTCTTGGAAATATGTCCCTCGCCATCACACTTTAAACACTTTGTATCAGCTTTACAATTTTTTCTCATATGGTCAGCTGAGCCAGAATTAAAGCAACGAGTAACTTTTGCATTGGGCATGTGCCACCACGGTCCTGCTTGCTTTTACTCTCACTGATACACTTGCTCTCATTTATTTTATTTATTTATTTATTTATGTTGACTATACGTGTGCAACAGAAGGTAACAAAAAAAAAAATAATATATGAATTTACATAAGAATATTATTTAATAATAAGATAGCCTATATAAGATTACATCAAATACCCTAATAATATCACCGACACGTTGGGGGAATTTTATTTGCCCGACCGGCTAGCTATGCCCCAGATCACAGCTAAAAGTAGTCAGTGATATTACTGGGATCTATAAGACTAAAGATTTTGTTATTAGGAAACTTAAACAAAATTAGTATGTATTAAATTTAGTAGTGTAAGTAAATAGAAATAACAAGTAAGAACGTTGCAGTCGGGCGCCACCGACTGCGTCAGACTCTGTTCCTGTTAAAGGTGTGTAAGCTCAATAAATATGTAGACCGTCCGTCCGTCTTTCCGTGTGTTTGAATGCGAGATTATTGAGATTCCTTTTTTGAGTATGTCTTTTACATCAATTTAGCTACAGTCATAAACTTTTACATATAGCTTTTTTAAAATAAAATACTATTTTGGTTTTTATATATTTTGGCCAGTATCCACATTTCACAAAATCAATTTAATATAAGTTCAGTTGCAAATAAAGCCACATTTAAATTTTTTTTTAAATTTTTTAGGTAAAACCGTATTTTTAATAAAATATAAGGATTTATGCAGAAAATTGTATCAAAATCCATTAAATAACATAGAAGTTATAAAAAAAATAAAAAAAAAACATTTTATTAAATGATAAAATCACGCGGCAGCGATGGGAATCGAACCTGGGTCACGCGCTTCGCATGCCACCGACTCTACCCACAACACCACGGCGCCTCTTGCGCGACTATGTGCCAAACTGAGTTTGGAAGAGTTTTGATTTGGTTAAACAGACTTGCGTTGTGGTAGCGAAGACCCTGCTTCAATCCCCAGTTAGGTCAACTAGAATTTGTTTTGCGGAGGCTTACATTATGATTATTATTATTTTTTTTTTTTCAAAAATTTTTTTTTATTTGAACAGTAACCCACATGTCAAATTTGGATGCTCTACGTCTAAGACTGTACGAGATACAGTTTTACCCTATTTGCCACTCCCCAAATGGGCGTAGCTATATATAATATATATTTTTGGGTAGAGGTAGGATACTAGTATATATATTCCAAGTCCCAACTCTTTGCCGGCAATATTGCCGAAATTATCACGGTTTTAGTAAAAGATATAGTAATTCCCGATTTGCCACGCCCCCAGAGAACGTGGATACATAAATTTTGACTTATCTTAAGAGGAGGTCAACAGTATCCCACATGCAAAATTTGGACGCTCTAGCTCCAAAACTGTAGGAGATACAGTTTTATCCGATTTGCTACGCCCTCAAAATGCGTAAATATCTATAATATATATTTTTGATTCCGGGTGATCTACTTGCACATGTATTTTAATTTTCAAGTCTCTAGCTCTTAATACGCTCAAAATATAATAGGATTTATACAAATTGCTATATATATATTCCCGATTTGCCACGCCCCCAGGAGGCGTGGGTTATATAACTTTTTGATCTAACTTAAGGGAAGGTCAATAGTAACCCACATGACAAATTTGGATGCTCTAGCTTCAAAAGTGTAGAAGATATAGTTTTATCCGATTTGCCACGCACTCAATGGGCGTAGATATATAATCTATATCTTAAAACGTCCGCGTGGTGTACACGAATATATATTCTAAATCCCATTTCTTAGACTGCAATATTGACGAAAATAACAGCGTTTTAGTCTTAATAGATATAGCATTTTCCGATTTGCCACGCCCCCTGTGGGCGTATCGAAAAAATACTCAAACCCGATCTGACGCGGATACACACGAGTATATATTCCAAATACCAAGTCTCTAGCTTTTATAGTGTCCAAATGCTGCGAGTTCATACAGACAGACGGACAGACAGCAAGACGGACATTGCACAAATCCAATAGACTCTTTTTCCCTTTGGGAACAGAGTCTAAAAAGTAGATAGTAATTTCAGTTGGGAAATCACTGACCACGATGGGGGTAATTTTTGCCAGTCCGGCCGGCTATGCCCCTACTCATAGCTAGGTACTGTCAGTGATTTCCCGAAGATGAACTGAAAGCAAGGATTTTATTATAGGAAGAGAGTTCAGATGAGAAGACGTTATAAAAATGATTATAATTCTGACAAAGCACATATAAAGCATTATGCAGAGAGTAATCTGTTGTGCACTGTGATAAATGTAAAGGACGGAAATACCTGGTTGGTCTCCCAGGCACAGAGAACTTGAGACGCCCTAAAAGAAAGATGGAGTCAATATCACCAATAATCAACTTATGTAGAAAGATAACACCAAGCGAAGTTCTACGGTTGATTAATGATGGAAGATCAAGGAGCAGAAGTCTACTGCGCTAAGAGGGCCAACGTTGAATGGGGTCCCAATTCAAACCTCGTAAGGCAAAGATTAAAAACTGCTTTTGGACAGACTCGATGCGATCCTGTTTAATCTTATGCTGAGGAGACCATATACAAGAGCAGTACTCAAGTATTGGTCGTACAAGCGAAATGTAAAGAAGTTTGGTTATAAAAGGATCATTAAACTCTTTTGACCAACGTTTAATGAACCCTAAAACACCTTTGGCTTCATTTACAATAGTACAAATATGATTGTTAAAACATAGTTTTGAGTCAAAGAGTACACCAAGATCTTTGATTTCAAAAATACGCTTTAAAGAAGTATTGTTAATTGAATAGTTAACAAATTGGTGTTTTGAACGACTAAAGGTCATAACCATACATTTAGAGCAATTTAAATGTAAATGATTATCATCACACCACAATTGCATAGAATTAAAGTCCTGTTGCAGATGTAGGTGATGGGAAGAATCAGCATAAGACAGGAAAAGCTTCACATCATCAGCATACATAAGTATCTGAGAGTGAGATATTAAAGATGGAAGATCATTAATGAAAAGAGTAAAGAGTAATGGACCCAGATGACTACCTTGCGGTACACCCGACGAAACATAAACAAGTTTCGATTTGGATGATCTGAGCAAAACTCTTTGAGTACGATCTTTTAAATAAGATGAAATCCAGGATAATAGTGAGGGAGGAAATCCAATAAGGTCTAACTTTTGAAGTAAGATTTCATGATGAACAGAGTCAAATGCTTTACTGAAGTCGGTGTAAATTACATCAGTTTGCATTTTGTGAACAAAACCATCATTTATCAACGAGGTAAACTTTAGTAAATTGGTTGCAGTTGACCGACTCTGTACAAATCCATGCTGAGTCGAAGATAAAATTGATTTGCAAAAATGTTGCAAAGTCGAGGTAATTATTTTTTCAAATAGTTTTGGTATAGCAGAAAATTTTGTTATACCCCTGTAATTGGAAATATCAGACCTGCCATCTTTTTTGTGGAGAGGAATAATATAAGATTCTTTCCAAATATTCGGAAAAATACTTGTTTCCAAAGACAGGTTAAAGAGCCTTAGCAGTGGAAACGCAAGGGAACCACTGCACTCCTTAAGAATACCACTAGGGATGTTGTCCGGCCCAGGGGAGAATGAGGATTTTAAACTGCCAATGGCAGATAAAAGGGAATCAAGGCTTACAGTAGAAGAAAAAGGACAATTTAAAGAAGAAATATAATATGGGTACGACATATTATAGGGACTACAAGCAGAATAGGTGGATTGGAAGAAATTAGCAAAGAGATCAGATGCATCAGAATCAGCTTCATCAGTCATCAGTCAGCTAGCTTCATCCAGGCCATGAAAAAATGAGTTTGGTAAACAAGAAGTTTTACGCTTCGAGTTTACAAACGAATAAAATTGTTTAGGGTCCCGAACAAATTGACTTTTGTATCGAAATAAATAATTCTCATAACATTTAGAGTTAAGAAGGTGGAATTTTGAATTTGCTATAATATATTTAGACCAGTCAACATTCGCACCCGTTTTTTTAAATCTTTTGAAATATTTATTTATTATTTAATAAATTATTGAGTCTTCGGGAAGACCAAGGGCTCTTATTTGTGGGGGGCAAAACAGCACAGGTTGGCACACAAACATCTAAAATAGAGTTTAGAGTGTTATAGAAAAAACTTGTTGCAAAATTAATGTCAACCGAGTCATAAAAAATTGACCAATTAGTTGCATTAATTAACTCATTTAGTAATTTAAAATTACATTTATGATAGCAGCGACGAATTGATAAAGGGGTTTGAAAAAGAAGAAAAAGTATGTAGAATTACAAGGGACAAAGCTAGCTCTAATGTAGGATGGTGGCTATCCTCCGGAACAGACAATGGAGAATGGTCTAGAAACATTAGACTAGACACTAGAGAATGGTCTAGAAACATTAATAATTGAGCTATCATTAATGAATACAAGATCAAGAATTCGATTCAAATGATTTGATATAGAGTTCATTTGAAACAATGATAGGTCAAACATTCCATCAAAAAAATCATGTTGAATTGATGGAGTTAGATATTTTGATTCAGTAAATAAAGACCAAGTAGTATTCGGAATGTTGAAATCGCCTAACACCATAAAAAGGTCAGTATCTTGAACAAATTCGAAGACTTCTTTAATACAGTTTAGATGATCAATATAAACTTGTATATCAGAAGAAGGGGCAATATACGAGCAGGTCACATATAACGAGCCTGTTGGCAAAGTGACTTTGACACCAACAATCTCAGCATGACGGGTCGACATAAAATTAAACTGTTCAGAGTGGAAAGAAGTGTTAACAGCAATAAGAACACCTCCACCATTCCTGGAGTAACGATCACGTCTATAAGCAGTAAAGTTAGTTCGTGTCGCGAAATTAAACTTTGAAATATTCACAGTGCCTGAGGATTTGCTTGAAATATAAGCAGATATTGATTCCACAGTCGTATCTGCCGAAAGTCTAGAAACAAAAACTTGTGTGCGCGGAGCAACAACAGTTAATGTTGGAACAGCAGGCGATAGCTGAGATTCAGCTGTGGAGCACACAACTTTCGTTGGAGCCTTGAGTTTGCGACTCGACCCAAGTCGAAGTTCCACAGCATTACTCTTTTCGCTAGGGCCTGGTAAAGATTCAGGCACAATGGCTTCATCAATAGACGATGGAACAGAAGTACCGTCGAGATTATTTGGTGGAAACATTGGCACGACTGGCTGATCAACCAAAGGCAAAGGAACTGGAATAGGGAGTAAAGAAGATTGGACAGGTATTGACTGCGTCTCCAATTGTGCCATTGGAGCACAGTCGAAATTGAAATCGCTAAGTCTACCGCAGCTTGCTTCAAAATCACAAGTCAGCTGCTTAGCAACAGTTTTTAGCTTCGGGAAATCATTTTTCAAAATGTTATACATTTTCGAGAAAGAAAATTGTTTTTCCAAACAATTAGGGCAAGACCAATTCAAGCCACCACTCCCAACTTTGGGAGTTGCGGTTATTCGGTCGCAATCACGTCCTGTGAGACCGGCACACTTCGCATGCATAATATTTTCACACAGCCAGCAACTAATAAATTGAGGCTGTGCGGAATCAGCAGCTTGGCGAAATGTACAAGACTTCTTGCAGCACGACATTATTGACAACAGGGGTCAAACAAAAACAAAAGGCAAAAATATAAATTACGAGAGCGCAAAAAGAGAGAAAAAGATCACATGCAAGAAGAAGCACAGAGATTAAAACGAGTAAAACTCAAGAGCGGATTTCGTATGCAGAGCAAAACGAACAAAACGATCACACTGCTTGAAGCAATACACACACAAACAAGTGTAAAGTTGGGAATTGGGAAGCGCCAAACTCGAAAAGAGATCAAAGCAAAACAAATTGCCGAAAATGCAGCGACAGACGCCGTAAAAAAAAGTAAAATCAAGATAACAAGTTACTCACAATCCAACAGACGAATCTTTGCACAAAAACAAGCACTTGTTATATCAAGCAAAATAAATAAACAAGCAATAAAATTTAATGCAGTTTTAGAATAAAATAAATGAAAAAATTGAGGAGCACAAAAAAAACACGTCAACACTCTCTCTGAGAACTCTCTCTTTCATAGATATCAAACTTTTCTTTTAGTTCTTGATATGTTTTGTATCCATATAAATTAAAAGTATATTCCGTTTTTATATAGAATCCATCAACTATATAGTTAATAACGGATTCTTCTTCCACTTTTCCTTGCACAGCAATTTTTTTCATGTTCAGCATGTACTCTTAAAAATTTCTCGTCTCTCTTGATTTTTCTCTCTCTTAGCTTTGTATGGAAATCGGCGCTTCACAACTTGCGCTTGAATTCGGCAATAAGTACACACTTCAGTTCTTCATCATTACTTACAAAGACAGATTCTAAGAAAAGTTCTGCAAAGTTCGCCATTTTACCACGATGAAATTTTTCTGCACTTGCTTTTGGCTGTCTTGATGCAATTTCATCAGCTTGTATTTTCAAGGTCAGCAGCTGAATTATGTGCTGCAGGCTGCTATTTTTATACCCTGAACCCATAGAAAATGGGATTTCAGGGTATAATGGTTTTGTGACAATGTATGTAACAGGCAGAAGGAGGCGTGGCAGACCCCATAAATTATAGTCAATCTTTGTCTTTGTGCGTCTGTCCATCCGTCCGTAGAGATTTCAAAATTTCAAAAAATATATAAGATGACACGCGCGAGAGCAAGACTGTTGATCTTGCAGTCCAGCAAGCAGCTTTCACGAGTAAGGGAAAGAATGCCGATTTAGATATTCGGCTCCAACTATGTTGGGAAACGAACCTGACACCCGCAAACCAGCGCATAGTGAACCTAACATAAACAGTCACGAGGCACCAAATCTGCATTCTGTTGCAGGCTCTGCAGTTGGCCGTAGGCTATGGTCTGGCTCTGTCGCCGGCCCACAAGCTCTGTTCGTCAGAATAATGAAATGTTAGTTTAAGCTATGATCTGCAGTTGAAACGCTCAAGTTGAGCATAATAAATATTAAATTGAATAACCACAAAAGGGATTTGTTTACTTATATTCTTGTGTACCATACGAAGTACAAGTTTATTTTTTATTCGATAACTCATCATATATCCTTATTATCGATATAAATCGATATTTTAACTTAATTTTTAAGCCATAACTTAAAGATCACATAAGCTAGAGTCTCCAAATTTACTATGTAATATAATCTATGATGAAGATTTTAAATATATTTGATTTGGGATACCTTCCCCCATTACGACCAAAACTAAAAAACGTATTTCAAATTGATTTGAGATTTCGTATATACATAGAATTGGATGTCCATAACATGTGCTTAAGGCTTCATTAAGAAAGTACAACTAGAACCAATCTTATTTAAAAACTAACCAGAGCACAGCACACGCGCTTTATTGAAAATTTTTTTTTGCTGCGTTCTACAAGCGCTGCGCAGAGGTAATATGTGTAGATAAAAGATATTAGTCAGACTTTTTGAGACATCAGCTCGGAGTTGTTTATAGGTTCTTCTAGTCGGGCAGTCCCGACTTGTTTAATAACTTCTGTTATATTATTAAACTTAATTAAAATCTTAAAATTTGATAAGTAAATAATTGCACGTGGTAAATTTATGGATTTTTAAAACTGAAAGGCAGGATTTTAGACGTATGTTAATCAAGATTGTACTAAGTTTTTTTCATATTATTTTTTATAAGAAAAGGTAATACATTTGAAATTTGTATGTTGAGATAGATTGCTTGAAAATGTACTCACAGATTTTTCTGGATATGCTTGTTTCTTATTTCGGGATGGAATATGGGCTCAATTTTCCTCATTATGATGACAAGGTTTAAAACCGATTCGACAAGCATAGGAATAAGGACGACGTATATTCATTGGTCAAACACTTTCCCATCAGTCAGTATTGTCTTGTAAAAAATAAGAGACGACGATTTTAAAACAGCGATTGACATCGAATTTGACGATAAACCTCCACAAATTATTGAAAAATATATAAGTACCGGTATCTTGACAGAATTATATTAAAGAAGAAATTGTAAGGGTAAACTCAACTGTGGGGTCAATATGGAGCCCGAAAACAGGTAAGATGTGATTATCCTGTAACTTAAATTCTACAAGTAAATATTGAAATAAATTAAACTAGAGGGATGGGCGCTGGCAGCCGAAGTTTTGTAATATCTTGCAATTTTAGAGGATATATATATATTTTTTTTTTATTTGCCATTAAGAGTTAAAGATTGATGTATTGAAAAATGTTGAATCTCTACGTATAAATTTGTAGAATATAGTTTTTACCGATTTGCCCAGCCCCAAAATAAGAATATATTTTTGTCAATCTATTGAGTAAAGAGGCAGAAATTTATATTTTTTTTCTATTTTTGTTGAAGCTGTCAAGTTTTACGTCCTAGTGAATTTTTGAGTATCTAGATGTAAAACTGTAGACTATACGGTTTTTACCGATTTGTCACTCTTCTAATAGGCGCAGCTATATAGTATACTATATATTTTTTTGAAAGGTTGTCAACATATATATATGTTTCAAATTTCAACTCTTCAACGCTCAAACAGTACCCAAAATATTAGAGGATTTATGCTAAGCATTATATAGTCTTTCCCGATTTGACACGCCCCTTGTGGACGTGGATATAGAATTTTTTGACAAATCTTAAAGAAAGGTCTACTTGCAGAATTCGGGTGTCATATCTTCAAAACTGTAGAAGCTACAGTTTTATACGATTTGCCACGCCTGTAAAGAGCGTAGCTATACATTCTAAATATTTTCAAATGGGTGTGGGGTACACGAGTATATATTCCAAATTCTAAGTATTAGACTTCAATAGCGCCGAAGTTATCCCATTAAAACATTTCTTAAAACCGATTGTCCTATGGGAGCTATAGGATATAGTATAGATCCGGATGATTGAGTAACAAGCTGAGAATTCCAGCCTATTGAAAATTTCAGCTCTGTAGCTCTAATAGTCTTGGAGGAGATTGCGTTGAAGACAGACGGACAGTCGGACCGGCCTCGTATTTGTCAACTCCGGGACAGCCCAATTATTAGTTAAGGTTTAGACATAAATGCTATAGAGTTTAAGAAAATACAGAATAAAATAAATTTAAACAAGTAAGAACGTTGTTGAGACCGTTCCTGTTAAGGAAGTGTAGGTATAAATAGCCGTCCGTCCGTCTTTGTAAGTTTGAACGCGAGATTAAGTTCCGTTTTTGAGCATGTCTTTTACATCAATTTAGCTACAGTCATTATACATTAAGCTTTTTTAAAATAAAATACAATTTTGGTTTTTTTATATTTTGGATACCGGCTCCACATTTTAAAAAATCAATTTAATATAAGCTCAGATGCAAATAAAGCCACATTTACATTTTTTTTTAATTTTTTAGGTAAAACCGTATTTTTAATAAAATATAAGGATTTCTGCTGAAAATTTTATCAAAATCCATTAAGTATCATAGAAGTTATAAAAAAATACAAAAAAAAAAATTTTTATTAAATTGAAATATGTGGTGTGTTGATTTGGTTAAGCAGACTTGCGTTGTGGTGAAGACCCAGGTTCATCCCAGTTAGGTATAGAATTTGTCTTACGGTGGCTTACATAACGGTTATTTTTTTTTAGTAAATTTAAATTTCATGAACAGTAACCCACATGTCAAATTTGGATGCTCTACGTCTAAGACTGTCGGAGATACAATTTTACCCTATTTGCCACTCCCCAAATGGGCGTAGCTATATATAACATATATTTTTTGGTAGAGGTAGGATACATTTTTATTTTATTTTTGTAACATTTTTATTTATTTATTTATGTTGACTATACGTGTGCAACAGAAGGTAACAAAAAAAAAACAATATATGAATTTACATAAGAATATTATTTAATAATAAGATAGCCTATATAAGATTACATCAAATACCCTAATAATATCACCGACACGTTGGGGGGAATTTTATTTGCCCGACCGGCTAGCTATGCCCCAGATCACAGCTAAAAGTAGTCAGTGATATTACTGGGATCTATAAGACTAAAGATTTTGTTATTAGGAAACTTAAACAAAATTAGTACGTATTAAACTTAGTAGTGTAAGTAAATAGAAATAAAACGTAGATAGTAATTTCAGTTGGGAAATCACTGACCACGATGGGGGTAATTTTTGCCAGTCCGGCTGGCTATGCCCCTACTCATAGCTAGGTACTGTCAGTGATTTCCCGAAGATGAACTGAAAGCAAGGATTTTATTATAGGAAGAGAGTTCAGATGAGAAGACGTTATAAAAATGATTATAATTCTGACAAAGCACATATAAAGCATTATGCAGAGAGTAATCTGTTGTGCACTGTGATAAATGTAAAGGACGGAAATACCTGGTTGGTCTCCCAGGCACAGAGAACTTGAGACGCCCTAAAAGAAAGATGGAGTCAATATCACCAATAATCAACTTATGTAGAAAGATAACACCAAGCGAAGTTCTACGGTTGATTAATGATGGAAGATCAAGGAGCAGAAGTCTACTGCGGTAAGAGGGCAAACGTTGAATGGGGTCCCAATTCAAACCTCGTAAGGCAAAGATTAAAACTGCTGAGGAGACCATATACAAGAGCAGTACTCAAGTATTGGTCGTACAAGCTAAATGTAAAGAAGTTTGGTTATAAAAGGATCATTAAACTCTTTTGACCAACGTTTAATGAACCCTAAAACACCTTTGGCTTCATTTACAATAGTACAAATATGATTGTTAAAACATAGTTTTGAGTCAAAGAGTACACCAAGATCTTTGATTTCAAAAATACGCTTTAAAGAAGTATTGTTAATTGAATAGTTAACAAATTGGTGTTTTGAACGACTAAAGGTCATAACCATACATTTAGAGCAATTTAAATGTAAATGATTATCATCACACCACAATTGCATAGAATTAAAGTCCTGTTGCAGATGTAGGTGATGGGAAGAATCAGCATAAGACAGGAAAAGCTTCACATCATCAGCATACATAAGTATCTGAGAGTGAGATATTAAAGATGGAAGATCATTAATGAAAAGAGTAAAGAGTAATGGACCCAGATGACTACCTTGCGGTACACCCGACGAAACATAAACAAGTTTCGATTTGGATGATCTGAGCAAAACTCTTTGAGTACGATCTTTTAAATAAGACGAAATCCAGGATAATAGTGAGGGAGGAAATCCAATAAGGTCTAACTTTTGAAGTAGGATTTCATGATGTACAGAGTCAAATGCTTTACTGAAGTCGGTGTAAATTACATCAGTTTGCATTTTGTCAACAAAACCATCATTTATCAACGAGGTAAACTCTAGTAAATTGGTTGCAGTTGACCGACTCTGTACAAATCCATGCTGAGTCGAAGATAAAATTGATTTGCAAATATGTTGCAAAGTCGAGGTAATTATTTTTTCAAATAGTTTTGGTATAGCAGATAATTTTGCTATACCCCTGTAATTGGAAATATCAGACCTGCCACCTTTTTTGTGGAGAGGAATAATATAAGATTCTTTCCAAATATTCGGAAAAATACTTGTTTCCAAAGACAGGTTAAAGAGCTTTAGCAGTGGAAACGCAAGGGAACCACTGCACTCCTTAAGAATACCACTAGGGATGTTGTCCGGCCCAGGGGAGAAAGAAGATTTTAAACTGCCAATGGCAGATAAAAGGGAATCAAGGCTTACAGTAGGAGAAATAGGACAATTTAAGGAAGAAATATAATACGGGTACGACATATTATAGGGACTACAAGCAGAATAGGTGGATTGGAAGAAATTAGCAAAGAGATCAGATGCATCAGAATCGTTGCTAGCTTCATCCAGGCCATGAAAAAATGAGTTTGGTAAACAAGAAGTTTTACGCTTCGAGTTTACAAACGAATAAAATTGTTTAGGGTCCCGAACAAATTGACTTTTGCATCGAAATAAATAATTCTCATAACATTGAGAATTAAGAAGGTGGAATTTTGACTTTGCTATAATATATTTAGACCAGTCAACATTCGCACCCGTTTTTTTAAATCTTTTGAAATATTTAGATTTAATATTTCTTAAATTATTGAGTCTTCGGGAAGACCAAGGGGGCTTATTTGTGGGGGGCAAAACAGCACAGGTTGGCACACAAACATCTAAAATAGAGTTTAGAGTGTTATAGAAAAAACTTGTTGCAAAATTAATGTCAACCGAGTCATAAAAAATTGACCAATTAGTTGCATTAATTAACTCATTTAGTAATTTAAAATTACATTTATGATAGCAACGACGAATTGATAATGGGTTTGAAAAAGAAGAAAAAGTATGTGGAATTACAAGGGACAAAGCTAGCTCTAATGTAGGATGGTGGCTATCCTCCGGAACAGACAATGGAAAAGATCTAGAAACATCAATAATTGAGTTATCATTAATGAATACAAGATCAAGAATTCGATTCAAATGATTTGATATAGAGTTCATTTGAAACAATGATAGGTCAAACATTCCATCAAAAAAATCATGTTGAATTGATGGAGTTAGATAATTTGATTCAGTAAATAAAGACCAAGTAGTATTCGGAATGTTGAAATCCCCTAACACCATAAAAAGGTCAGTATCTTGAACAAATTCGAAGACTTCTTTAATACAGTTTAGATGATCAATATAAACTTGTATATCAGAAGAAGGGGCAATATACGAGCAGGTCACATATAACGAGCCTGTTGGCAAAGTGACTTTGACACCAACAATCTCAGCATGACGGGTCGACATAAAATTAAACTGTTCAGAGTGGAAAGAAGTGTTAACAGCAATAAGAACACCTCCACCATTCCTGGACAAACGATCACGTCTATAAGCAGTAAAGTTAGTTGAAAAAATTTCACTGTTACAGATTGAAGGATTTAACCACGTTTCAGTAAAGGCTATAATGTCATTATGACAAGAAAAGCTCTTTAGAAACAGGTTCTTAATTTTACTCCTAAGGCCTCTAACATTTTGATAAATGATAGAGAAATGATTAGGAGCAAGATTTAGTTTTTTGGTACTTTATTGGATGAAGTTGGTACCACTGTTTTGAGCGAAACGGGCGAAGGCCGATTTCGATTCTTAGGCTTAAATTCATGAACAATAATATGAGGTGGCCAAAATTTGGGGTCACATATTATTGAAAACATTTCCACCGGCACATTGATTTTGAAAGAAGCAATTTCACGTGGGGTCGTGAAATTAAACTTTGAAATATTCACAGTGCCTGAGGATTTGCTTGAAATATAAGCAGATATTGATTCCACAGTCGTATCTGCCGAAAGTCTAGAAACAAAAACTTGTTTGCGCGGAGCAACAACAGTTAATGTTGGAACAGCAGGCGATAGCTGAGATTCAGCTGTGGAGCACACAACTTTCGTTGGAGCCTTGAGTTTGCGACTCGACCCAAGTCGAAGTTCCACAGCATTACTCTTTTCGCTAGGGCCTGGTAAAGATTCAGGCACAATGGCTCCATCAATAGACGATGGAACAGAAGTACCGTCGAGATTATTTGGTGGAACCATTGACACGACTGGCTGATCAACCAAAGGCAAAGGAACTGGAATAGGGAGTAAAGGAGATTGGACAGGTATTGACTGCGTCTCCAATTGTGCCATTGGAGCACAGTCGAAATTGAAATCGCTAAGTCTACCGCAGCTTGCTTCGAAATCACAAGTCAGCTGCTTAGCAACAGTTTTTAGCTTCAGGAAATCATTTCTCAAAATGTTATACATTTTCGAGAAAGAAAATTGTTTTTCCAAACAATTAGGGCAAGACCAATTCAAGCCACCACTCCCAACTTTGGGAGTTGCGGTTATTCGGTCGCAATCACGTCCTGTGAGACCAGCACACTTCGCATGCATAATATTTTCACACAGCCAGCAACTAATAAATTGAGGCTGTGCGGAATCAGCAGCTTGGCGAAATGTACAAGACTTCTTGCAGCACGACATTATTGACAACAGGGGTCAAACAAAAACAAAAGGCAAAAATATAAATTACGAGAGCGCAAAAAGAGAGAAAAAGATCAAATGCAAGAAGAAGCACAGAGATTAAAACGAGTAAAACTCAAGAGCGGATTTCGTATGCAGAGCAAAACGAACAAAACGATCACACTGCTTGAAGCAATACACACACAAACAAGTGTAAAGTTGGGAATTGGGAAGCGCCAAACTCGAAAAGAGATCAAAGCAAAACAAATTGCCGAAAATGCAGCGACAGACGCCGTAAAAAAGTAAAATCAAGATAACAAGTTACTCACAGTCCAACAGACGAATCTTTGCACAAAAACAAGCACTTGTTATATCAAGCAAAATAAATAAACAAGCAATAAAATTTAATGCAGTTTTAGAATAAAATAAATGAAAAAATTGCGGAGCACAAAAAAACACGTCAACACTCTCTCTGAGAACTCTCTCTTATATATACTAGTATATATATTCCAAATCCCAACTCTTTGACGCCAATATTGCCGAAATTAACACGGTTTTAGTTAAAGATATAGTAATTTCTGATTTTCCACGCCCCCAGAAGACGTGGATACATAACTTTTGACTTATCTTAAGAGGAGGCCAACAGAATCCCTCGTGCAAAATTTGGACGCTTTAGCTCCAAAACTGTAGGAGATACAGTTTTATCCGATTTGCCACTCCCTCAATGAGCGTAAATATCTAAAATATATATTTTTGATTCCGGGTGATCTACTTGCACATGTTTTCCAAATTATATATATATATATATATATAGGATTTATACAAATCACTATATATCTATTCCCGATTTAGCACGCCCTCAGGGGGCGTGGGTATTTAACTTTTTGATCTAACTTATGGGAAGGTCAACAGTAACCCACATGACAAATTTGGATGCTCTAGCTTCAAAACTGTAGTATATATAGTTTTATCCGATTTGCCACGCCCACAATGGTGGTCCGCTGGTGTACACGAATATATATTCTAAAGACTGCAATATTGACGAAAATAACAGCGTTTTAGTATATATAAATATACCTTATATATATATATACCTTATATAGTCGGAGATGCGTCGTTCTGTGCGTTGCAAGCTTCTGACCAAAATGAATACACCTTTTTTGCTTTTTTATATACACTGCCATTCACTTGAATAGGGACAAGCATTTTAATATTTTTCGAAGTATTTTTCTCTTAATCTACTGTTGCTATTGTCATGCAGTTCGCTATTTTTTGCCGAATAGAGTATTATTTATGGAGAGATATCAAAAATTTACCGTTATCATTTATTTTCCATTTTTCTGTGGGCATGCTAAAAAATGGTGTAATTATACCCTGAACCCATTGAAAATGGGAAATCAGGGTATAATGGTTTTGCATAAAGTATGTAACAGGCAGAAGGAGGCGTGGCAGACCCCATAAAGTATATATATTCTTGATCAGGGCGACGAGCTGAGTCGATTTGGCCCTGTCCGTCTGTCTGTCCGTCTGTCCGTCTGTCCGTATGTATGAACGCGTCGATCTCAGAACATATAAGAGCTAGAGACTTCAAACTTTGCATGATGGTCTGTGTATACAGCGAAAATATCGAGTTTGTTTTCGATATTCGATAAATTTTTCCGTTTCAATGATATCGATTTAAAACGTTATCAAGATTCAGTATTTTGACCATGTCTTTTACATATTTTTAGCCACAGCTACCAATTTTTGCTTTTAGCTTTAAATAAATAAAATACATATTCTATTTTTCATATTTTGGATACCAGCTCCACATTTCACAAAAAAAATTTATATAAAAAAAAAATTTATCAAAGCCACAATTTTTTTTTCTAGAGCTTTCTTACTTGTTTGTAGCATGCACTTGAATAGGGATAAATCTGATTTCATCCCTCTGAATAAAAATCCAAGCCATGCCATTTATTTTTGTCTACGCATAAAAGTTTTTAGTATAAACAAGTAAGAACGATCTAGTTGGGTCGGCCCGACTCCGAGATCCCCTGAACCAGGTCCGAAGTGATGTTTTAAACAACCTAGCTTACACATTTTATCTATACATATTACTCTCTGCGTGCATATACACACACACAAGCACGCGCGCCGATTCCTGCGTAGTTGATTTGAATGAATGTGTGCACACGTATAGAACAAATGTTATGTTGCCGCCGCATGCTTTTGTCAATTGACAAAATGTTTTCTTTAATAACTTCTGTATTACTTAACGGATTTAAATGCAATTTTCAGATTTGAATGCTGTTATTTTATAAAAAAATACGGTTTTGGCTAAAAAATTAAATTGTGGATTTTATAATTAGACTCTGTTCCCAAAGGGAAAAAGAAAAGAGAAGCTAGAGACTTGTAATTTGGAATATATACTCGTGTGTATCTGCGTCAGATCAAGTTTGAGTATTTTTTCGATACGCCCACAGGGGGCGTGGCAAATCGGGAAATGCTATATTTATTAAGACTAAAACGCTGTTATTTTGTCAATATTGCAGTCTAAGAAATGGGATTTAGAATATATATTCGTGTACACCACGCGGACGTTTTAAGATATAGTTTATATATCTACCCCGATTTTGGGCGTGGCAAATCGGATAAACCTATATATACTACAGTTTTTAAGCTAGAGCATCCAAATTTGGCATGTGGGTTACTGTTGACCTTCCCTTAAGTTCGATCAAAAAGTAATATACCCTCCCCTGGGGGCGTGCCAAATCGGGAATATATATATAGCGATTTGTATAAGTCCTATAATATTTTGAGCGTTATAAGAGCTAGAGACTTGATATTTGTAACACACATGCAAGTAGATCACCTGGAATCAAAAATATATATTTTAGATATTTACGCTCATTGAGGGAGTGGCAAATCGGATAAAACTGTATCTCCTACAGTTTTGCAGCTAGAGCGTCCAAATTTTGCATGTGAGATACTGTTGACCTCCTCTTAAGATAAGTCAAAAGTTATGTATCCACGTCTTCTGGGGGCGTGGAAAATCAGGAATTAATATATCTCTTACTTAAACCATGATAATTTCGGCAATATTGCCGTCAAAGAGTTGGGATTTGGAATATATTTACTAGTATCCTACCTCTACCAAAAAATATATGTTATATATAGCTACGCCCATTTGGGGAGTGGCAAATAGGGTAAAACTGTATCTCCGACAGTCTTAGACGTAGAGCAGCCAAATTTGACATGTGGGTTACTGTTCATGAAATTTAAATTTACGAAAAAAAAATAAATAATAATAATCATAATGCCTCCGTAAAACAAATTCTAGTTGACCTAACTGGGGATTGAAGCAGGGTCTTCGCTACCACAACGCAAGGCTGTTTAAGCAAATCAACACACCACCAAACTCAATTTGGCGAATAGTTGTGAAAGAGACGCCGTGGTGTAGTGGGTAGAGTCGCTGGCATGCGAAGCGCGTGACCCAGGTTCGATTGCCATCGCTGCCGCGTGATATTATCATTTAATAAAATGTTTTTTTTTTTTATTTTTTTTATAACTTTTATGTTATTTAATGGATTTTGATAAAATTTTCAGCATAAATCCTTATATTTTATCAAAACAAATTCTTGTTGACCTAACTGGGACTTGAAGCAGGGTCTTCGCTACCACAACGCAAGTCTGATTAACCAAATCAACACACCAAACTCAATTTGGCGCATAGTCGTCAAAGAGACGCCGTGGTGTAGTGGGTAGAGTCGCTGGCATGCGAAGCGCGTGACCCAGGTTCGATTCCCATCGCTGCCACATAATATTATCATTTAATAAAATGTTTTTTTTTTATTTTTTTTTATTACTTCTATGTTATTTCATGGATTTTGATAAAACTTTCTGCTTAAATCCTTATATTTTATTAAAAATACGGT
The DNA here is from genome assembly GCA_035045545.1 of Drosophila gaucha. Classification (NCBI taxonomy): domain Eukaryota; kingdom Metazoa; phylum Arthropoda; class Insecta; order Diptera; family Drosophilidae; genus Drosophila; species Drosophila gaucha. The sequence continues at coordinate 60,208 of JAWNOY010000134.1, forward strand.
TTTACCTAAAAAATTAAAAAAAAATGTAAATGTGGCTTTATTTGCAACTGAACTTATATTAAATTGATTTTGTGAAATGTGGTGCCAGTATCCAAAATATATAAAAACCAAAATAGTATTTTATTTTGAAAAAGCTATATGTAAAATTTTATGACTGTAGCTAAATTGATGTAAAAGACATGCTCAAAAAAGGAATCTCAATAATCTCGCATTCAAACATACGGAAAGACGGACGGACGGTCTACATATTTATTGAGCCTACACACCTTTAACAGGAACAGAGTCTGACGCAGTCGGTGGCGCCCGACTGCAACGTTCTGATCCAACGTTCGGTATCCAAAATATAAAAAAATAGAAAATGTATTATTTACAAAAAGCTTAATGCAAAATTTGGTATCTGTAGCTAAAAAGATTTTAAAGATATGTTAAAAAAACTGAATCTCGAAAACCTTTTAATCGATATCATTGAAACAGGAAAATTTATCGAATATCTATATCGCTATCTCTTATATGTTCTGAGATCGACGCGTTCATACATACGGACAGACAGACGGGCAGACGGACAGACAAGCGGACAGGGCCAAATCGACTCAGTTCGTCGATCTGATCAGGAATATATATACTTTATGGGGTCTGCCACGCCTCTTTCTGCCTGTTATATATTTTTTACAAATACTTGAAGCAATAAATAGATCAAGTTGACGCTTGTCTTATCTGAAAGGAACAGGGTATTACATTCCTTCTACCACATCATGCTACCTTCATATGATCTCGAGCATGGAGTTGACGAGAATCTTTACGGTGGCTGTTATATTTTTTTTTTGTTTTTTTTTTAGATCTTCAGCTTTTCGTAAAACTCACTTAATGATTTTTGCAATATGAACAGTATGAATTTGAAGCTTCTCGAGCAAATCGAAGGTCTGCAGTACCTAAAATTGCATTTTTGTGCGGTATTATACACATAATTTAATGGTTTTTTTAAGAAAATTGCATATACATCGAAAAGTCATCAAATGCTTTTCCCTATTCAAGTGCATGGCAGTGTATATTAAAGCAATATACTTTATATAAATTCTTCAAGCGAAAAAAGTTGTATGATCACTTAGTCCGCCTAAGTGTCCATCAGCTCCTATAACAGAAAATTTATTTGCAATAGAGACTTGCAACATATAATTATACAGACCAGAATTTCATAAAGCGGTAGCGTTTGCGGATCGTTAAGTTTCTAATATATATCCTATATCTGTGCATCAAAAGCGCCTAGCTATATATATTGTGTATGTTCCAAATTGAAACTCTTTAGCTTCAACAAACAAGCAAGAACGCTTTAGTTGGGACTGTCCAACTACAAGATCCCCTGAACAGACAATCTAGACTACTGGCTTTTTCAGGCATACTCACACATACAATTAATTATATAAACATACAAGTACGAAATTTAAAAAAAACTAGAGGGATGGGCTAACTACGGTCATGCCGAAGTTTGGTAATACCCTTGCAATTGTAAATGATATATTGTAGATATAGCCTCTGGCTCTAATAGCATCTAAAATATTGGAGGACTTATGTTAACCATGAAATATACTTTCCCGATTTGCCCCAGCCGAAGAAGGCGTGAATATATAAAATTTTTGATCAATCTAAAGGGGAGGTCAAAAGTTTATCACTTTCCAAATTTGGATGCTCTAGCTTCAAAACTGTAGAAGACATAGTTTTACCCGATTTGCCACGCCCCCAAAATGCTATATCGTTTTGTATGGGGGTACGATTATTGAGAATATATTCCAAATTTCAAGTTTCAAACACTGAAGTTTTCCTACTAAAACATTTCTTTAAACCGATCTGTTGATGCGAGTTATAGGATATAGTCATCCGATCCGGATGATTCCGAGATTTACAATGCCTGCACCAGATTGGAGCCTATGTGCAAAAATTTCAACTCTATAGCTCTAAAACCGTCTTCCATCTGCAATTTCAATGGAACCAGCAGCAGGATAAACTGCTAAACGACTAACAGCTCAAGGAGCAATCGAGTAGTGCTATGGCCAGCTCCAGCCATTTGACACAGGCGTCGTTGTCATCGCGTGGAAACGTTCTGATAGCCACGTCCTTCGGTTCATGACCGTGGCAGCAAAATGTCAATGTTTGATTTATTTTATGGCAAGAACAAACAAACCGCAATCAGCTTAGGGTATTCATTTGTGGTCACATGGATAACATCATTTGTGATGGTGATCATGCACGAGCGTGTGCCCGATATGAAGCGTTATCCCCCCTGCTGGACATATTCCTGGATAATGTGCCTCACATACCGTGGGCGTTCAACATGTGCGAAATCACCGGCACACTAGTATTTACAATTTGGCTGTTTGTCCTGATCTTTCATAAATTTCGAATGGTCCTGCTACACCGTTTCTTTGCTTTGGCCGGCACTGTATTTCTGCTGCGCTGCGTTACGATGTTGATCACCTCGTTAAGTGTGCCTGGAACCCATTTGCAGTGCAATCAAAAGGACTCCCAATGTGGATGTCCTTGGCGCTCTGATTATACGCATGACGAGGGCATATCGCACCTGGAGCGGCCTGGACATGTCCATACAGGGTGTTCCCACCTGTGGACATTATATATGTTCAACGGTCATATGGTGGCATTGACGTTGCTCAACTTTTTCATTACTGAATATGTTTGGTAGCTTCTTTATACTGGCCGCCCAAAAGATTTACTCGATGTATTTGTGGCTTTTTATATAACCTCTCGCTGGTTTCTCTACTATCATATGCTGTCCAACAATCGAGCTCTCATGCAAAGCGATTCGACGCGCACTCGCATTTGGTTGCCCATGATCAACTACTTCGAGAACTCTGTGGATGGCATCATTCCAAATGAATTTGATACGGTCAGTTCGCTGATTGATTTGTTGGTTCAGAAAATATTTACCATTAAGGATGGAATTACATCGATTGCGTCAAAATCCACGATTAACATTGTAACGTGAGGAGCAATATAATGGGCGGAGGAGTATATATATATTGAGGCATATGTATATAAGGGCCCAGCTCCTCACATCAAACTCCTTAACGGTTGGTATAAACACCGCAACGACGAATGCGACATAGACACACAGGAGTGGCTCTTTGTCGCACGCAGCTATTCAGAAATGGGCTCGTATCGCATACACAGGCGAACAACTAACTGATACAGTCGCGCATACGCCAGACATACGAAGGCTTCGGCGAATGGAATGTTCGAGAGAATCACGCGATGGCACCGTTAAGTGGACACGAGCAGGCCCCGGTCCAGCACGAAGCAGGGCCTGCCGCTGGCATATAAAAGGGAAATGCAGCTGACGGCGTGGATAATTATCAAAGTACCAGTGAAAGTGGAGAAACGTGAAAGTGCAAATAAAAACGGAAAGTGCCAAGGAAAAGTGATAAGCGAAGGACATCGAAGGACACGCAAGGACATCGAGGGATACGCAAGGACATCGAGGGACCTGAAAGGACAACACAGGACACCACGCTCAAGACTCTTTTCAGCAACAATTGCCACCAAGACAGGACATTGGTGGGCAGAATTAACAGATAGGCAGCTTTAGCGAATCTTGGTGTGTGAGTGCTATTTACGGTGTAGGCGGTGATTACACTGTCTCTTGCGGATACGTAGGAGTGCGCAGTATACAGCAGAGAATCCTAACGATAACCTAGTGTACCCAGAGCGAATCCTTTACGTGCAAGAGAGACGTATCGCACTCAAAAAGCCGGAGTGCCTTCATAAATAGCGAATCACACAGCCAAGTGTGCCCATAGGAGGCGAATCCTTGCGGATAGCAGGAGTACCTCAGGCAATATAAATGAAATTGTGAACAATACATTAACATAAGCGCAACGAAGTACAAAATATACCAGCTCAAACATAAAACCATAAAAGACTTATTATTATCTCCAGGTGCCTACAAATACAAATATTGTTGGCACGAACACACAGTCGACTGAAACTCAGCCTGGCTTGAACTCGGAATAACCGAAGGTTTTGTTACAACTGGCGCCCAACTTGGGGGCCCTTGCGATAATAATAAAAGTGAAAAACATAGAAAGTGATAAAAATGGTACGAGCGTGGGTATATAACCTAAAAAAAGAGGATGTGCTGCGATATAGCTGCGAGTTTGGCCTGTAAGCCTGTCAGGCACACTCGACGCGATGCGGAGACAGTTTGGCGAATGGGTAATGACGAATGAAGGACGAATCCCATACTCTCTCAGGATCGCCGAGCTCGCCAACCTCCATGGCCGAATCTCGCCTGCAAGAGAGGAAGTGCCTACCGTAGCAGTAGAGGAAGAGAGCGGGGAGATAGACGGCATGGACAACATGGCGAGACTCAGCTTACCAAACAGAAACACTGGGGAGCCACCTCGACTCCACAGCCTGACACGAGGACACGGGGAGCGATTCCAACGGTACCCGAATATCCAAAGGTGGCTAAGCAGGTGCGAGAGTGGGGCTTCCGATTCGATGGAACATTGAAATCACTGGAGTTTTTGGAACATGTGGAATGGTCGGCAGAGACATACGGCCTAGAGCTGGACCTGGTTCCGAGAGCTATGCCGGAACTGCTGAAAGGTATGGCGTTGAAATGGTATATAGCCAACAATAGATATTGGACGTCATGGTCGACCTTCGTCGCAAATTTTCAGAAGTATTTCTTACCACGAGATTACTTTGAAAATTTGAAAGACGAAGTGACTCGGCGACGACAGGCTATGGGAGAGCCGTTCAAGATATATATGGTGGAGATGCAGACGCTAATGAGCCCACTACGTTACGCATCGGAACGAGAGCTCAAATATATCTATAACAACAGCCTCCCCGACCTACGTGCATACGCTCGGCCGTACCAGTTCCGCACCTTGACAGAACTGATGCTGAACGCCGATGAGTTTGAAGAGCTCGAAAAGGTCAGAGAAAAGCTGCGCCAGCAAAATCAGCCAGATAGAGCTAGATTCAGGGCCATGAACGACGCTGGGAGTGGTAGCATGGGAGACACACACCACCCCAGCCGGGAGACAGAAATGGCAAGGCCCAGGCCAGCGCCAAGGAGGCAAATGGAAGGCCCGACTACCCACATTCAGAACCCAGCAGGGGCGTGCCGCGTGTGTGGCCAAGAGGGCCACTGGGCAATAGAGGGCCGAAACGCCATCCAGGGGCGAGCGGGAGCCGCGACGAGAAGGCCCCAGACGCTAGTAGGCAATATCTACGACGAGGGTGCACAGCTGTCGGCGACGGTTGGAATCGGCGCCGCACAGTTTAAGGCCTCGATTGACACCGGAGCAACAAGGCGTCCGGAGAGCCACTCCACGAGGATGTGCCGTTTCTCAAGAGAAAATTGGCATCCTTCGACAAACATCAAGGGAACCTCGAAGATCACCGAACATCGGATCACGATGCATGACGAGCGACCAATCAAGCAGAGGTATTTTGCGCAGAATCCCAAGATGCAGGCCGAGATCAACACAAAGGTGGATGAGCTGCTGGCAAAAGGCTGCATTGAGCCTTCGAAGAGCCCACATAGCGCACCAATAGTCATGGTCAAGAAGAAGACCGGGAAATGGCGACTATGTGTGCCTACCCGTTGCCGCGGGTGCATCATATTCTGGAGCAGTTGCGCTAGGCACGGTTCATAACAAGTTTGGATCTAAAGGACGGGTACTGGCAGATTCCTATGGAGAAATCCAGCCGGCCATTGACGGCATTTACAGTTCCAGCAAAGGGACTGTTTCAATGGAAAGTGATGCAATTTGGACTCCATTCGGCGCCAGCAACATTCCAGAGAGCATTGGATCGCGTGAGGTATTTCGACGACTACGAGCAGCGTACTTGAAAATCAATATCGACAAGTGCGATTTTTTCAAGAAGGAGCTTAAATACCTGGGATATAAAGTGACGGAGAGTGGAATCCGAACTGACCCAGGAAAAGTAGCGGCAATAGCAGAATTGAAGCCACCGTCCAATATTAAGGAGCTGAGGCAATATGTTGGAGTGGCATTGCTTGCTGAACAAAGGCACCAAGTGGGACTGGACAGAAGAACGGCAAAAGGCTTTTGATACTGTTAAAGCCAAATTAATAGAAGCACCGGTGCTGGCATTGCCCAGATTTCTCCAAAACATTTTGTTTGCAAACGGATGCAAGCAACTATGGACTTGGAGCGATACTGACGCAAACATCAGAGGAAGGGGACCGCGTCATATCATATGCCAGCAGAACACTCAATAATGCGGAGCGGAATTATTCTGCCACCGAGAACTAGTGTCTGGCAATAATCTGGGGCATCCGGAAGATGAGGCCATATCTGGAAGGATACCATTTCATTGTAATAGCAGATCACATGGCTTTGAAATGGCTCAACTCCTTCGAGAGCCCGTCAGGAAGGATTGCTAGATGGGCACTGGAACTGCAACAATTTGACTTTGAAGTCAAATATAGGAAGGGCAACCTGAATGTCGTGGCAGACGCATTATCTAGACAGCCACTGGCCGAGGAGACATGTCGAGTACTGGTAGACACTGAGGGACAAGCGAACGACCAGTGTCCATGGATCCAGAAGCTGCGGCGGAAGCTAAAAGTGAAGCCCCAAAAATTCCCTGACTATGTAGAAGAGGCGGGAGAACTGTATCGGCATATCCCACATAAGGCCGGGCACGAGGATGTGGCGGCGTGGAAAGTTCCAAAAGGCAGTGGCGGCGAGACATCTTGGAAGACGGAAAATAATAACACGGGTGGCAGCTCGCTACTATTGGCCTGGGCTGTATAGGGATGTGCGCACATATGTGCAACAATGCGAACTGTGTCAGCGGTATAAGCCGAGCCAACTTCAGGCAGCGGGCAAGATGCTAACACAGATCCCCGAGGAGCCGTGGGCCACCGTGTGCGCCGACTTCGTGGGACCTTTGCCGAGGTCCAAGCACTGCATGGTATTCCAGTTCCAAAGCAAGGCTTAAGTCAAAGTCGAATGCGAGCAAGAGCCAAAATGAACAACAACGAATACTCGCACCTATAAAAGAGCAAAACGAAAATGCAAGGCGAGTAGCGGAAGAAGAGGGCAACGAACTGTCGAATGCAGCGTCACGACTAAGCGTGCGCAGCAACAAATGCTCGCACCCATACGCACACAATCGCATGCAGTAGGCAATAGACAAAACGGCAGCAGAATTAGACAACAACAAATGCACGCACCCATACGCGTGCAATGGCATACAGTAGACAATAGCCGAAAGGGGCAACAACACAAGGCAAGGGCTAAAAGGAAGCCGACAAAAACGGCGCGCATAGCAACAGCGGATTCAGCAATAAGGCGAGGCTGCCAGAAGAGTGCGACCGCGAAAGGGACAACGCGAAGGACCCGCTAGACGCCACCTACGCCGACACTCTCGGCCGAAGGATATAAAAAGGGGCCGCTGGCACGAGCTCGGCCTATTCAACACAAAGATGGAGCCCAATAAGGAAGAGAAACAAGAAGCAGCAGCCGGCGCCCCGAACTACGGCTTCGGTAAGGTTTACCCGGCCGATCCTCGCCTGTTGGCCAGCGATTTTGCTGAAGCTGCAGGCGGAAGAGGAGAAGGGCGGGTAACCAAACCGGCGTCGAAACTTCGGGCACGTCGGCACGGGGTGCGTCGACCACCAGTGCGCCTCCCGTTCCATCCAAGGAAAACGGTGAAGAGGCTGAGACGGCACCCGGCCTATGTGACGGCGTGGACGTCGTCGGATATGGAGGAGCCAACGCCATCACCGGGATCCTGGGCACCGGCAAGTTCGGTGAGCAGCGGGGACAGCGGAACGCTCGGAGGATGGGCGATGCAGCAGTCCGATGACGAGGACTGGACAACGCCAGCCTAGCTATACATACCGGACAGTGCGACAAACAAAGGTTCGGACTCAGATGAAGAGGCGGGACCGGAGCGTGCGCGATGGCTTTGTCTGCCATGAGCTACACTTGGAGGTATGTTGGCGAGAGGCGGTCGAAGAATGACCACTAGGTTTCTCGCTGGAGGAGCAGCCGACGCAGCACCAGCAGCAGCAGCAGCATCAGCCGACGCAGCAGCAGCAGCAGCCGACGCAAGAGGGATGGAGGCCAATCCAGCTGCCACTGTTAAGCCGCCCGACGCTGCAACGGTAGCAGTCGGAACCAACGGCCCCGGGACCAGTGCGGCCCACATTACAGCGGCAGACGTCGTGGCCAGAAGCCGGGCCGACCGGGGCATGAAGAGAAACAGAGGAGGACGAGTGGCCTAGGGAGGTGGTGGAGCACCTCCAATGGACGAGAGCCCCTCAGGGCCGAACAGCGCGGATCGTGTGGTCAGACGAGTGCCGATACCGCGTGCGCTTCTCGCGCACGGGCCGCCGTGTATACAAACAGTTATGAGGAGAGGAAGGGGAAGGGGGAAAAGAAAAAGAAAGAATTGATTTAAAACTGGATAACGAATATACTTCGTGTACTCACTGCGGGGTGAAAAAAGCTTGGCGGAGAAGCTGAAAGGAAAAAAAGAGAAAAAGGGGTAATATATTTCACACGCAGTGAATAATATAGAACCAGGCTTACCTTTTTCTTAAACACAACGTGGTGACGCAAAACAGCTGATCATAACAACAGAGGATCGCTGGATCACGTTTAACAACACTAATTGCGGTTAACAGCAGACGCAGAAAGTGAGCAGGCGCAGAAATGCATCACGGCACTGCTTGCAAACGAACGCTGGCGCGAGACGTTGGCGCAATGATTCAAAACACGAAGGCATCGTGTTTTTCCCGAAGGAAGAGGGGAGTGTGAGGAGCAAAGTAATGGGCGGAGGAGTATATATATATTTAGGCATATGTATATAAGGGCCCAGCTCAGTTGTAACCAGTTGTAACGAACCTTCGGTTATTCCGAGTTCAAGCCGGGCTGAGTTTATACAACTGTGTGTTCGTGCCAACAATATTTGTATTTGTAGGCACCTGGAGATAATAATAAGTCTTTTATGGTTCTATGTTTGAGCTGGTATATTTTGTACTTCGTTGCGCTTATGTTAATGTATTGTTCACAATTTCATTTATATTGCCTGAGGTACTCCTGCTATCCGCAAGGACTCGCTTCCTAGGGGCACCCTTGGCTGTGTGATTCGCTATTTACGAAGGCACTCCGGCTTTCTGAGTGAGATACGTCTCCCTTGCACGTAAAGGATTCGCTCTGGGTACACTAGGTTATCGCCAGGATTTGCACTCCGCACGGATTTCATACAGGCTCTCCTACTGGCTGGCTTCCCTTTGAGGACTCCTACGTATCCGCAAGAGACAGTGTACTCACTCCGAGTCCGCACGGCTACACCGTAAATATCACTCACACAGTGATGCTCTTGCTCTGCTGCTGCGTCGGCTGCTCCTCCAGCGAGAAACCTGGTGGCCATTCTTCGACCGCCTCTCGCCAATATACCTCCATGTGTAGCTCATGGCAGACAAAGCCATGGCGCACGCTCGACCTTTGTCGCCACGCGACAGTCGGTGGCTCCGGTCCCGCCTCTTCTTCTGAGTCCGACGAGATGACGATCCGCTGCTCCTCGTTCCTTTTCGTGCCGGCTCCCACGTGAACAGCGGAAAGTATCTGCCGTTCTTCATACAGGGCCCGTCCGCTTCCCAGTCTGGCACGTATGGCGCGGCTGACGGTGCCCATATCTCGTCCTCGTACTGGAGCGTCTCCTTTGTTTGTCGCACAGTCTGGTATGTATGGCGTGGCTGGCGTTGTCCAGTCCTCGTCATCGGACTGCGGCGTCGCCCATCCTCCGAGCACTTCGCACCGAACTTGCCGGTGCCCAGGATTCCGGTGATGGCGTTGGCTCCTCCATCTCCGACGATGTCCACGCCGTCACATAGGCCGGGTGCCGTGTCAGCCTCTTCACCGTTTTCCTTGGATGGAACGGGAGGCGCACTGGTGGTCGACGCACCCCGTGCCAACGTGCCCGAAGTTTCGACGCCGGTTTGGTTACCCGCCCTTCTCCTCTTCCGCCTGCAGCTTCAGCAAAATCGCTGGCCAACAGGCGAGGATCGGCCGGGTAAACCTTACCGAAGCCGTAGTTCGGGGCGCCGGCTGCTGCTTCTTGTTTCTCTTCCTTATTGGGCTCCATCTTTCTGTTGAATAGGCCGAGCTCGTGCCAGCGGCCCCTTTTTATATCCTTCGGCCGAGAGTGTCGGCGTAGGTAGCGTCTAGCGGTTCCTTCGCGTTGTCCCTTTCGCGGTCGCACTCTTCTGGCAGCCTCGCCTTATTGCTGAATCCGCTGTTGCTATGCGCGCCGTTTTTGTCGGCTTCCTTTTAGCCCTGTCTATTTCTGCTGCCGTTTTGTCTATTGCCTACTGCATGCGATTGTGTGCGTATGGGTGCGAGCATTTGTTGCTGCGCACGCTTAGTCGTGACGCTGCATTCGACAGTTCGTTGCCCTCTTCTTCCGCTACTCGCCTTGCATTTTCGTTTTGCTCTTTTATAGGTGCGAGCATTCGTTGTTGTTCATTTTGGCTCTTGCTCGCATTCGACTTTGACTTAAGCCTATACATCCCAGGCCAATAGTAGCGAGCTGCCACCCGTGTTATTGTTTTCCGTCTTCCAAGGTGTCTCGCCGCCACTGCGTCGTGGTTCTCCTTTAGCACCTGTGCTCGCTTGCCTTTTGGTACTTTCCACGCCGCCACATCCTCGTGCCCGGCCTTATGTGGGATATGCCGATACAGTTCTCCCGCCTCTTCTACATAGTCAGGGAATTTTTGGGGCTTCACTTTTAGCTTCCGCCGCAGCTTCTGGATCCATGGACACTGGTCGTTCGCTTGTCCCTCAGTGTCTACCAGTACTCGACATGTCTCCTCGGCCAGTGGCTGTCTAGATAATGCGTCTGCCACGACATTCAGGTTGCCCTTCCTATATTTGACTTCAAAGTCAAATTGTTGCAGTTCCAGTGCCCATCTAGCAATCCTTCCTGACGGGCTCTCGAAGGAGTTGAGCCATTTCAAAGCCATGTGATCTGCTATCACAATGAAATGGTATCCTTCCAGATATGGCCTCATCTTCCGGATGCCCCAGATTATTGCCAGACACTAGTTCTCGGTGGCAGAATAATTCCGCTCCGCATTATTGAGTGTTCTGCTGGCATATGATATGACGCGGTCCCCTTCCTCTGATGTTTGCGTCAGTATCGCTCCAAGTCCATAGTTGCTTGCATCCGTTTGCAAACAAAATGTTTTGGAGAAATCTGGGCATGCCAGCACCGGTGCTTCTTTTAATTTGGCTTTAACAGTATCAAAAGCCTTTTGCCGTTCTTCTGTCCAGTCCCACTTGGTGCCTTTGTTCAGCAAGCAATGCCACTCCAACATATTGCCTCAGCTCCTTAATATTGGACGGTGGCTTCAATTCTGCTATTGCCGCTACTTTTCCTGGGTCAGTTCGGACTCCACTCTCCGTCACTTTATATCCCAGGTATTTAAGCTCCTTCTTGAAAAAATCGCACTTGTCGACATTGATTTTCAAGTACGCTGCTCGTAGTCGTCGAAATACCTCACGCGATCCAATGCTCTCTGGAATGTTGCTGGCGCCGAATGGAGTCCAAATTGCATCATTTTCCATTGAAACAGTCCCTTTGCTGGAACTGTAAATGCCGTCAATGGCCGGCTGGATTTCTCCATAGGAATCTGCCAGTACCCGTCCTTTAGATCCAAACTTGTTATGAACCGTGCCTAGCGCAACTGCTCCAGAATATGATGCACCCGCGGCAACGGGTAGGCACACATAGTCGCCATTTCCCGGTCTTCTTCTTGACCATGACTATTGGTGCGCTATGTGGGCTCTTCGAAGGCTCAATGCAGCCTTTTGCCAGCAGCTCATCCACCTTTGTGTTGATCTCGGCCTGCATCTTGGGATTCTGCGCAAAATACCTCTGCTTGATTGGTCGCTCGTCATGCATCGTGATCCGATGTTCGGTGATCTTCGAGGTTCCCTTGATGTTTGTCGAAGGATGCCAACTTTCTCTTGAGAAACGGCACATCCTCGTGGAGTGGCTCTCCGGACGCCTTGTTGCTCCGGTGTCAATCGAGGCCTTAAACTGTGCGGCGCCGATTCCAACCGTCGCCGACAGCTGTGCACCCTCGTCGTAGATATTGCCTACTAGCGTCTGGGGCCTTCTCGTCGCGGCTCCCGCTCGCCCCTGGATGGCGTTTCGGCCCTCTATTGCCCAGTGGCCCTCTTGGCCACACACGCGGCACGCCCCTGCTGGGTTCTGAATGTGGGTAGTCGGGCCTTCCATTTGCCTCCTTGGCGCTGGCCTGGGCCTTGCCATTTCTGTCTCCCGGCTGGGGTGGTGTGTGTCTCCCATGCTACCACTCCCAGCGTCGTTCATGGCCCTGAATCTAGCTCTATCTGGCTGATTTTGCTGGCGCAGCTTTTCTCTGACCTTTTCGAGCTCTTCAAACTCATCGGCGTTCAGCATCAGTTCTGTCAAGGTGCGGAACTGGTACGGCCGAGCGTATGCACGTAGGTCGGGGAGGCTGTTGTTATAGATATATTAGAGCTCTCGTTCCGATGCGTAACGTAGTGGGCTCATTAGCGTCTGCATCTCCACCATATATATCTTGAACGGCTCTCCCATAGCCTGTCGTCGCCGAGTCACTTCGTCTTTCAAATTTTCAAAGTAATCTCGTGGTAAGAAATACTTCTGAAAATTTGCGACGAAGGTCGACCATGACGTCCAATATCTATTGTTGGCTATATACCATTTCAACGCCATACCTTTCAGCAGTTCCGGCATAGCTCTCGGAACCAGGTCCAGCTCTAGGCCGTATGTCTCTGCCGACCATTCCACATGTTCCAAAAACTCCAGTGATTTCAATGTTCCATCGAATCGGAAGCCCCACTCTCGCACCTGCTTAGCCACCTTTGGATATTCGGGTACCGTTGGAATCGCTCCCCGTGTCCTCGTGTCAGGCTGTGGAGTCGAGGTGGCTCCCCAGTGTTTCTGTTTGGTAAGCTGAGTCTCGCCATGTTGTCCATGCCGTCTATCTCCCCGCTCTCTTCCTCTACTGCTACGGTAGGCACTTCCTCTCTTGCAGGCGAGATTCGGCCATGGAGGTTGGCGAGCTCGGCGATCCTGAGAGAGTATGGGATTCGTCCTTCATTCGTCATTACCCATTCGCCAAACTGTCTCCGCATCGCGTCGAGTGTGCCTGACAGGCTTACAGGCCAAACTCGCAGCCATATCGCAGCACATCCTCTTTTTTTAGGTTATATACCCACGCTCGTACCATTTTTATCACTTTCTATGTTTTTCACTTTTATTATTATCGCAAGGGTTATTCCGAGTTCAAGCCGGGCTGAGTTTCAGTCGACTGTGTGTTCGTGCCAACAATATTTGTATTTGTAGGCACCTGGAGATAATAATAAGTCTTTTATGGTTTTATGTTTGAGCTGGTATATTTTGTACTTCGTTGCGCTTATGTTAATGTATTGTTCACAATTTCATTTATATTGCCTGAGGTACTCCTGCTATCCGCAAGGATTCGCCTCCTATGGGCACACTTGGCTGTGTGATTCGCTATTTATGAAGGCACTCCGGCTTTTTGAGTGCGATACGTCTCTCTTGCACGTAAAGGATTCGCTCTGGGTACACTAGGTTATCGTTAGGATTCTCTGCTGTATACTGCGCACTCCTACGTATCCGCAAGAGACAGTGTAATCACCGCCTACACCGTAAATAGCACTCACACACCAAGATTCGCTAAAGCTGCCTATCTGTTAATTCTGCCCACCAATGTCCTGTCTTGGTGGCAATTGTTGCTGAAAAGAGTCTTGAGCGTGGTGTCCTGTGTTGTCCTTTCAGGTCCCTCGATGTCCTTGCGTATCCCTCGATGTCCTTGCGTGTCCTTCGATGTCCTTCGCTTATCACTTTTCCTTGGCACTTTCCGTTTTTATTTGCACTTTCACGTTTCTCCACTTTCACTGGTACTTTGATAATTATCCACGCCGTCAGCTGCATTTCCCTTTTATATGCCAGCGGCAGGCCCTGCTTCGTGCTGGACCGGGGCCTGCTCGTGTCCACTTAACGGTGCCATCGCGTGATTCTCTCGAACATTCCATTCGCCGAAGCCGCGTTATCTTGGCGCCTTCGTATGTCTGGCGCATGCGCGACTGTATCAGTTATCGCTGCGCAGACGCGAACGGCACTTCGACTGTGTGTGCGACACGAGCCCATTTCTGAATAGCTGCGTGCGACAGAGAGCCACTCCTGTGTGTCTATGTCGCATTCGTCGTTGCGGTGTTTATACCAACCGTTAAGGAGTTTGATGTGAGGAGCTGGGCCCTTATATACATATGCCTAAATATATATATTAAGTGATGTGTATGCTTTCATAGGTAATACACGTCTTTAGGATCAAATAGTTGCGAAAGTGATTATAACAATTATTAACAAACTTCGAAAACTTCACAATAGTGAAACATTACTAGTACAGTATCTATATTTAGACACAGTGAGGTGAAACAACAGTGATATAGTTAAATTGCATTTTTTGCAAAAGTGCAATTGCAAAGTGGGGCTCCGGCCACATGCCGGTTGCCAAGCTCTGATCAGCTGTTCGACTGCAAGAAAGCTCTTGCATTTTGGATCTGGATCGGTGTGGAAAAGCTCCAACTAGAAGAGGAAGCTCGAGAAAATTGAAAACCATTGCATACTTCTTGTTGACGCTCATACTAATTTCATTGCCTACTTTTAGGAGGACCCAACAGATCGGGGGAAATAAAACTACGTAATGAACATATAAAGGCAGGTGCGGATAAAACCCCAGCAGACATCAGAAAAGAGTTTCCCGCGGCTCTCGCAGCCAGGACTACTGATGTTCAACTGACCACTGCAGTGACGTTTGTCGACTCTGTGTTATCGACAACCTGCAGCGTGTTTTATTCTTCGGCGTCTGGACCTATTACTTCTACTATATCCAGTGCCCCAAATGTTGAGTACAATTTGAATAGCAACTACATCCCCCCGATGATAGGCACTCCAAAAAAAGCGACCTTAAAAGTTTCCGATGGAGAAATCGCCGCTGCTGCTCGACTTATAAATGGTCAACAGTCAAGCAACTGCAGAAAATCGAAAAGAAAAAACGTCAGCACTGATGATACTGCCGCGAAACGGTTTAATACTCGGACGCTAGCGAAGAATGTTCAACCTTCTTCTAACAGATTCGCTGAGCTGTCAGATATGTTGGATGATGAGAATATAGAGCTGTCTGAAAACATGGGTACCACCAGTGCGAAAAAAGATTTTTTAAGCACATCCGCAGAGATGAGTCCTGCCCCCTCAACCGCTAAAAAGCCTACTAAAAAGTCACCACCCATCGTTATTGCGCATCTGTATCATACATATACATATATTTATATCTTTATATATACAATATGTATGTATATGTATACACCTCTTGTAGTACCTTTCGGGTAGTTTTAACGCTTCACTCTCTCAGGTAAATAACTTTTAGTTAACATAACTGGATGATCGTGTAAAGTCAATTGCATGGAACTGTGCTATGAAACGTACTAATTGGTTAATTGATCATAATGCTCATTCCGCTCAGCTTAGTTTTATTATTGAAGACTATTTCATTATGTAACTGAAAGCTTGTATAACAAGCATAAGTTCTTTAGTAATAAGTAACAAAGTTTCTGTTGAACGCACACAATTCAATAAATACAAATTTAAATGTGAAGTATAAAAAAAAAATCAAAATTTAAAAAGTCTCAGAGGAGATTGCGTTGATCCAGACAGACAAACAGACGAACAGACAGACAGACAGACGGACAGACAGACGGACATGGCTATTTCAAGTCAGCTCATCTTGCTGATCAAGAATATATATACTTTATATGGTCGGAGATGCTTCCTTCTCTGCGTTGCAAACTTCTCACCAAAATTAATATATCCTTCTTGCAAGGGTATAAAAATTACTATTAAATAATATGTTAAAAATTCTAGTTGTCCTCAGCTGGATGCGAGTCTCAGTCTTCTAACTTTCAAGCTACCGTCTCTACTACGACACGAGTCTACTTGTAAAAACATGCATGTATCGTAGTTGAATATATGTGGGCACCAATTAAAAAATATACAAGTAAAAACGCTCTAGTCGGGACTTCACGACTGCGAGTCTGTGTCTTTGGACACCATAGAAGCTAGAGACTTGTAATTTGGAATATATACTCGTGAGTATCCGCGTCAGATTACGTTGAGGTATTTTTCTAGTACGCGCGTGGCATATCGGAAAATGTTATATCTCTTAAGACTTCGTCAATATTGCAGTCTTAGAACTAGGATTTGGAATATATACTCATGTATACTGTTGAGATTTGAGGTCCATGAACAATGAGTTACAAATGTATATAGATGCGTGTTCACGTGTCGGCTTTTGCATGACAAGTGAAGAGTTGATTTGGAGCTTAGAACAGCTAAGAAGTAACGCTTGAGCGCATTAGTAAAAGAAACCACAAATAGATGACGCCACGCATATTTAATTTTAGTAAAGATTATAGTATTTAACCATAATGTTCAACACGCCTCCTTAAATTTATAATCTAGACATCTTCAAAATATTACTTGGTATTACACATGTTATCATATCAATTATTTAATTTATTACATTCTTCATTTATATTATATGGTATTAATCTTAGCGCCTGTCTATTAGTTAAGAATTTTATTTTACTTAAGCTTCTAGTAAGTATATCCGCTAAGTTTTTATTTGAATCTACTTTAACAATATCAATTAAGCCTTTTTCATAATTTTCATTTATGTAATGATACTGTGTTTCAATGAGCTTTAAGTTTTTTGTAAAATTACCAAATTTTCCTATCGCTTTTCCACCTGTGTGATCTTCGTAGATTTTTATAGGTTCATTTAAATTTACTTTGAAAGATTCTTTTATAAATTCCTTACAAACAATATTTCTGTTACGTGCTCTGACATAGCAGTGTATTCGGAAAAAGTTGATCATTTAACAATCGAATTTTGCTTATGTGTTTTCCAAAAAATTGAGTTTCCATTTAATCTTATTATAAAGCCTGTGGTTGATTTTCTGTCAATACTATCACCTGCAAAGTCACAGTCTACCATATAATCTAGAATTTCATTTTTATACCCTTGCAAAAAGGGTATATTAATTTTGGTCAGGAGTTTGCAACGCAGAGAAGGAAGCATCTCCGACCATATAAGGTATATATATTCTTGATCAGCAAGACGAGCTGAGTTGATATGTGTCTGTCTGTCTGTCCGTCTGTCTGGATCAACGCAATCTCCTCCAAGACTATAAGAGCTACAGAACTGAAATTTTGCACATAGGCTGGAATGTGCTGCAGGCACTGTATATCTCGGAATCATCCGAATCGGATGACTATATCCTATAGCTCCCATAGGACAGATCGGTTTTAAGAAATGTTTTAGTTGGATAACTTCGACGTTATTAAAGTCAGAGACTTGAAATTTGGAATATATACTCCTGAGTTGCACCCATATACAAAAAGATATAGAATATATATCTACGCCTTTTGGGGGCGTGGCAAATCGGAAAAAACTATATCTTCTACAGTTTTTAAGCTAGAGCATCCAAATTTGGAAAGTAATATACTTTTGGCCTCCCCTTTATATTGATCAAAAAATTATATATCCACGCCTACTTTGGGCGTGGCAAATCGGGAAAGTCTATATAGTGCTCAACATAAATCCTTCAATATTTTGGACGCTGTTAAAGCCAGAGACTTGAAACTTAAAACATATATTTGTATCAACCACCCCTAAAAAAAACATAAAGAATATATATCTACGCCCATTAGGGGCGTGGCAAATCGGATAAAACTATACCTTCTACAATTTTACACCTAGAGTTCCAAAAATTGACACAGACGTTAGGCTTGACCGTTTCGACAAAATTATGAAAAATTATATATATCCGAATCTTGGGGGCGTAGAAAATCGGAGAAAACTATATCTTCCAAAGTCTTCTAGGTAGAGCTTCAAAATTTGATATATAGGTTACTGTTGCCCTGCTCAATAGATTGCCCAAAAATGATATATATCCAATTGTTGGGGGCGTGGCAAATCAGAAAAAACTGTATCTATATCCTTTGCAATTGCAAGGGTATTACCAAACTTCGGCATAGCAATTTTGGAATCTGCCAAAATAATTTACACTATAAGTCATGTCTGGTCTAGTGCCTGTACTAATATATAGTATAGTATAGTATGGTTCACTATTAAATTTCTATACTTTATTTTTATACTCTGTTCCCAAATTTAAAAAGAGTATATTGGATTTGTGCAATGTCCGTCTTGCTGTCTGTCCGTCTGTCTGTATGAACGAGCAGCAGTTGGACACAATAGAAGCTACAGAGTTGTAATTTGGAATATATACTCGTGTGTATCAGCGGCAGATCAAGTTTGAGTATTTTTCCAATACGCCCACAGGGGGCTTGGTAAATCGGGAATTGTTATATCTATTAAGACTAAAACGCTGTTATTTTCGTCAATATTGCAGTCTAAGAAATGGGATTTAGAATATATATTCGTGTACACCAAGCGGACGTTAAAAGATATAGTTTATATATCTACGCCCATTGTGTTATTTGCAACTGGAAATATATGAAAAAAAAAATCAATATGTAAGCCACCGTAAAACAAATTCTAGTTGAGCTGACCGGGCATCAAACCTGGGTCTTCTCTACCACAACGCAAGTCTGTTTCACCAAATCACACATTTATTCAATTACGCGCATCGTCGTAAAAGAGACTCAGTGGGGTAGTGGTAAAAGAGACGCAGTGGTGTAGTGGTAGAGTCGGTGGCATGCGAAGCGTGGGACCCAGGTTCGATTTCAATCGCTGCCACATGACATTACCATTTAATAAAATGTTTTTATACCGTGAACCCATTGAAAATGGGAATTCAGGGTATAATGGGTTTGTGACAATGTATGTAACAGGCAGAAGGAGGCGTGGCAGACCCCATAAAGTATATATATTCTTGATCAGGACGACAAGCTGAGTCGACATAGCCATGTCCGTCTGTCCGTCCGTCCGTCTGTCCGTCCGTCCGTCTGTCCGTCCGTATGAACTCAGTGATCTCGTAAACCACAAAAGCTAGAGACTTGAAATAGATATATATTCATGTATACCATACGCAGCACAAGTTTATTTTTTTTTCCGATAACTCATCCTATTTCCTTATTATCGATAACAATCGATAACTTAAAGACCATAATACCTAGAGACACCAAATTGACTATGTAGGTTGCTGTGATGCAAATACAGATAATAAACTTTTTAAATTTTGGATACCTCCCCCCATTAGCCCCATAAGTGAAAAAAACGTATTTCAAATACTAAGGAGTTGGGATTTCGCATAAAGACACCTTTAGATGTCAATATTATGTCCTGAAAATTTCATTAAGAAAGTAGATCTAGAACTGAAGTTATTTAACAATTAATTTCTCATTATGCAGCCCAAGCGCAGCCGCTAAATCATCTACGCAGTAAGCGGCGCGCGTGCTTGTGTATGTATATGTGTGCGTGGGTGTGCGTGTGTGTGTGCGTGTGTGTGTGCGTGAGTGTGTGCGTGTGTTTGTGCGCGCAGAGAGTAATATGTATAGATAAAAGATGTAAGGTAGATTGTTTAAAACACTGCCTCGGACTTGGTTCAGGGGATCTCGTAGTCGGGCAGACCCGACTAGAGCTTTCTTACTTGTTTATTTTTTTTTTATAAAAACGTGTTTTTTGTTTAGAGCATCAAACTTTACATTAATTACATTTTAAACAACCTTGCTCTCTACCATGTTGAGATTTGAGGTCCATGAACAATGAGTAACAATGGTATTAATGTTTATATATTTTATATTCGTTAATTGTAAGTAGTATATTTAGATGCGTGTTCACGTGTCGGCTTTTACATGACAAGTGAAGAGTTGATTTAGAGCTTAGAACAGCTAAGAAGTAACGCTTGAGCGCATTAGTAAAAGAAACCACAAATAGATGGCTCCACGCATATTTCATTTTAGTAAAGATTATAGTATTTAACCATAATATTCAACAAGGTCAATCATTGACCCATAGCCCTCTCGGCTAAAAGTATATTCGTTGTCAGATTTCAAAAGCGCCACTTCCAAGGAAGCGAAGTTCTCTAGTAGCGCACGTCCTCTGGCATTGATCGTTTGGCTGCCTCTTTCTATTGCCCAGGCGTTCAAGTCACCCGCAATTATAACTTTCCGGTCCCTTACATCAACTACTATATCACCAAGTATTTAGTTCCTTAGTTGCATGCTAGGGACCACGTAACAGCTATAAATCCACAGGCTGCGGTATCTGGCTCGTACGAATCCATTAAAGGACTTTACGTTTGAAAGTAAGGTCGATGGGTTTGTAGACCATGTCCTTTGGAACTGGTTTTACAGTGGTGGTCGATGTTCATTTCCTTAACAGTCTGCTCTAGTGGTTAAGATTTAGCTGTAGAAATCTTAACATTTCATTTTGCGGACATTCATTGGTCTTGATTTTATCGCCTTTACGACCGCATAGCCCGCACCTGGGTGGCTTGGAACCGGTCCTTGAAATATAATTCGTCGCTCCACACCTGAAGCGAGCACCTTTTAAGTCCTCGCCGCTTGTACAGGTAGCCGCAATTTGACCAAAGTCTTGGATTTAAAACAGCGATTCGGCTGATCAACAGCGCGTATGCGGCATACGACCTATCCTATCCGGATCTTGCCGACTTCGACTAACTCCCTGGATTTTGTCGCTGGGAGCTTGAAAGTGGCTCTCTGTTGACCGCCGCAAATTTGTCGAAGTGACTTTACAATGTCGTCTTTAAGGGAGGGGTCTTTTATCACCTCAAGAACTTCTTCCTTTTTTACCAGTTCATCCAGATCCCGGACTTCAACTTGAGTCGATTCAGTAAGCGGTATTAGAAATGCTTGGCTGCCAAGGGCCTTGCCTACGGCTTCTTGTAGCGCTTCAGCGCTATGCTTCATCTTTCTGTTGAGGTGTAAAAGGAAATTACCCTTTGCCGTCCTCCTAATGCCATGGACATCGCCACTCAGGTGATATAACGCTGGGTCTGTCTTGACCACTCTAAGCATATCAGCATAGGAACAGCCATCCACTCCCGTTAGCGTAATCCCATCTGATCTGGTCCGTTTTGTGACCTGCTTCCGTCCTTTGACAGTTAAACAGTTTTTGTTGTTCCTCGTTCCCGCAGCCTGATTGATTCTTTTGGAGACAGCGCACTGAGTTTGATGCTCCTGGTGGATCCCAAGGTCCCTCGACCTCATGGGCGTGTTACTGCCTACAGCGGTTTTTATTGAGCCGGCCTCCAACGCCATTGGCTCCGCTGTTAATTGGCCTCTATTTAGCGAGGGCGTTGTCAGTTTCTCGCATCGCTTTTGCAGAAACTGACCACAGTACATTGCAGGTTGACCAGTCTTGCCAGTTCTTCCCTCATTAAATCGTTGATGTGCCGTCAAAAATAGCAATTCTGCCAAATCGGAAAAATCTATATATTTCTCAATCTTAGAGCTAGAATCACTAAACCACTGTTGATGTCGTATTGATATACAAATAAATTTATATGTTTCGCTCACAGCGAAGTGGCTTGTACCGGAATGCATCATTGATGAACAAGTGTTAAAGTTATGGCGTGGAAGGGATGGGTTCTTACACGTAATAAACATAATTTATTTGAACACAAAAATGTTCTTCACTATTTGTATCTTTAAAGGTAATGTATTTTTATCTTATGACTAAATATATTTAAGTGTCCGTGAACATAAGTTTGTGAATTTGCGTGTATTTATTTATTTAGCACCATAATTTGTTTTTGTCAACTAACTTTTAAAATTTTTAATAATAATTTTCTATCCAGTTTCTACCTCAATCATGTGCAAATTTTTTCAAAAAAATACTGTTTGCTGATGTTGTGCTGCCTGACTGCGAAGCAATATTTAAATTTCACGAACTGGAAATTGGCAGCTGCTTTCTATCTAATAACTTAATTGACTAGTGAGTACCTTATATGTTATATTTTGTTCTTATATATATGACATACTTATATTACATTAAGTACTGATAACTAACTGTCTGACTGTTACCGTGATGTTATATATTTGACTACAATCAAATAGAAGCACACCATACTTTTATTATATATCCTTAAAGTAGTACCCTTAACTCATATAACATCGTTTCGTTTTTATCAGCTATTTAATATAAATATATATATAATATAAGCAATTAAAAAATGGAATGAAAATTTGGATTCAGAATTTGGTCCGTAACGTCGTCGATTTAGCGTTTCAGTGACGTCGGTAGTAGCGACACTCTTACGGCGAGTATTGCCCATGTCAGCATATTTTGGTGGTGCAATGTGATATTGTATTCGTTTCTTGGAATTCGAATTGCAGCGAAAGTCGATGAATCCGTGAATTTGGCTAATACATAATTTATTGTTAACTCGAGTTTGCAGCGCATAGAAGGAATCATCTCCGACTATATAAATTTTATATATTCTTGATCACCACAACGAGCCGAGCTGATATAGCATCTGTTCGGCTGTCTGCCTGTCTTTCGGTCAGTCCATTTGTCTGAATTCCCGAAATCATCTCTATCTAAAACACGGCAATTAGCGTAAGAGACAGAAGCAGCCACATGAACAGCTGCTCTTACAATTGTTTTCTTTCTTTAACCTGACCAGTGCTGCTGCTGCTGCACAGGTCCAATGCTGAAATTTCGCGTATGGGCTTCTTGTAAATATCAGAATCATTTAGATCGGAAGACTATATCCGATAGCTCTCCTAGGATAGATCGGTTCAAAAAAAAAGTTTTACGGTGCTTAAGTTTTCAACTTAGACTCGTGTAACCCAACCACATACAAAGAGATATTGTATATTGTGTATGTATATTAAGAGACAGAACATCCATATTTTGCAAGTAGGCTACTGTTGAAATCGATTAAAAAGTTATATATGCACAACTGTCTTCGTAATGTTTAACATGTATTCGTATGGATCAGGCCTAGCCTCGCTCCCTAGGCGCGTAGATAATCGGAAAAAATAGTTTCTTCAAAAATTTCACACCTAGAGACCCAAAAACTAACAAGTGATTGTCAGATTAAGATAGTGACGAAGAATGTAGTAATAAGATGGATGACATCTCTGCAGTGCTATAGAAGAATTTTGAAGGGGTCGTGAAAAGAGGGGAAACTACAAAGGTTGGCCTTCTTGAAAATATGGTTGCGGAAGAATGTAAGCAGAAACCTTGTGTTGTTGTGGATAATTGCTAAAAAAAAAAGTTGACCCCAATGCACTATAGCGGAGAAGGCCATTTTTACCTCCAGAGATTAGTTAGGAAGAAAATGCTTTAAAAGTCGACGATTTGATGACACCCGTCTATATTTCTGCACCTTTTTTAATAGCCAAGTTATTGATCTGCTCACAAAGCAAACAGATTTTTGTGCGCTGCAAGAACAAGGTTAAGAGATGAAATAAACTGGAGAAGATATCAAACGCTATATGTATTGGTATTTCGTTATACTTTGGTGCTTTAAAATTGCCACAACTCAAAATGGAATGGACAAAAGATTTAAAGCTTATATCTAACAGATACAATGGCTCGCGGAGTTTGAAAAAAAAAACATTGTTTACATTTTAACGATAATACTAAACAACCCACAAAATGCGACTTAAAGTATGAAAATCTGTAGAAGATATGCCCTTCAAGAACAACATATGTTTTCTATGTTGTTATTGGTATTCGCCAGAGACGTCAGTGTAAATGTCGTGGGAACTGTGTCAAGTGGAATATGTTTTGGAGAATAAAAGAGTGAGAGTTGTATGTGTTTTAGGGCTTAGGCGTATGCCACTCGATCCCGGTTGAGAAGCCTGCTGCGATGTGGCTTGTTTATTTTTATACCCTTGCAAAAAGGGTATATTAATTTTGGTCAGAAGTTTGCAACGCAGAAAAGGAAGCATCTCCGACCATATAAGGTATATATATTCTTGATCAGCAAGACGAGCTGAGTTGATATAGCCATGTCCGTCTGTCCGTCTGTCTATCTGTCCGTCTGTCCGTCTGCCTGGATCAACGCAATCTTCTCCGAGACTATAAGAGCAACAGAACTGAAATTTTGCACATTGACTGGAATCTGCTGCAGGCATTATATATCTCGGAATCATCCGGATCGGATGACTATATCCTATAGCTCCCATAGGACAGATCGGTTTTAAGTAAAGTTTTAGTGAGATAACTTCGATGTTATTAAAGTCAGAGACTTGAAATTTGGAATATATACTCCTGAGCTGGACCCCCATACAAAAAGATATGGATTATATAGCTACGCCTTTTTGGGGGCGTGTCAAATCGGATAAAACTATATCTTCTACAGTTTTGAAGCTAGAGCATCCAAATTTGGAAAGTAATATACTTTTGGCCTCCCCTTCAGATTGATTAAAAAGTTATATATTTACGCCTACTTGGGGCGTGGCAAATCGGGAAAGTCTATATAGTGCTTAACATAAATCCTTCAATATTTTTGACGCTGTTAAAGCCAGAGACTTGAAACTTAAAACATATATTTGTATCAACCACCCCTAGAAAAGAAGATAAAGAATATATATCTACGCCCATTAGGGGCGTGGCAAATCGGAAAAAGCTATATCTTCTACAATTTTACACCTAGAGTTCCAAAAATTGGCACAGACGTTAGGCTTGACCGTTTCGACAAAATTATGAATGTTATGGTTACTGTTGCCCTATAGATTGCCCAAAATTTATATATATCCAATTGTTGGGCGCGTGGCAAATCAGAAAAAACTGTATCTATATCCTTTGCAATTGCAAGGGTATTACCAAACTTCGGCATGGACGAAGTTAGCCCATCCCTCTAGTTTTTTAAATATATTAGGCAATATGCCCTATTGACCAAGCAAGTTAAGTATAGGGTATGGATGTTACATACATATGTAAGTTAAGTTCATGCGCAACTCTGTGTTGCACATGATATTCTTGAGTTGGGTTCTCGTGTGACCCAACGTCACACCTGGTGTTATAATTTATTTATTTATTTATAATTTATTTTTTTATTTATGTTGACTTAACGTGTGCAACAGAAGGTAACAAAAAAAAAAGAAAAATATATGAATTTACATAAGAAAAATATTATCTAATAATAAGATAGCCTACATAAAATTACATCAAATACCATAATAATATCACCGAGACGTTGGGGGAATTATAATTGCCCGACCAGCCAGCTATGGCCCAGATCACAGCTAAAAGTAGTCAGTGATATTACTGGGATCTATAAAACTAAAGATTTTGTTACTAGGAAACTTAAACAAAATTAGTACGTATTAAACTTAGTAGTGTAAGTAAATAGAAATAAAAAGTAGATAGTAATTTCAGTTGGGAAATCACTGACCACGATGGGGGTAATTTTTGCCAGTCCGGCCGGCTATGCCCCTACTCATAGCTAGGTACTGTCAGTGATTTCCCGAAGATGAACTGAAAGCAATGATTTTATTATAGGAAGAGAGAGTTCAGATGAGAAGACGATATAAAAATGATTATAATTGTGACAAAGCACATATAAAGCATTATGCAGAGAGTAATCTGTTGCGCACTGTGATATATTTAACCGGAAATACCTGGTTGGTCTCCCAGGACCAGAGAACTTGAGACGCCTTAAAAGAAAGATGGAGTCAATATCACCAATAATCAACTTATGTAGAAAGATAACACCAAGGGAAGTTCTTCGGTTGATTAATGATGGAAGATCAAGGAGCAGAAGTCTACTGCGCTAAGAGGGCCAACGTTGAATGGGTTCTCAATTCAAACCTCGTAAGGCAAAGATTAAAAACTGCTTTTGGACAGACTCGATGCGATCCTGTTTAACCCTATGCTGAGGAGACCATATACAAGAGCAGTACTCAAGTATTGGTCGTACAAGCGAAATGTAAAGAAGTTTGGTTATAATTATTAAACTCTTTTGACCAACGTTTAATGAACCCTAAAACACCTTTGGCTTCATTAACAATGGTACAAATATGATTGTTAAAACATAGTTTTGAGTGAAAGAGTACACCAAGATCTTTGATTTCAAAAATACGCTTCAAAGAAGTATTCTTAATTAAATAGTTAACAAATTGGGGTTTTGAACGACTAAAGGACATAACCATACATATAGAGCAATTTAAATGTAAATGATTATCATCACATCACAATTACATAGAATTAAAGTCCTGTTGCAGATGTAGGTGATGGGAAGAATCAGCATAAGACAGGAAAAGCTTCACATCATCAGCATACATAACTATCTGAGAGTGAGATATTAAAGATGGAAGATCATTAATGAAAAGAGACCAATAAGGTCTAACTTTTGAAGTAAGATTTCATGATGAACAGAGTCAAATGCTTTACTGAAGTCGGTGTAAATTACATCAGTTTGCATTTTGTCAACAAGACCATCATTTATCAAAGAGGTAAACTCAAGTAAATTGGTTGCAG
Organism: Drosophila gaucha; assembly: GCA_035045545.1. Taxonomy (NCBI): domain Eukaryota; kingdom Metazoa; phylum Arthropoda; class Insecta; order Diptera; family Drosophilidae; genus Drosophila; species Drosophila gaucha. Next base: position 86,786 of record JAWNOY010000134.1, read on the forward strand.
TTGACCGACTCTGCACAAATCCATGCTGAGTCGGAGATAATATGGATTTGCAAAAATGTTGCATGGTCGAGGTAATTATTTTTTCTAATAATTTTGGTATAGCTGATAATTTTGCTATACCCCTGTAATTGGAAATATCAGACCTGCCACCTTTTTTGTGGAGAGGAATAATATAAGATTCTTTCCAAATATTCGGAAAAATACTTGTTTCCAAAGACAGGTTAAAAAGCTTTAGCAATGGAAACGCAAGGGAACCACTGCACTCCTTAATAATAGGGATGTTGTCAGGCCCAGGGGAAAAAGAGGATTTTAAACTGCTAATGGCAGATAAAAGGGAATCAAGGATTACAGTAGGAGAAATAAGACAATTTGACGAAGAAATAAAATGTGGGTACGACATATTATAGGGACTACATGCAGAATAGGTGGATTGGAAGTAATTAGCAAAGAGATCAGATGCATCAGAATCATTGCTAGCTTCATCCAGGCCATGAAAAAATTAGTTTGGCATACAAGAAGTTTTACGCTTCGAGTTTACAAACGAATAAAATTGTTTAGGGTCCCGAACAAATTGACTTTTGCATCGAAATAAATAATTCTCATAACATTGAGAATTAAGAAGGTGGAATTTTGACTTTGCTATAATATATTTAGACTAGTCAACATTCGCACCCGTTTTATTCAATCTTTTGAAATATTTAGATTTAATATTTCTTAAATTATTGAGTCTTCGAGAAGCCCAAGGGCTCTTATTTGTGGGGGGCAAAACAGCACAGGTTAGCACACAAACATCTAAAATAGAGCTTAGAGTGTTATAGAAAAAATTTGTTGCAAATTAATGTCAACCGAGTCATAAAAAATTGACCAATTAGTTGCATTAATTAACTCATTTAGTAATTTAAAATTACATTTATGATAGCAACGACGAATTGATAATGGGTTTGAAAAAGAAGAAAAAGTATGGGGAATAACAAGGGACAAAGTTAGCTCTAATGTAGGATGGTGGCTATCCTCCGGAACAGACAATGGAGAAGGTCTAGAAACATCAATAATTGAGCTATCATTAATGAATACAAGATCAAGAATTCGATTCAAATGATTTGATATAGAGTTCATTTGAAACAATGATAGGTCAAACATTCCATCAAAAAAATCATGTTGAATTGATGGAGTTAGATAATTTGATTCAGTAAATAAAGACCAAGTAGTGTTCGGAATGTTGAAGTCCTCTAACATCATCAGTATCTTCAACATATTCGAAGACTTGTTTAATACAGTTTAAATGATCAATATAAACTTGTATATCAGAAGAGAGGGCAATATACGAGCAGGTCACATATATAACGATCCTGTTGGCAAAGTGACTTTGACACCAACAATCTCAGCATGACGGGTCGACATAAAATTAAACTGTTCAGAGTTGAAAGAAGTGTTAACAGCAATAAGAACACCTCCACCATTCCTGGAGAAACGATCACGTCTATAAGCAGTAAAGTTCGTTGAAAAAATTTCACTGTTACAGATTGAAGGATTTAACCACGTTTCAGTAAAGGCTATAATGTCATTATGACAAGAAAAGCTCTTTAGAAACAGGTTCTTAATTTTACTCCTAAGGCCTCTAACATTTTGATAAATGATAGAGAAATGATTAGTAGTAAGATTTAGTTTTTTGGTACTTTATTGGATGAAGTGGTACAACTGTTTTGAGCAAAACGGGCGAAGGCCAATTTCGATTCTTAGGCTTAAATTCATGAACAATAAAATGAGGTCACATATTATTGGAAACATTTCCACCGGCACATTGATTTTAAAAGAAGGAATTTCACGTGGAGTCGCGAAATTAATCTTTGAAATAAACACAGTGCCTGAGGATTTGCTAGAAATATAAGCAGATATTAATTCCACAGTCGTATCTGCCGAGAGTCTGGAAACAAAAGCTTTTTTGAGCGGAGCAACAACCGTTAATGTGGGAACAGCTGGAGTTTGCTGAGAATCAGCTGTGGATCACACAACTTTCGTTGGAGCTTTTTCTTTCCGACTCGACACAAGTCGGAGTTCCACAGCGTTATTCTTTTCGCTAGGGCCTGGTAAAGATTCTGGCACCATAGCTTCATCAATAGGCGATGGAAAAGAAGTACCATCAAGATTATTCAGTGGAACCATTGTCAAGAAGAAGCACAGAGATTACAATGAGTAAAACTCAAGAGCGGATTTCGTATACAGAGCAAAACGAATAAGAACGAAACACAACTCAAAATTTATAAGCACACTGCTGGAAGCAATACACACACAAACAAGTGTAAAATTGGAAATTGGGAAGCGCCAAACTCGAAAAGAGATCAAAGCAAAACAAATTGACGAAAATGCAGTAACAGACGCCGTAAAAAAGTAAAATCAAAATAACAAGTTACTCATAGTCCAAAAGACGAATCTTTGCACAAAAACAAGTACTTGTTATATTATGCAAAATAAATAAACGAGCAATAAAATTTAATGCAGTTTTAGAATAAAATAAATGAAAAAATAGTGGAGCACAAAAAAAACACGTCAACACTCTCTCTGAGAACTCTTCTATACGCACACTATTACCTCAACATATTCGGAAAGATAAGGAAGATCCGTGTCGCTGAATCATGTATGCAATCCTTGTCCCCCGAGTGATAAAGGGTTTTAGTTCAGTCGTTATAATTCGTTTATTTAACTTAAGAGTTAAAGTTGTTTAAGAGTTTAAAGATTATTGAAGCGTCTGCTCAAGTCGTCGGCAGGACAAGTTCTGCCCAAGCTGTCCAGCTTGGGTTCTCAGCTAGCGTCGCTCGCTGTTGCCGTCGATGTCGTCGTACACGTCAGAATGGCAGGCATTGCAATTCGACCACACGCGTCGTCGCCGTTGCCAGCCGTCGGTGTCAGAATTGCAGGCGTTGTAATTCGGCTGCACGCGCTGTTCCAGTTGCGCCGAATAAGCATAGCACCAATGCTGACTCCGATCATTGTTGTTTGGATCGGCACTGCTGTTGTTGGGTAACGGCGGGTATCGTGGGAACGCTGACTCGTCAGCGGATGTTGCAGCACGCTATCCTCATCGTGGAATGCGGTGAACATTGAGGGGGGTTAACTGTTCCCCCTTTTAAGATCTGCGTCCCGCAGATTAGTGACCCTTTGGTGTGTCGTACCGGTAGGTTGTGCCTCCAGCTCGTTGACGCCTAGATGGATCGGGATCCCCTTGGTAGAAGTTATTTTTTTCCATACTACCCAGAGAGTGATAGCTATAATCATTGCCATTTCTATTTCCGTTAGGATGAAGAACATAAAGTTATTAGAAATATTTGATAGCGTTTTTAAGTTTCTAAGGCTAAAGCTGTGGACATATTCTAATGATAGTTTATACCCTGCAGCTGTTACTTTAGTTAACACGGCTGGCATAGCCATTAGATGAGTTGACGAAAAACTGCTGTATGATCTGTTCCCAACGCTGATGGTCCCGTTGTCGTACTGTACCAGAAATGACCCCGACAATTTATAGTTCCCAGAATCTGTGTTGATTGTTTCGTTGAAATTCGTAAGAAATAGGGTGCCATCGTCAGCCAGTTCGACTATCTCTTGATCATTCCTTATGTAGTAGCAGGTTTGCTGACCTCCTTTCAACAGCCTAGGGATACAATCATCTTCCTCCAGCTTCTTCAGATCTCGTTCTTGGCACACAGTCGTATTCCCAATGGAGAGACATTTCCCCAACACTGCATAAGTTTCCTGAGGTTCCATCGCTAGCCTGTTGAATTCTAGGTCTACTTGCTTCCCAGCGATAATCGTTGGGTAAAGAAGCATAAGTCGATATTTCTTATCTATGACTTTGGGCATTGACAGGACATACAAAAGGGAGCTTCCGTTGGTCAATACCGATGGCTCCGAAAATTCTATTGCCTCGACCACATTTTGGTATGGGAGGCTTTGAGTTTCAACCAAAAGCGTCTCTATCTCTGTTTGGTCTAACAGATTCGTATTTACTACTCCGGTCTTCGCTAGTTGACAAGCTCTCGTGATTTCATCAACCTGGTTGACCAGAATCATTGCCTAAGGGAGGAGTATTGTAGCCACATGCGCGTCCCCGTCGATAGTGTTAACTCTTTGCATGAGTTCGTTGAGTTTTTGGATCAATTCGCGGGTGGTATCGAACAACCTGGTGTTAATCCTAATTTGTTGGTTATTGTTCCTCATCACGTTGTTCTGCGACTGAAGAATAGAATTCCAGTCCGAGGCGTCTGGTGATCCAGCGACCCACTTCCAAGCAGACCCCAGCCAATCAATTGAGCGCGGCTTACGTCGTGTGGTAGTGGTCATCTTGGCTATACCATCAGCAGCTCTCTCCAGATAGTGGGTTATCAGCGCTCCGATTCTCCGATCGGTGATTAGTCGGGCCTCATCAGTTGTGTTGTCTATGACCTGCTGTAGCTGTTGTAAGTCGATAACATGGGCGAGTTTAAATCCGCCGTTGACGCGCCATACTGTTGTAGAATAACGACCGGCGTATCGTATCTAAATATATGAAGAGGGCTCACGGTGTGGATCGCCAATCGTTGGGTGGAATTGATGCTTAATTATTCTAGTTGAATGTGCTTATATTCAAGTCTTTTTGTTATCATTATTTTATGTTTTTAGTGTCTTTTTAGTTTTTTTTGTGTGTGTTTTTGTTTGGTTTATACTAAGTAGAGTGTTGTGAAACGTTTTCAATTTAATTTCAAAGTTTATATAAACAAGTAAGAACGTTGCAGTCGGGCGCCACCGACTGCATCAGACTCTGTTCCTGTTAAAGGTGTGTAGGCTCAATAAATATGTAGACCGTCCGTCCGTCTGTCCGTATGTTTGAACGCTAAATGAACGCTAGAAGAACGCTACTAGTTTGGTTTTTATATATTTTGGATACCGGCTCCACATTTCACAAAATCAATTTAATATAAGTTCAGTTGGAAATAAAGCCACATTTACATTTTTTTTTAATCTTTTAGGTAAAACCGTATTTTTTAATAAAATATAAGGATTTAAGCAGAAAGTTTTATCAAAATCCATTAAGTAACATAGAAGTTATAAAAAAAAAACATTTTATTATATGATAATATCACGCGGCAGCGATGGGAATCAAACCTGGGTCACGCGCTTCGCATGCCACCGACTCTACCCACTACACCACTGCGTCTCTTTCACGACTATGCGCCAAATTGAGTTTGGTGGTGTGTTGATTTGCTTAAACAGACTTGCGTTGTGGTAGCTAAGACCCTGGTTCAATCCCCAGTTAAGTCAACTAGAATTTGTTTTACAGAGGCTTATGATTATTATTATTATTATTTTTTTTTTTACGTAAATTTAAATTTCATGAACAGAGAGAGAGAGTTCTTTGAGAGCGATTGTCGTGTTTTTGTGTGCTCTGCAATTGTTTGCCTTTATCGTGTTTTATACCTGATAAGAATTGTCAACTTTTGATCATTTTTAATATTTGAGGCAAGTGTTTGTTTTATGCAAAGATATAATCTGTTGATCACATCGGTATTTTGATTTTACGGCGTCTGCGTGAATATTTATATTGTTGTGCTTCTTATTTGCTTTTTTTGGCGTTTCTATTTTTCATACACTTGTTTGTTTGTGTAGTGCTTTCGGCTTTGTGCTCAAAAACGTTCGTGTTGTTGTTTTTCTGTGCTGATTCGTTTTTGCAGTGCAACGATAAGTTCTCTTGAGTGTTTACTCTTTCGCCTTTTTTGTCTCTCTCGCCTTTCTTTCTTCTTTTGCGCTCTCTCAATTCTTTTCCGTTGCTCTGTTGTTTAACCCCAGTTGGAAATATGTCGTGTTGTAAGAAAACTTGCACATATCGCCAAGCCGTTGATTCTGCACAGCCGCAATTTATTAGTTGTTGGCTGTGTCAGAATTTAATGCATGCTAAATGTGCAGGCCTTACAGGGCGCGATTGCGACCGAATTACAGCAACTCCCAAAGCTGGGAGTGGTGGCTTAATTTGGTCTTGTCCAAGTTGTTTGGACAAGCAATTTTCATTCTCTAAAATGTATAATACATTGAGAATTGATTTTTTAAAATTGAAAAATGTAGCTAAGCAGTTGACTAGCGAGTTTGAAACTAGCAGTGAACGCCTTAGTGAGTTCAATTTTGACTGTGCTCCCAAAGCATAATTGCAGATGCAATCATTACCGGTTACATCTCAATTGCCTCCTTTACCAGCTCCGTCCCCTTTAGTTGTTCAGCCAATTTTATCTCGGGTTTCAGCAAATGAATTCAATGGTACTTCTTCTCCATCTTCTATTGCTGGAGCCATTGACCCGGAATCTTTACCGGGGCCGAGCAGTAAGAAGGATGGTGTTGATTTTCGACCGGTCTCGAGTCGGAAAAATAGGACTTCAACGAAAGTTGTGAGTGACAC
>JAWNOY010000136.1:0-76161 GCA_035045545.1 Drosophila gaucha
TTCTTTTTAATTACTATTATTTTTTTTATTTTTGATGTAGAAATTGCCTTAATTCTCCCTATAATCATTATCTTAAAATTTTCAAATCTATTTATTTGAACAATTACTTCAATTATTTTTATTTTTATTTTATTAATTGGCTTATACCATGAATGAAATCAAGGCATACTAAACTGATCAATTTAAAAATAACGACAGGGTTGTAGTTAATTATAACATTTGATTTGCATTCAAAAAGTATTGAAAATCTCAATCTACCTTAAATTTATTTTATAAATATAACTTAATATACACAGACACATAATATATATATATATATATATATATAAAGAATATGAAGCGATAAATTGCAATTAGTTTCGACCTAATTTTAGGTAACCTTACCCTTATTCTTTTAATTGAAGCCAAATTAGAGGCTTATCACTGTTAATGATACAATTGAGTATAAACTCCAATTAAGGAAGTATGATGCTCAAGTAAAAGCCGCTAACTTTTTTCTTTTAATGGTTAAATTCCATTTATACTTCTAATATTTATATAGTTTAAAAAAAACTTTACATTTTCATTGTAAAAATAAAATTCTTTTTTTATAAATTACTAAAATTAATTCATTATATTCAAAGATTAATTAATCTCCATAACATCTTCAGTGTCATACTCTAATTATAAGCTATTTGAATTTATAAGAATACTAAAAATCTCATTAAAATTAAAATTCAAAATACAAATAATATTAAATAAATTTTCAAACTATTATTATGTATTAAAAATAAAAACCGAGAATATTTCATTAATTTTCCATATAAATGTTGACCTCCAAAATACTCAGATCAACCTTGATCAAATCTTTTATTAATTACCTGTCCATAATTTAAAGGAAAATAAATAATTCCATAAGTTCTAATATAAGGTATAAATCATATTGAACCTAAATAATAAGATAAATTGTAAAATCTAAAAGATTTATTAATTCTGTATAAAGTTCTTAAAGAAAGTAAATACCCTCTTAAACCCCCTATAATACAAATAAATAAAGTTAACAACTTTAATATTATAGGTAAACAAATTAAATCAGGTGTTGAAAATATTAATCAATTTAATATTCTACCTCCAATAATTCTTATAACTAATAAACCTATTATTCCACGTAATATAACTCAACCTTCATCATTTAATATATTTAAACTTCTACAATTTAAATCGCCTGTTATAGAATAAAAAACTAAACGAAATGAATAACATACTGTTAACCCAGTTGAAAAAAAATATAAAAAAAAGGAAAATAAATTAATATTACTAATTATAACAGTTTCTAAAATTATATCTTTTGAATAAAACCCAGCTAAAAAGGGCATCCCACATAATGCTAAGTTAGAAACATTAAAACAAGCTGATGTTAATGGTATATGAAGTCTTAACCCCCCTATTAAACGAATATCTTGAGAATTATTTATATTATGAATAATTGCTCCCGCACATATAAACAAAAGTGCTTTAAATAACGCATGAGTTAATAAATGAAATATAGCTAATTTATAAAACCCTATAGATAAAATTCTTATTATTAACCCTAATTGTCTCAAAGTAGATAATGCAATAATTTTTTTTAAGTCAAATTCAAAATTAGCCCCTAACCCTGCTATAAATATAGTTAAACCTGATAATAAAAGTAAAAATTGTCCTAATAATGAATCTGCTAATAAAATATTAAAACGAATTAATAAATAAACCCCTGCTGTCACTAAAGTTGAAGAATGAACTAAAGCAGAAACAGGAGTTGGTGCAGCTATCGCTGCAGGTAACCATGAAGAAAATGGAATTTGTGCACTTTTAGTTATAGCAGCTAATATAACTAAACTTCCAATTAATTTTATTTCAAATTCATTATGTATAACTTCTAAATAAAATACATAATTTCATCTTCCATAATTTAATATTCATGCAATTGCTAATAATAAAGCAACATCCCCAATTCGATTTGATAAAGCTGTCAATATTCCCGCGTTATAAGACTTAACATTTTGAAAATAAATAACTAAACAATAAGAAACTAATCCTAAACCATCTCATCCTAATAAAATTCTTACTAAATTAGGACTAATAATTAATAATATCATTGATAAAACAAATATTAACACTAATATAATAAATCGGTTAATATTTAAATCTCTTCTTATATATTCTTTTCTGTAATAAATTACTAAAGATGCAATTATTAAAACAAAAGATATAAATAATAAACTTATTCAATCAAATAAAAAAGTTATCACAATTGAAATTGAATTTAAAGATACTACTTCTCATTCAATAAAATATAGTATATCATTTAATAAAAAATTTAAACTAGTTAAAAAACAAATTAAACTAATAGAAATTAAGTTAATAAATCTAATTCTACAAATTGATATATATTTCACGATCTAAAATGAATTATTCATATCACTAACACCACAAATTAGTATTTTTATTAAACTATTTAAATATAACCACAATAAACACATATCGCTTTTTAAAATTAATAAATTTAAAGGCAATCAATGCAAAAATATTAATATATACTCTCGAATTTTACCTCCTCTAAAAGAATAAGCCCCAGAAAAAATCTTTCCATGTTGACTAAATGAATATAAATATAAGGTATAAGCAGCTCTAAAAAAAGATAATAAAGATAATATAATTATTGAAATTCATGATCAAGAAACAATTCTGTTTAACAAAGAAATCTCTCCTAATAAATTTAAAGTAGGAGGAGCAGCTATATTTGCAGAACTTAATAAAAATCACCATAAAGCTATAGAGGGTATAAAATTTAATATACCCTTATTAATTAATAAACTTCGTCTTCCTAAACGTTCATAAGAAACATTAGCTAAACAAAATAATCCTGATGAACATAAACCATGAGCAATTATTAATCTATAAGAACCTCTTAACCCTCACTGTGTTATAGTTAAAAGTCCTGATAATACAATCCCTATATGAGCAACTGAAGAATAAGCAATTAATGCTTTTAAATCTGTTTGACGTAAACATATTAAACTCACTAATACACCTCCTACTAATCTAATTCTAATTCAAATAAATCTATATTTTAAATTTAAAATTTGTAAAAAACTAATTACTCGTAATATTCCATAACCTCCTAATTTTAATATAATTCCAGCTAAAATTATTGATCCAGAAACTGGAGCTTCAACATGAGCTTTAGGTAACCATAGATGTACTAAAAATATTGGTATTTTTACTAAAAAAGCTCTTATTATACAAAAATAAAGTAGATCATAATTATATATAAAATTATTTATTAAATAAAAATTTATTGTCCCTATTTTATTTATTAAATAAAAAATTCCAATTAATATAGGCAATGAAACTAATAGTGTATAAAATAATAAATAAATACCTGCTTGTAACCGCTCAGGTTGATACCCTCACCCTAAAATTAAAAATAAAGTAGGGATTAATCTTCTTTCAAAAAATAAATAAAATATAAATAAACTTATTCTTCTAAAAGTTAAAATAAGAAAAAATAAAAGTAAAATAACATTCAATAAAAATAAATTTTTATAATTATTATACCTATTAACACTTTCTCTTGCTATTAATATCAATGAACAAATTCATAAACTTAACAAAATTAACCCATAGGATAAAATATCCCCCCCTAAAAAATAAGAAATTCTTGTTCAATAATTCAAAAAATTATTTATTAATAATGTAATAAATCTGATAAAAAATAATAAAATCTGTACCATTCAAAATATATTATTAATAAAACATAAAGGAGATAAGAAAATTAAAAATATAATTAACTTTAACATTATATTACTCTAAAAGATTGAAAATAATCATTACCATGAGTCCGAATTATCGAAACTAAAATAGATAAACCTAACGCCCCCTCACACACTCTAAAAGTTAAAAAAATTATTCTGAAATAATTTTCATAATTTAATATATTTAAATAAATAAATATAAAAAAAAATAAAATTAAAACAATAAATTCTAAACTTAAAAGCATAGAAAGTAAATGTTTCCGATTAGAAACAAAACAAAATAAACCAAAAATAAATAAAATTATTGGTAAACTTCAATACAAAATTATAATCATTAGTTTTAATAGTTTAATAAAAACATTGGTCTTGTAAATCAAAAATAAGATTAATTCTTTTAAAACTTCAAGAAAAAAGAATTTCTTTTTCATTAATCCCCAAAATTAATATTTTATATAAACTACTTCTTGATATTCTTCAATTAATTTTATACTCATTAATTTTTTTAACTTCAATTATTTTTTTAAATATAATTCATCCTTTAGCAATAGGTTTAACTCTTCTAATTCAAACAATTTTAATTTGTTTAATTTCAGGGTTAATAACAAAAACTTTTTGATTCTCCTATATTTTATTTTTAATTTTTTTGGGGGGAATATTAGTTTTATTTATTTATGTTACATCTTTAGCTTCAAATGAAATATTTAATTTATCATTAAAATTGTCTATAATTTGTACAATTTTATTTATTATTATAATTTTATTTTCTTTCATTGTGGATAAAAATTATTTTTCATTTTTTTTTATAAACAACGAAATAAACTCTATTTCTTATATTTATTCATATTTTTTAGAAAATTCTCTATCTCTTAATAAACTTTATAATTTCCCAACTAACTTAATCACTATTTTATTAATAAATTATTTATTAATTACTCTAATTGTTGTAGTAAAAATTACAAAAATATTTAAAGGACCTTTACGTTTTATAAACTAATGAATAAACCCATACGAACTTCTCACCCCTTATTTAAAATTGCCAATAATGCACTAGTTGATTTACCTGCACCTATTAATATTTCAAGATGATGAAATTTTGGATCATTATTAGGATTATGTTTAATTATTCAAATTTTAACTGGTTTATTTTTAGCTATACATTACACAGCAGATGTAAATATAGCTTTTAATAGAGTTAATCATATTTGCCGAGATGTAAATTATGGATGATTACTACGAACGATACACGCTAATGGAGCTTCATTTTTTTTTATTTGTATTTATTTACATGTAGGACGTGGAATTTATTACGGATCATATTTATTTACCCCTACTTGAATAATTGGAGTAATTATTTTATTTTTAGTAATAGGAACAGCATTCATAGGATACGTCCTACCTTGAGGACAAATATCATTTTGAGGGGCTACTGTAATTACAAATCTTTTATCAGCAGTTCCTTATTTAGGGATTGATTTAGTACAATGAATTTGAGGAGGATTCGCAGTTGATAACGCAACTTTAACACGATTTTTTACTTTTCATTTTATTCTTCCTTTTATTGTTTTAGCTATAACAATAATTCATTTACTCTTTCTTCACCAAACTGGATCTAATAATCCAATTGGATTAAACTCAAATATAGATAAAATTCCATTCCATCCTTATTTTACTTACAAAGACATTGTTGGATTTATTGTTATAATTTTTTTACTGATTTCTTTAATTTTAATTAATCCCAACTTACTAGGAGACCCTGATAATTTTATTCCTGCGAATCCATTAGTAACTCCAGCCCATATTCAACCAGAATGATATTTTTTATTTGCATACGCAATTCTTCGATCAATCCCTAACAAATTAGGAGGTGTAATTGCTTTAGTGCTTTCAATTGCCATTTTAATAATTCTACCTTTTTATAACTTAAGAAAATTCCGAGGAATTCAATTTTACCCAATTAATCAAATTTTATTTTGAATTATAGTCGTTACAGTAATTTTATTAACTTGAATTGGAGCTCGACCAGTTGAAGAACCCTATGTATTAATTGGACAAATCTTAACCGTAATTTATTTTTTATACTATTTAATTAATCCTTTAGTTAATAAATGATGAGATAATTTATTAAATTAGTTAATGAGCTTGAATAAGCATATGTTTTGAAAACATAAGATAGAAATTTTATTTTCTATTAACTTTACTAAATCTAATTCATAATAACAAAGAAAATAATAAAATTTTAAATCCAATAAAAAATAATAAATAATTTAATGAAAAAGATAAAAAACATTTTCAAGCTAAATACATAAGTTTATCATACCGAAACCGAGGTAAAGTTCCCCGAACTCAAATAAATACAAAAGAAATCAATATTAATTTAAAATAAAACAATAAATTAAAAACATCACACCCCAAAAAAATTACACAAAATAATATACTTATAAATAAAATTCTTGCATATTCAGCTAAAAAAATTAATGCAAATCCTCCTCTTCTATATTCCACATTAAATCCTGAAACTAACTCAGACTCCCCTTCTGCAAAATCAAATGGCGTTCGATTAGTCTCTGCTAAAGAAATACACAACCAAACCAAACCTATAGGAAATAAAATAAACAAAAATCATAAATAAATCTGATAATAATAAAAATATAAAAAATTATATCCTCCAATTAAAAAAACAAAAGATAATAAAATTAAAGCTAAACTAACTTCGTAAGAAATTGTCTGAGCTACTGCTCGCAACCCTCCTAGTAAAGCATAATTTGAATTGGAAGATCACCCTGCTACTATAACTGTATAAACCCCTAAACTTGTACAACACAAAAAAAATAAACCTCCTAAATTAAAAGAATACAATTTAACAAAAAAAGGCATACATATTCATACAATTAAAGATAAAAACAAAGATAAAATTGGAGAAATATAATATCTTAAATAATTTGATAACAAGGGATAAGTTTGTTCTTTTGTAAATAACTTAATCGCATCACAAAAAGGTTGAGGAATTCCTATTAAACCAACTTTATTAGGCCCCTTACGAATTTGAATATACCCTAATACCTTACGTTCTAGTAAAGTTAAAAAAGCTACTCTTACTAATACACAAATAATTATTAATAAACTCCCAATTAAAGACATAAACAATTCTATATAAAACAAGTACTATTTGTAAATAAAATTACATAAATAAATTCTAAATTTATTGCACTAATCTGCCAAAATAGCTTTATAATAATTAATAATATTCTTTATTTAAATATAATTATTTTAATATTTGGTCCTTTCGTACTAAAATATTTTATTTTTTTAAAGATAGAAACCAACCTGGCTTACGCCGGTTTGAACTCAGATCATGTAAGAATTTAAAAGTCGAACAGACTTAAAATTTGAACGGCTACACCCAAAATTATATCTTAATCCAACATCGAGGTCGCAATCTTTTTTATCGATATGAACTCTCCAAAAAAATTACGCTGTTATCCCTAAAGTAACTTAAATTTTTAATCACTATAAATGGATCAATAATTCATAAATCAATGATTTTTTAAAATTAAAAGTTTTTTAAATTTTAATATCACCCCAATAAAATAATTTTATATATTATAATTAAAATAATCTTTATAATTAAAATTCATAAAAATATAAAGATTTATAGGGTCTTCTCGTCTTTTAAATAAATTTTAGCTTTTTGACTAAAAAATAAAATTCTATAAAAAATTTAAATGAAACAGTTAATATTTCATCCAACCATTCATTCCAGCCTTCAATTAAAAGACTAATGATTATGCTACCTTTGCACAGTTAGAATACTGCGGCCATTTAAAATTTCAGTGGGCAGGTTAGACTTTAAATTTATTTCAAAAAGACATGTTTTTGTTAAACAGGCGAACATTATTTTTGCCGAATTCTTTACATAAACTTTTCATGTTAATTTTTATAAACAATATAATATACTAATTTTATCACTATTACTTAATCTAATAAATTTAAATTAATATTTAAATAAATATTTATTTGCTGAGCTTTTCAACGAGTGCTTGAATCAGGAAACTTTCCCTGAGATCTGGAAACTCTAGAATCTGATACTTCTTCCCAAGGCAGGTAAACCACCTGAAGAACCATCGGCCTATAGGCTAATCTGCCTTCTGGACAACATGGGAAAGATAGTGACAATAACAATTCTGGCTTCCCACGAGCTTATCAATTATTATAAACAGCTGGCAGAATCGCTATTCCCACGATAGGCATATATATATACGCCCATTAGGGGCGTGGCATATCAGAATAAACTGTATTTTCTACAATTTTACACCTAGAAATCCAAAAATTTGCAAACACGTTAAGCTTCACCGTTTCAACAAAATTATGAAAAACAAGTAAGAAAGCTTAAGCCCGACTACCAGATCCCCTGAACCAAGTCCGAGCTGATGTTATAAACAACCTAGCTTACATCTTTTGTCTATACATATTACCTCTGTGCGCATATACACAGGCACGCATATACAAATGCACACATATACACATGCACCCATATACACGTGCACACATATACACGTGCACACATTTGTATACACATCAGTGTTGCCAACTTTTGTTGAGCAAAAAAAGCTAGATCAAGGAAAAATAGACCCAAAATGAAGCGAAGTTTGCGGAGAAAAAAGCTGGGAAAAAATCTTAATTTTCGAAGCACATTTTGTATGATTTGTAGGAAAATATATTGAATTCCTCAATTTTTCTGCAAAATTTTTCTTAATAACAAAAAAGGTATTCAATAATGCAGTCATATTAACTTGGCAACCCTTTTATTGCTAACCACAAAAATTTTTACTGAAATTTTCACCATTTTGCATTCAATTTTATAAGAAATCATCCAAATATTAAGTCAAATAAAAACAAGTAAGAACGTTGTAGTTGGCCGCCACCGACTGCGTCAGACTCTGTTCCTGTTAAAGGTATGTAGGCTCAATAAATATGTAGACCGTCCGTCCTTTTTTGAGCATGTCTTTTACATTAATTTAGCTACAGTCATCAAATTTTACATATAGCTTTTTCAAAATAAAATACTATTTTGATTTTGGATACTGGCTCCACATTTCACAAAATCAATTTAATATAAGTTTAGTTGCAAATAAAGCCACATTTACATTTTTTAATTTTTTAGGTAAAACCGTATTTTTAATAAAATATAAGGATTTATGCAGAAAGTTTTATCAAAACTCATTAAGTAACATAGAAGTTATAAAAAAATAAAAATAAAAAACATTTTATTAAATGATAATATCACGCGGCATCTCTTTCACGACTATGCTCCAAATTGAGTTTGGTGTGTTGATTTGGTTAAACAGACTTGCGTTGTGGTAGCGAAGACCCTGCTTCAAGCCCCAGTTAGGTCAACTAGAATTTGTTTTGATAAAATATAAGGATTTATGCTGAAAATTTTATCAAAATCCATTAAATAACATAAAAGTAAAAAAAAATAAAAAAAAAAACATTTTATTAAATGATAATATCAAGCGGCAGCGATGGGAATCGAACCTGGGTCACGCGCTTCGCATGCCACCGACTCTACCCACAACACCACGGCGTCTCTTGCGCGACTATGCGCCAAACTGAGTTTGGAAGTGTTTTGATTTGGTTAAACAGACTTGCGTTGTGGTAGCGAAGACCCTGCTTCAATCCCCAGTTAGGTCAACTAGAATTTGTTTTACGGAGGCTTACATTATGATTATTATTATTTTTTTTTTCGTAAATTTAAATTTCATGAACAGTAACCCACATGTCAAATTTGGATGCTCTACGTCTAAGACTGTAGGAGATACAGTTTTACCCTATTTGCCACGCCCCAAATGGGCGTAGCTATATATAACATATATTTTTGGGTAGAGGTAGGATACTAGTATATATATTCCAAGTCCCAACTCTTTGACGGAAATATTGCCGAAATTATCACGGTTTTAGTAAAAGATATAGTAATTCCCGATTTGCCACGCCCCCAGAAGAGGTGGATACATAACTTTTGACTTATCTTAAGAGGAGCTCAACAGTATCCCACATGCAAAATTTGGAAGCTCTAGCTCCAAAACTGTAGGAGATACAGTTTAATCCGATTTGCCACGCCCTTAATGGGCGTAAACATCTATAATATATATTTTTGATTCCGAGTGATCTACTTGCACATGTATTCCAAATTTCAAGACTCTAGCTCTTAATACGGTCAAAATATTATAAGATTTATACAAATCGCTATATATATATTCCCGATTTGGTACGCCCCCAGGGGGCGTGGGTATATAACTTTTTGATCTAACTTAAGGGAAGGTCAACAGTAACCCACATGCCAAATTTGGATGCTCTAGCTTCAAAACTGTAGAAGATATAGTTTTATCCGAATTGCCACGCCCACAATGGGCGTAGATATATAATCTATATCTTAAAACATACGCGTGGTGTACACGAATATTTATTCTAAATCCAATTTCTTAGACTCTTTTTCCCTTTGGGAACAGAGTCTAAACAGCTAAATCGGTTTTTAGAAAGCAATATTTCCCGCTATCCGCTGTTTTGGAATTTTTCCCGCAATTCCACTTTCAAACAAGTAAGAAAGCTCTAGTCGGGTCTGCCTGACTACCAGATCCCCTGACCCAAGTCCGAGCTGATGTTTTAAACAACCTAGCTTACATGTTTTATCTATACATATTACCTCTGCGCACATATTCACATGCACACATATACAAATGCACACATTTGTATACACATGTACACATATACATACATACCATGCACACAGAAGCACGCGCGCCGATTACTGCGTAGTTGATTTGAATGTATGTGTGCACACGTACAGGCTGCTGCCGCGTGCTTTTACAATGTTTCCTTTAATAACTTCTGTATTACTTAAAGGCTTTAAATGCAAATTTCTGCATTGAATGCTATTAATTTATTGAAAATACGGTTTTCACTAAAAAATTTGAAAAAATTAAATTGTGGCTTTGATAATTTTTTTTTTTAATAAATTTTTTTTGTGAAATGTGGAGCCGATATCCAAAATAAAAAAATAGAAAATGTATTTTATTTACAAAAAGCTGAAAACAAAATTTGGTAGCTGTAGGTAAAAATATGTAAAAGATATGGGCCAAAAACTGAATCTTGATAACGTTTTAAATCGATATCATTGAAACGGAAAAATTTTTCGAATATCTAAAACAAACTCGATATGCGCGCTGTATACACAGACCAGCATCCAAAATTTGAAGTCTCTAGCTCTTATATGTTTTGAGATCGACGAGTTCATACATACGGACAGACGGACAGACGGATAGACAGACGGACAATTCCAAATCGACTCAGCTCGTCGCCCTGATCAAAAATATATATACTTTATTGCGTCCGCCAGTGATACACATACACACATATACATACCATGCACAAAGAAGAACGTCCGCCGATATGGTACAGGCTGCTGCCGCGTGCTTTTACAATTAATAATCCTTTAATAACTTCTGTATTACTTAACGGATTTAAATGCAATTTTCTGCATTGAATGCTATTAATTTATTGAAAATACGGTTTGCGCTAAAAAATTTGAAAAAATTAAATTGGGTCTTTGAAATTTTTTTTTTAATAAATTTTTTTGTGAAATGTGGAGCTGGTATCCAAAATAAGAAAAAATAGAAAATGTATTTTATTTACAGAAAGCTAAAAACAAAATTTGATAGCTGTAGCTAAAAATATGCAAAAGATATGGTCTAAAAACTGAATCTTGATAACGTTTTAAATCGATATCATTGAAACTGAAAATTTATCGAATATCAAAAACAAACTCGATATGCCCGCTGTATTCATGGACATTCGTGCAAAATTTGAATTCTCTAGCTCTTATATGTTCTGAGATCGACGCGTTCATACTTACGGACAGACGGACGAACAGACAGACGGACAGGGCCAAATCGACTCAGTTCGTAGCCCTGATCAAGAATATATATACTTTATGGGGTCTGCCACGCCTCCTTCTGCCTGTTACATACTTTTTGCAAAACCATTATACCCTGATTTCCCATTTTCAATGGGTTCAGAGTATAACAAGTAAGAAAGCCCTAGTCGGGTCTCTCCGACTACGAGATCCCCTTAACCAAGTCCGAGCTGATGTTTTAAACAACCTAGCTTACATCTTTTATCTATACATATTACCTCTGCGTGCATATACACATGTACACATATACACATGCACACATATACACGTGCACACATATACACCATATGTCTCGTAAATAAAGCAACACAGCAGTTGCTTTCACTCTAACTGCTGTTAGTAGTGTTGCTAACTGCAGGGCAGAACCAGCTGACCGCAGACTGGGGTCAGTGCATTGTGCAGAATAATGGATGAGCTTCAAGCGTTTGCACGTCGATCTTCGTTGTTGAGATCCCCTCAACAACAGCGAACTTCGACCCAGCACTGCGAGCAACAACAGTCTTCTACGGAAGACAGAAGCGAGCCAAAAACATTATTGGCCACGTTACTCCAGATGGGAGCGGCTCTTGAGGGCCTAACGGCCCTGTTCGGAGGCCAAAGGCATATTAATGCCTTAATGAGGGAGGAACTGGCTAGGGTGAGTTTCTGCAACAGAGACGCAAGAAACGGTTCAGTGCAGACAACGCCGTCGCTAACTCGCCATCTTAGAGCTGAGCCAATGGCGATACTTGCTGGCTCAAAGAAAACGGCTGAGTTAGCAAGCGGCAGTAACACGCCCAAGAGGTTGAGGGACTCTGCTCCAGAGCAGCGGAAGACTCCCTCGAAGAAACCGATGCATCAGAAGCCAAGCATTGTGACTCAGCAAGAGCACAAAAAACAGCGCGCGGTCCCTAAAGAACCGAAGAACCATGAAAACTGGTCAACAGTTAAAGGTCGGAATCGAACCGCAAAACGTACCAGATCAGATGCGGTTACTCTAACGGGAATGGACGGCTGTTCCTATGCAGACATGCTTAGAGTGGTCAAGACGGACCCAGCTCTAAAGCACCTAAGTGGCGATGTCCAAGGCATCAGAAAAACTGCAAAGGGCGATCTCCTACTACGCCTAAACAGGAAGCTACGAGGAGCAGTTGTGAAAACGCTCACTGAATCGGCCCAAGTGGAAATCCGGGATCTGGATGAGCTGGTGACAAAGTCGGAAGTCCTGGAGGCGGTTAAAACCATTTTAAAAGAGTCGTCCTTAAAAGACGACATAGTAAAGCTTTTGGTGGTCAACAGAGGGCCACTCTCACGCTTCCAGTGGCAAAAGCCAGGGAGTTAACCGAAGTAGGTAAAATTCGGATAGGATGGGTTGTATGCCGCATACGCGCTATCGATCAGCCGAAACGCTGTTTCAAATGCCAGGACATTGGGCACATAGCGGCTAACTGCAAAAGCGGCGAGGACTTGAAAGGTGCTTGCTTCAAGAACTTGTTCCAAGCCACCAAGGTGCGGCCTGTGCGCTCGGAAGGGTGAAAAAACCAAGACCACGCGACAGGCAGCTTTAAGTGCCCTTCGTACCGCGAGGCTGTCCGCAAAATGAAATGTTAAGATTTCTACAGCTAAATCTTAACCACTGCATAGCTGCTCAAGATCTCCTAGAGCAGACTGTTAGGGAAATGAGCATCGATGTTGCCGTACTCAGCGAGCCCCACCACTGTAAGACAAGTTGCCAAAGGACATGGTCTGCAGACAGGAGCGGTAAGGCGGCGCTGTGGATATGCGGAAACCCAACGACCTTACTATCAAACGTAAAGTCGTTTAACGGGCTCGTACGCGCCAGATACTGCAGCCTGTGGATTTATAGCTGTTACCTGGCCCCTAGCATACAACTAAGCGATCTTCAATCTATCCTTGATGATCTTGTAGTTGATACAAGGGGACGGAAAGTTATCATTGCGGGTGACTTCAACGCCTGGCAATAGAATGGGGGAGCCAAACGACCAATGCCAGAGGACGTGCGCTACTAGAGAGCTTCGCTTCCTTGGAAGTGGCACTGTTGAACTCTGGGAACGAACATACCTTTAGCCGCACGGGCTATGGGTCAATTATTGACCTAACTTTTGTCAGCTCATCGTTATTCAGCGAAGCAAAGTGGAACTTTGCAACGCTTACACGGGTAGCGACCACTCGGCAATACTGTGCTCAATAGGCGAGCCAACAGCGAGTACAACAATTCGCTATCGCGAAGCTTACAGCGTAGATACTTTTAATCCTGTTGTTTTTTCAGAGGCTATCCAGTCTCTTGTCACTTCCGGCACCGTAGAGTATAGAGCCTGCCAAATAGTTTCACAAATAAAGAATGCGTGCAGTTTGAGCATGGCAACGCGTAAGCTCCATCCAGGTGACAGATTCAATGCCACCCATCCGAAGACCATCCAGTCCGATTGATACAGTAACTGTAGACGAAATCCTGAGTGTTGCTAGAAGCCTTAGGCCCAGCAAAGCGCCAGGCCCAGATGGCATCCCTAACTGCGCACTAAAGCTTGCTCTTGCCTTGCTGAGCTTTTCAACGAGTGCTTGAATCAGGAAACTTTCCCTGAGATCTGGAAAGTCCAGAATCTGATATTTCTTCCCAAGGCAGGTAAACCGCCTGAAGAACCATCGGCCTATGGGCCAATCTGCCTTCTGGACAACATGGGAAAGATAGTCACAATAACAATTCTGGCTTCCCACGAACTTATCAATTATTATAAACAACTGCCAGAATCACTATTCCCACGATAGGGGTTGAAACTGCCGACGTGGCACAAATCAAGGCTCTCTCAATATTCGCCTCTCCCAAAGAGCGATCATCTTAAGAGCCAAAAGCTCCAAGGTTTAAAGTCCAATTAATAAAAGCTCAAAGCCGAGGTTTGCTAAACGTCTTCAGTACTTAGCATAATTAGTCTAGATTTTTGTCTCTACTCCGTAGTGTCGGATAAGTTGAAATAAAGTTATATTTTTTTAATAAACCGATTCTCGAACTACGTTATTAGCGCAGCCGGTAGGATATCATAATATATCCTCGTAAAAGTGAATCCGATCCTTTTCGATCCACTAAACACAGATCCTTGAACAACCAAGAGATTCTTTGGGATTGAGCACACGAATTCGCCGCAGAAGCATCGTGATTTCGAACTTTACAATTTTGGAAAAAAAATTGATATCCGCCAAACAACCCGCGTGTGTTAGTGCAATCTTAATTCAACAATTAGCAGTAGTGGCCCACTAGTTAAAGTGTGACCGCCACTAAAGTGAAATTGTAAATTAAGTTGACATTAGTGCACTAGTTCACTTAGGACACAAGCCTTATACAAGCAGCAAACTGAAACATGTAGCACAGCGTGAGGGACTATATGAAAATAATAAACCAGACAGTCCAAAACCTCAAAACAATTCAAATAAGGAAAATAATCAAAATTATTACCCAACCACAAATCTTTCAAATATAACAAATCCAAATATCAAACCAAGTAATAACAATGATAACAATCAATTATTACAAAAACAATTTAAACAAAATTTACATCAAGCAAGAACACAAAACCCTATGAATTACCCAAGTCAAACTCAAGTTCCACAAGAACAAAATAAAACTTTTAAAAGACATCGGGAAAGTACGAGTGGTCATTCAAAGATGGAACCCGAAAATCAAACCCCTTCATCCGAATCACAATGAATGGGCAAAATTTCAACTGTGTAATATGATGAAAGAAAACTTTATAAATTTTCCGATTAAACCTTGCCATTTAAATGTGCAAACAATTAATGGTGATGTGCAACTAAAGAAATCTATATCTTTAGCCCCAAGCAAACTTTGTCCGACTAATCAAATATTCTATTTACACATTTTTTCCGAAAATTTTGATATTTTATTAGGAAGAGAATATCTACAATCTTGCGAAGCAAGAATTAACTAGAAAGAAAAAAACAGTCATCTTAAGCGATTATCAGTTTCTTATGAGATATAATCGTGAAGAGCCTGTTGAGGACAAGACCGCAATAAATTGACTTGATCCGCCTCTTACGGAAGATAAACTGTTTAATTTTGTCATAAATAATGAGCTAAAAGAAACAAATGATTTCAGACTAGACCATCTGAACGATGAAGAAAAAGTTAAACTTACTAATATTCTTTTCGAGCTTAATGACATTCAGTACAAAGAAAGTTAAAATTTGACTTTCACAAGTACAATTAAGCATGACATTAAAACGAAAGACGAAGATCCAATTTTTAAGAGTCCTTATAAATACCCTCAAGCTTACGACGAAGAAGTCGAAAAACAAATAAAAGAAATGATTGAGCAAGGAATAATCCGAAAATCAAATTCACCTTATTGCTCATATATTTGGATTGGCAAAGAAGAGTGATGCATCAGGTAGACACAAATTCGGTATAGTCATTGACTATTGAAATTACAATTGATGATAAATATCCTATTCCAGTCATGGATGAAATATTAGACAAACTTGGAAAATGTCAATACTTTATTACCATTGACTTATCAAAAGGCTTTCATCAGATTCAAATGGATTCGCAAAGCATACCTAAAACAGCGTTTTCAACTAAAAACGGACATTTCGAATATACTCGAATGCCTTTTGGTATGAAAAATGCGCCAACAACATTTCAACGTTGTAAGAACTATCTTTTAGAAGATCTCATCTATAAAGATTGATAAGTTGGTAGCTGTAGCTAAAAATATGTAAAAGATACGGTCCAAAGACTGAATCTTGATAACATTTTAAATCGATATCATTGAAACGGAAAAATTTACCGAATATCTAAAACAAACTCAATATTTTCGCTGTATACACAGACCATCATGCAAAATTTGAAGTCTCTAGCTCTTATATGTTCTGAGATCGACGCGTTCATACATACGGACAGACGGACAGACGGACGGACGGACAGACGGACAGACAGACGGACAGGGCCAAATCGACTCAGCTCGTCGCCCTGATCAAGAATATATATACTTTATGGGGTCTGCCACGCCTCCTGCTGCCTGTTACATACTTTTTGCAAAACCATTATACCCTGATTTGCCATTTTCAATGGGTTCAGGGTATAAAAAGCCCGATTTGACGGGAAAAAAGCTGATTTGGCAACAGTGATACACATACACACATATACATACCATGCTCAAAGAAGCACGCCCGCCGATTACTGCGTAATTGATTTGAATGTATGTGTGCACACGTACAGACTGCTGTCGCGTGCCTTACAATTCACTAAATGTTTCTTTTAATAACTTCTATATTACTTAACGGATTTGAATGCAATTTTCTGCATTGAATGCTATTAATTTATTGAAAATACGGTGTTCACTAAAAAATTTGAAAAAATTAAATTGTGGCTTTGATAATTTTTTTTGTAATAAATTTGTGTTGTGAATGTGGAGCTGGTAGTTAAAAAAAATAGAAAATGTAAAATTTGGTAGCTGCAGCTAAAAAATGTAAAAGATATGGTATAAAAACTGAATCTTGATAATGTTCTTAATCGACGGACAGACGGACAGACGGACGGACGGACAGACGGACAGGGCCAAATCGACTCAGCTCCTCGTCCTGATCAAGAATATATACTTTATGGGGTCTGCCACGCCTCCTTCTGCCTGTTACATACTTTGTTTAAATGTTTAAAACTTGATAAAAATATACTTTTGAACTCCCCTTCAGATTGATCAAAAAGTAATATAACCACGTCTACTAGGCGTGGCAAATCGGGAAAGTCTGTATAGTGCTTAATATAAGTCCTCCATTATTTTGTATACTGTTTGAGCCAGAGACTTGAAACGTCAAACATATATTTGTATCAACCACACCCAGAAAAAAAGATATGGCATATATATCTACGCCCATTAGGGGCGTGGCATATCAGAATAAACTGTATTTTCTACAATTTTACACCTAGAAATCCAAAAATTATGAAAAACAAGTAAGAAAGCTTAAGCCCGACTACCAGATCCCCTGAACCAAGTCCGAGCTGATGTTATAAACAACCTAGCTTACATCTTTTATCTATACATATTACCTCTGTGCGCATATACACATGTACACATACACAGGCACGCATATACAAATGCACACATATACACATGCACACATACGTGGACGTGGATACATAACTTTTGACTTATCTTAAAAGGAGGTCAACAGTATCCCACATGCAAAATTTGGACGCTCTAGATCCAAAACTGTAGGAGATACAGTTTTATCCGATTGGCCACGCCCTTAATGGGCGTAAATATCTATAATATATATTTTTGATTCCGAGTGATCTACTTGCACATGTATTCCAAATTTCAAGACTCTAGCTCTTAATACGCTCAAAATATTATAAGATTTATACAAATCGCTATATATATATTCCCGATTTTGTACGCCCCCAGGGGGCGTGGGTATATAACTTTTTGATCTAACTTAAGGGAAGGTCAACAGTAACCCACATGCCAAATTTGGATGCTCTAGCTTCAAAACTGTAGAAGATATAGTTTTATCCGATTTGCCACGCCCACAATGGGCGTAGATATATAATCTGTATCTTAAAACGTCCTCGTGGTATACACGAATATATATTCTAAATCCCATTTCTTAGACTGCAATATTGACTAAAATAACAGCGTTTTAGTCTTAATAGATATAGCATTTCCCGATTTGCCACGCCCCCCGTCAGCGTATCGGAAAAAATACTCAAACTTGATCTGACGCGGATACACACGAGTATATATTCCAAATTACAAGTCTCTAGCTGCTGTAGTGTCCAAATGCTGCGCGTTCATACAGACAGACGGACAGAGAAGGGGGGGGGAGACGGACAGACAGCAAGACGGACATTGCACAAATCCAATAGACTCTTTTTCCCTTTGGGAACAGAGTCTAAACAGCTAAATCGGTTTTTAGAAAGCACAATATTCATCCCATTGCTCCGCTTTCTCGCAGGAATTGAGGGAAAGAGAGAGTGAGAGTTGTTTTGGAATTTTTTCCCGCAATTGCACTGGTTCAAACAAGTTAGAAAGCTCTAGTCGGGTCTGCCCGATTACCAGATCCCCTGAACCAAGTCCGAGCTGATGTTTTAAACAACCTAGCTTACATCTTTTATCTATACATATTACCTCTGCGTGCATATACACATGTACACATATACACATGCACACATATACACGTGCACACATATACACCATATGTCTCGCCAAATAAAACAACACAGCAGTTGCTTTCACTCTAACAGCTGTTAGTAGTGTTGCTAACTGCAGGGCACAACCAGCTGACCGCAGACTGGGGTCAGTGCAATGAGCATTGGGTTAGCGAAGGCGCACACTAAGTCCCAAAAGTATAGCATACTTCTGGGCTTATAATTAAATTGCAATTCTTAACGCAGCTAAGCAAGCATGGAAGCTAGAATGGTGGATGAGCTTCAAGCGTTTGCACGTCGATCTTCGTTGTTGAGATCACCTCAACAACAGCGAACTTCGACCCAGCACTGCGAGCAACAACAGTCTCCTACGGAAGACAGAAGAACGAAGCCAAAAACATTATTGGCCACGTTACTCCAGATGGGAGCGGCTCTTGGAGGGCCTAACGGCCCTGTTCGGAGGCCAAAGGCATATTAATGCCTTAATGAGGGAGGAACTGGCTAGGCTGGTCAACCTGCAAGGCACGGCGGTGAGTTTCTGCAACAGAGACGCAAGAAACGGTTCAGTGCAGACAACGCTGTCGCTAACTCGCCATCTTAGAGCTGAGCCAATGGCGATACTTGCTGGCTCAAAGAAAACGGCTGAGTTAGCAAGCGGCAGTAACACGCCCAAGAGGTTGAGGGACTCTGCTCCAGAGCAGCGGAAGACTCCCTCGAAGAAACCGATGCATCAGAAGCCAAGCATTGTGACTCAGCAAGAGCACAAAAAACAGCGCGCGGTCCCTAAAGAACCGAAGAACCATGAAAACTGGTCAACAGTTAAAGGTCGGAATCGAACCGCAAAACGTACCAGATCAGATGCGGTTACTCTAACGGGAGTGGACGGCTGTTCCTATGCAGACATGCTTAGAGTGGTCAAGACGGACCCAGCTCTAAAGCACCTAAGTGGCGATGTCCAAGGCATCAGAAAAACTGCAAAGGGCGATCTCCTACTACGCCTAAACAAACGCTCACTGAATCGGCCCAAGTGGAAATCCGGGATCTGGATGAGCTGGTGACAAAGTCGGAAGTCCTGGGGGGGTTAAAACCATTTTAAAAGAGTCGTCCTTAAAAGACGACATAGTAAAGAGCTTTTGGTGGTCAACAGAGGGCCACTCTCACGCTTCCAGTGGCAAAATCCAGGGAGTTAACCGAAGTAGGTAAAATTCGGATAGGATGGGTTGTATGCCGCATACGCGCTATCGATCAGCCGAAACGCTGTTTCAAATGCCAGGACTTTGGGCACATAGCGGCTAACTGCAAAAGCGGCGAGGACTTGAAAGGTGCTTGCTTTAAATGTGGAGAGACGGGACACATGGCAAGAACTTGTTCCAAGCCACCAAGGTGCGGCCTGTGCGCTCGGAAGGGTGAAAAAACCAAGACCACGCGACAGGCAGCTTTAAGTGCCCTTCGTACCGCGAGGCTGTCCGCAAAATGAAATGTTAAGATTTCTATAGCTAAATCTTAACCACTGCATAGCTGCTCAAGATCTCCTAGAGCAGACTGTTAGGGAAATGAGCATCGATGTTGCCGTACTCAGCGAGCCCCACCACTGTAAGACCAGTTGCCAAAGGACATGGTCTGCAGACAGGAGCGGTAAGGCGGCGCTGTGGATATGCGGAAACCCAACGACCTTACTATCAAACGTAAAGTCGTTTAACGGGTTCGTACGCGCCAGATACTGCAGCCTGTGGATTTATAGCTGTTACCTGGCCCCTAGCATACAACTAAGCGATCTTCAATCTATCCTTGATGATCTTGTAGTTGATACAAAAGGACGGAAAGTTATCATTGCGGGGGACTTCAACGCCTGGGCAATAGAATGGGGGAGCCAAACGACCAATTCCAGAGGACGTGCGCTACTAGAGAGCTTCGCTTCCTTGGAAGTGGCACTGTTGAACTCTGGGAACGAACATACCCTTAGCCGCGCGGGCTATGGGTCAATTATTGACCTAACTTTTATCAGCTCATCGTTATTCAGCGAAGCAAAGTGGAACTTTGCAACGCTTACACGGGTAGCGACCACTCGGCAATACTGTGCTCAATAGGCGAGCCAACAGCGAGTACAACAATTCGCTATCGCGAAGCTTACAGCGTAGATACTTTTAATCCTGTTGTTTTTTCAGAGGCTATCCAGTCTCTTGTCACTTCCGGCACCGTAGAGTATAGAGCCTGCCAAATAGTTTCACAAATAAAGAATGCGTGCAGTTTGAGCATGGCAACGCGTAAGCAATACCGGCGTTACCAAGTACCCACGTATTGGTGGAATGAGCAGATTGCTGACATTCGACGCACCTGCATCCAAACTAGAAGACGATATCAGCGTGCACGTGGAAGTCCTTCTTTTGCTGAAAACAGTTGGAATACCAACTTGCAAGACGTCAGTTAAAGAAGGCCATACGAGCTAGCAAGCGTGATTACTTCTTGGAGCTGTGCGACTCAGCAGAAGTTGACCCCTGGGGCGCAGCTTATAAAACGGTGGTCAAAAGACTTTACGCCGGCAAACAAGCGCAGGCTACTGATTGTTTGGAGTTAAGGTGTATCGTGGAAACACTTTTTCCACCCAGACTAAGCTCCATCCAGGTGACAGATTCAATGCCACCCATCCGAAGACCATCCAGTCCGATTGATACAGTAACTGTAGACGAAATCCTGAGTGTTGCTAGAAGCCTTAGGCCCAGCAAAGCGCCAGGCCCAGATGGCATCCCTAACTGCGCACTAAAGCTTGCTCTTGCCTTGCTGAGCTTTTCAACGAGTGCTTGAATCAGGAAACTTTCCCTGAGATCTGGAAAGTCCAGAATCTGATATTTCTTCCCAAGGCAGGTAAACCACCTGAAGAACCATCGGCCTATGGGCCAATCTGCCTTCTGGACAACATGGGAAAGATAGTGACAATAACAATTCTGGCTTCCCACGAACTTATCAATTATTATAAACAACTGCCAGAATCACTATTCCCACGATAGGGGTTGAAACTGCCGACGTGGCACAAATCAAGGCTCTCTCAATATTCGCCTCTCCCAAAGAGCGATCATCTTAAGAGCCAAAAGCTCCAAGGTTTAAAGTCCAATTAATAAAAGCTCAAAGCCGAGGTTTGCTAAACGTCTTCAGTACTTAGCATAATTAGTCTAGATTTTTGTCTCTACTCCGTAGTGTCGGATAAGTTGAAATAAAGTTATATTTTTTTAATAAACCGATTCTCGAACTACGTTATTAGCGCAGCCGGTAGGATATCATAATATATCCTCGTAAAAGTGAATCCGATCCTTTTCGATCCACTAAACACAGATCCTTGAACAACCAAGAGATTCTTTGGGATTGAGCACACGAATTCGCCGCAGAAGCATCGTGATTTCGAACTTTACAATTTTGGAAAAAAAATTGATATCCGCCAAACAACCCGCGTGTGTTAGTGCAATCTTAATTCAACAATTAGCAGTAGTGGCCCACTAGTTAAAGTGTGACCGCCACTAAAGTGAAATTGTAAATTAAGTTGACATTAGTGCACTAGTTCACTTAGGACACAAGCCTTATACAAGCAGCAAACTGAAACATGTAGCACAGCGTGAGGGACTATATGAAAATAATAAACCAGACAGTCCAAAGCCTCAAAACAATTCAAATAAGGGAAATAATCAAAATTATTACCCAACCACAAATCTTTCAAATATAACAAATCCAAATATCAAACCAAGTAATAACAATGATAACAATCAATTATTACAAAAACAATTTAAACAAAATTTACATCAAGCAAGAACACAAAACAATATGAATTACCCAAGTCAAACTCAAGTTCCACACGAACAAAATAAAACTTTTAAAAGACAACGCGAAAATACGAGTGGTCATTCAAAGATGGATACTTCTGAAAATTTTCATCAAGATGCCTCGGAACCCGAAAATCAAACCCCTTCATCCGAATCAAAATGAATGGCAAAATTTCAATTGTGTAATAGACACAGGTTCATCTATTAATTTGATGAACGAAAACTTTTTAAATTTTCCGATTAAACCTTGCCATTTAAATGTGCAAACAATTAATGGTGATGTGCAACTAAAGAAATCTATATCTTTAGCCCCAAGCAAACTTTGTCCGACTAATCAAATATTCTATTTACACAATTTTTCCGAAAATTTTGATATTTTATTAGGAAGAGAATATCTAGAATCTTGCGAAGCAAGAATTAACTAGAAAGAAAAAACAGTCATCTTAAGCGATTATCAGTTTCTTATGAGATATAATCGTGAAGAGCCTGTTGAGGACAAGACCGCAATAAATTGCCTTGATCCGCCTCTTACGGAAGATAAACTGTTTAATTTTGCCATAAATAATGAGCTAAAAGAAACAAATGATTTCAGATTACACCATCTGAACGATGAAGAAAAAGTTAAACTTACTAATATTCTTTTCGAGCTTAATGACATTCAGTACAAATAAAGTTAAAATTTGACTTTCACCAGTACAATTAGGCATGACATTAAAACGAAAGACGAAGATCCAATTTTTAAGAGTCCTTATAAATACCCTCAAGCTTATGACGAAGAAGTCGAAAAAAAAATAAAAGAAATGATTGAGCAAGGAATAATCCGAAAATCAAATTCACCTTATTGCTCATATATTTGGATTGGCAAAAAAGAGTGATGCATCAGGTAGACACAAATTCGGTATAGTCATTGACTATTGAAATTACAATTGATGATAAATATCCTATTCCAGTCATGGATGAAATATTAGACAAACTTGGAAAATGTCAATACTTCATTACCATTGACTTATCAAAAGGCTTTCATCAGATTCAAATGGATTCGCAAAGCATACCTAAAACAGCGTTTTCAACTAAAAACGGACATTTCGAATATACTCGAATGCCTTTTGATCTGAAAAATGCGCCAACAACATTTCAACGTTGTAAGAACAATCTTTTAGAAGATCTCATCTACAAAGATTGATAAGTATACATGGATAATATAATTGTATATTCCACTTTATTGGAAGAACACTTATTATCATTAAAAAGAGTATTCAGTAAACTCAGAGAAGATAATTTTCAAATTACAATTTGACAAGTGTGAATTCATGAAAAAAGAAACTGAATTCTAAGGTCACGTTACAACAACAGAAGGAATCAGACCAAACATAACAAAAATCACTGATATACAAAATTTTCTAATTCCAAAAACAACAAGAGAAATTAAATCATTTTTAGGACTTTGTGGATATTACAGAAAGTTTATTCCTAAATTTGCACATATTCTAAAATCAATGACTTTAAAGTTAAAGAAAGGAGCAACAATTAATATTAATGATGGCGATTATATTTCCGCTTTTGAAAAACAAAAATATTAATTAAGTCCGATCCAATATTAATTTATCCGAATTTTGAAAAAACATTTTCACTTACAACAGATGCCAGTAATATAGCAATAGGAGCTGTACTGTCACAAAATCAAAAACCAATTTGGTATGCAAGTAGAACATTAAATGAGCATGAAATAATTTATTCCCCTATTGAAAAAAAAGCTATTAGCTATTGTTTGGGCCACTAAATACTTCAGGTCCTATCTATTTGGTAGAAAATTCGAGATGCTTAGCGATCATAAACCACTTGTTTGGATTAATAACATAAAAGAACTAAACATGAAATTGCAAAGTGGAAGATAAAATTAAACGAATTTGATTATAAAATAAAATATGTACCAGTCAAAGAAAATTATGTTGCAGATGCTTTAACCAGAATTAAAGTAGAAGAAAATTTGCTAGGAGAATTTTATAATACCACAGCAGCAACTGTACACAGCGCTGAAGAAGACAACTAAAATTATATTTCGGTTAGCGTTATTCATTTTAATAATGAAACCGATTTTCTTATTTTTATACCCTGAACCCATTGAAAATGGGAACTCAGCGTATAATGGTTTTGCAAAAAGTATGTAACAAGCAGAAGGAGGCGTGGCAGACCCAATAAAGTATATATTCTTGATCAGGACGAGGAGCTGAGTCGATTTGGCCCTGTCCGTCTGTCTGTCCGTCCGTCTGTCTGTCCGTCCGTCCGTCTGTCCGTCTGTCCGTATATATGAACGGGTGGATCTCAGAACATATAATAGCTAGAGACTTCAAATTTTGCACGATGATCTGTGTATACAGCGCGCATATCGAGTTTGTTTTAGATATTCGATAAATTTTCCCGTTTCAATAATATCGCTTTAAAACGTTATCAAGATTCAGTTTTTAGACTCTGTTCCCAAAGGGAAAAAGAGTCTATTGGATTTGTGCAATGTCCGTCTTGCTGTCTGTCCGTCTGTCCGTCTGTCTGTATGAACGCGCAGCATTTGGACACTATAGACTCTAGAGACTTGTAATTTGGAATATATACTCGTGTGTATCCGCGTCAGATCAAGTTTGAGTATTTTTCCGATACGCCCACAGGGGGCGTGGGAAATCGGGAAATGCTGTATCTATTAAGACTAAAACGCTGTTATTTTAGTCAATATTGCAGTCTAAGAAATGGGATTTAGAATATATATTCGTGTACACCACGCGGACGTTTTAAGATATAGATTATATATCTACGCCCATTGTGGGCGTGGCAAATCGGATAAAACTATATCTTCTTCAGTTTTGAAGCTAGGGCATCCAAATTTGGCATGTGGGTTACTGTTGACCTTCCCTTAAGTTAGATCAAAAAGTTATATACCCACGCCTCCTGGGGGCGTACCAAATCGGGAATATATATATAGCGATTTGTATAAATCTTATAATATTTTGAGCGTATTAAGAGCTAGAGACTTGAAATTTGGAATACATCTGCAAGTAGATCACTTGGAATCAAAAATATATATTATAGATATTTACGCCCATTAAGGGCGTGGCAAATCGGATAAAACTGTATCTCCTACAGTTTTGGAGCTAGAGCGTCCAAATCGGGAATTACTATATCTTTTACTAAAACCGTGATAATTTCGGAAATATTTCCGTCAAAGAGTTGGGACTTGGAATATATATACTGGTATCCTACCTCTACCCAAAAATATATGTTATATATAGCTACGCCCATTTGGGGCGTGGCAAATAGGGTAAAACTGTATCTCCTACAGTCTTAGACGTAGAGCATTCAAATTTGACATGTGGGTTACTGTTCATGAAATTAAAATTTACGAAAAAAAAAAAATAATAATAATAATAATGTAAGCCTCCGTAAAACAAATTCTAGTTGACCTAACTGGGGATTGAAGCAGGGTCTTCGCTACCACAACGCAAGTCTGTTTAACCAAATCAAAACACTTCCAAACTCAGTTTGGCACATAGCCACGCAAGAGACGCCGTGGTGTTGTGGGTAGAGTGGTGGCATGCGAAGCGCGTGACCCAGGTTCGATTCCCAGCGCTGACGCGTGATATTATCATTTAATAAAATGTTTTTTTTTTTTATTTTTTTTATAATTTCTATGTTATTTAATGGATTTGATAAAATTTTCAGCATAAATCCTTATATTTATTAAAACAAATTCTAGTTGACCTAAGTGGGGCAAGTCTGTTTAACCAAATCAACACACCAAACTCAATTTGGCGCAAGAGACGCCGTGGTGTTGTGGGTAGAGTCGGTGGCATGCGAAGCGCGTGACCCAGGTTCTATTCCCATCGCTGCCGCGTGATATTATCATTTATTAAAATGTTTTTTTTTTTTATAACTTCTATGTAACTTAATGGATTTTGATAAAACTTTCTGCATAAATCCTTATATTTTATTAAAAATACGGTTTTACCTAAAAAATTAAAAAAATGTAAATGTGGCTTTATTTGCAACTGAACTTTTATTAAATTGATTTTGTGAAATGTGGAGCCAGTATCCAAAATATATAATAAAAACCAAAATAGTATTTTATTTTAAAAAAGCTATATGTAAAATTGTATGACTGTAGCTAAATTGATGTAAATGACATGCTCAAAAAGGAAATCTCAATAATCTCGCATTCAAACATACGGAAAGACGGACCGTCCGGTCTACATATTTATTGAGCCTACACACCTTTAACAGGAACAGAGTCTGAAGCAGTCGGTGGCGCCCGACTGCAACGTTCTTACTTGTTTGACCATATCTTTTACATATTTTTAGCTACAGCTACGAAATTTTACTTTTAGTTTTCTGTAAATAAAACACATTTTCTATTTTTTATATTTTGGATACCAGCTCCACATTTCACAAAAAAAATTTATTTAATCAAAGCAACAATTTAATTTTTGTTTAATTTTTAGCGAAAACCGTATTTTCAGTGAAATAATAGCATTCAATGCAGCATTCAAATCCGTTAAGTAATATAGAAGTTATTAAAGTCAATAGACAAAAGCACGCGGCAACAGCCTGTACGTGTGCACACATACATTCAAATCAACTACGCAGTAATCGGCGCGCGTGCTTCTGTGTGCATGTGTATATGTGTGCATGTGTAAATGCGCGGAGAGGGTAATATGTATAGATAAAGATGTAAGCTAGGTTGTTTAAAACATCAGCTCGGACTTGGTTCAGGGGATTACGTTGTCGGTCACACCCGACTAGGGCTTTCTTACTTGTTAAAAAAGCTTTCGTTGAAATAATTAATCCCAATAACATTGCTAAAGTACTGAGATCCACTGAAAAACTGATAGATCTTCAATCATATGCAGAATTCAAAGAGTATATTATTGAAACATATAGAAAATTATTACATCCAGGTATAGAGAAATTAACTCAATTATTTATAGAAAATTACCACTACCCGGATTATCAAAATCTTAAACAAAATATAATCAACGAATGCGAAGTTTGTAATATAGCCAAAACAGAGCATAGAGATAACAAATTAGCATTTGAAATAAAGTATGTAATTGATTTTTACATGGTCGATAATAAAAAATTTCTATCTTGTATGGACATCTATTCGAAATATGCAACTTTAATTGAAGTAAATGGTAGAGATTGGTTAGAAGCCAAAAGAGCTCTTTTAAAAATATTTAACGACATGGGAAAACCAATAGAACTAAAAGCAGATAAAGACTCAGCCTTTATGTGTTCCGCATTGCAAATTTGGCTGAAATCCGAAAATGTAAATATTAACATTACAACAAGTAAAAATGGCAAAAAAATAAATAAAACAGGAACAATGAATTTACCTGTAAATTATGAATATCATTATCTAACAATCAATATAACTAAAACTGAAGAAACTTATAATAATTAAATAATTCAAACTAAAGAATTTGAAACACTGACCCAAATAATATACTTAACAGAAAAGCTTAATAGAGAAATGAACGGAATTAGACTTATAAAACGTAACAAAAGAGGACTTGTAAATTTTATTGGAACCTTTTACAAATACCTTTTTGGAACATTAGATCAAGAAGACACTTTACTTATAACATGCACTTGACAATTGTATATCACATAAGATACACATTCCTTTCCCACAGTAACATAAACATAATTCAATAATCAAATAGTGACAATAACAATTCCGGCTTCCCAAGAACTTATCAATTATTATAAACAATTGCCAGAATCGCTATTCCCACTATAGGGGTTGAAACTGCCGACGTGGCACAAATCAAGGCTCTCTCAATATTCGCCTCTCCCAAAGAGCGATCATCTTAAGAGCCAAAAGCTCCAAGGTTTAAAGTCCAATTAATAAAAGCTCAAAGCCGAGGTTTGCTAAACGTCTTCAGTACTTAGCATAATTAGTCTAGATTTTTGTCTCTACTCCGTAGTGTCGGATAAGTTGAAATAAAGTTATATTTTTTTAATAAACCGATTCTCGAAATACGTTATTATATATATATCTATATATAGGAGTAGGAGTGCTCGAAGTGAATCCAGCACTAGGAGAGCCTGTATGAAATCCGTGGGGATCGCCGGAGTGTACAGAAGCGTATCCTGGCGGTAACCCGGAGTACCCAGAGCGAAACCTTCACGTGCAAGAGAAACGTATCGCACTCGGAAAGCCGGAGTGCCTCGCAAATAGCGAAACACGCAGCCAAGTGTGCCAATAGAAGGCGAGTCCTTGCCAATCGAAGTACAAAATATATTGTTCAAACTTAAACATAACCAAGACTTAATATTATCGCAGGTGACTACAATTATAAATATTTTTGGCACGAACACACAGCCGACTAATGTCAGCCCGGCTTAAACTCGGGATAACAGAAGGTTCGTTATAACTAGCGCCCAACTTGGGGGCCTTGCGATATTAATAAAAGTGAAAAACACCATGTTGAGCCAACTAGCTTTATCATTGGCTTTGTATTTTACAATTTGAATTATAAGTCTCTTTGTTGTAGTTAGTTAATGCTTTTATGAAGTTAAATGTTAACACTGTGTGCAAGCGACCAAAGTGTCGTGCGATCAGCCAAGACACTTCACAATTGCTACTACTAAACACTGTATTCAAGCGACCGAATGTCGTATAATCAGCCAAGAATAATATAGCACTCAATAGTTAGTTAATAAATGAGAGGAAGCGACCAAGGTGTGGCACTGTCCGCCAAATATGAATTATGATAATGCGAGCAAGCGACCAAATGTCATGCTGTCCGCCAAAGAATAATTAAAAGACTTAAGTTAATTAAACAAATGCGAGCAAGTGACCAAGTGTCGTGCTATCTGCAGCAGCACTAGAGCTATCAAAGCTGTCCAGCGCACGAATATGCACATTAAATTTGTCAGACAGCTCTCGCAATTTGCTGATAGATCCATTTTTTACCTTCCGCAGCCCAATGATCTCAACTATGTGTGCCTGAAATGTTAAACGTCGGTTATCAAATCGTTTTTTCAATAAATGTATAGCCTTTGTATAGTTGTCGTGTAACATTTACAATGACTAAATTGTGTCCAACGCTGCACCATCTAAACAGGATCGTAAGTGCTGCAGCTTCCTTATGCTGTTGAGGTCGGGATGCCTATCAATGATCGTTGTAAACATTGAATAAGAGGAGTCCCATTTTCCATAAGCGCCACTAAACGTAGGCAGTGCTGGAACTGGACGCAGCTTCGATTGATCGAGTGTGGAGCTAAATCCCACTTGAGCTGCTCGGACTTTCATTTCTGACAGAACTGATGATTGAACAAACATTATCAACTCATCAAAGTTTGTCCGCAGATCACTATTCATTTCGCCCACATCTAGCATTTCTAGGCAGACATCGATTGGCTTAACTTCTTAATGTGATTCAAAAACACCGACAAGTTGGTCTCACTTTGTTCGGTCAACGTGTCAGAATCCAGCATTGCTTGCGGAGTCTTTATGCATTCGTATACCGATTTCACTTTACATTTGCAAATCTCACCGCTCATCGGGCGTAACTGTACTGTATTTAGTTGCCATGTCGCGAAAAGATGTAACGCACAAGCGAATTACCGATAGAGACCGCGTGGTACCGTTTCAATGCAACTTAAGTATGTGTGCGTATGCAAATGCCTGTAACGGCAACACTTTGTTTTTGAGAATGTGTGTGTGGACCGTTGCAAGCGAGACGAGAAAGAATGCAAAACCGAAAATGCGAAAACGAAAGTTACACCAAATTGTGCAGATCACTGCATATGCATATGCATATATTTAAATATTTGAATGTGCGCGCACGCACTGAATGTCGTTCAGTGCCTCAATTTGGCATTGGTCACTTTAGGTCATTTAATATTATTTATGTCCGAAAATTGCCTCAAAATTCATTTCACACTGGTCGTTGCTTTACGCGGGCCACTGAATTGCAAACAGTGATAAAGAGAGCGAACTGATAGCGTAACGGCGAACGAAACTTCACAGCTTAAGCAATCACGGCTTATGTTCATATAGAATGACATATGTATGTATGTATAGAATTATATATGTAGGTATGTTAGTTTATGCAATTTATTATATATATTAATTTTATATATATAAATTACAAAGATCACGTCGGGGTCACCAAATATTGAGCCAATGAGCTTTTTCATTGGCTTTGTTCTTTATAATTTGAATTATAAGTTACTTTGTTGTAGTTAGTGTGTGCAAGCGACCAAGGTGTCGTGCTGTCCGCCAAATATGAATTATGATAATAGGAGCAAGCGACCAAATGTCGTGCTGTCCGCCAAAAAACAATTAAAAGACTTAAAGTTAATTAAACGAATTCGAGCAAGCGACCAAATGTCTTGCTGTCCGCGTGTCTAGTACGAGCGTGGGTATATAACCTAAATGAGGAGGTGCTGCGAAATAGCTGCGAGTTTGGCTTAAGCCTGTCAGGCACACGCGTCGCGATGCGGAGACAGTTTGACGAATGGGTGATGAGTAATGAGGGCAGAATCCCATACTCACTCCAGATCGCCAAGCTCGCGATCCGACCCACATGGCCGTATTTCGTCGACCAGAGAAGAAGTGCCAACGGCAGCAGACACCACAGCCTGAGGTGAGAACACGGGGAGCGAATTCAACGGCACCCGAATACCCCAAAGTGGCTAAGCAGGTGCGAGAAAGGGGCTTCCGATTCGATGGAGCAGGTGGAATGGTCGGCAGGGACATACGAGCTGGATCTGGTCCCGAGAGCCATGCCTGAGCTGAGTGGCACATAGCTAACAGCAGGCATGGGACGTCATGGTCGAGAATCGTCGCAAATTTTCAGGAGTGTTTTCTACCAAGAAAATTACTTCGAAAATTTTAAAGACTAAGTTTAAGATACATATGCCGTTTAAGATACATATGGTGGAAATGCCTCTGAGCTCAAGTATATCTACGTGCATACCGTACCAATTCCGCAGAATGACGGAACTAATGCTGCTCACCGATGAAGAGGTTTTAAAAGGTTCGAGAGAAACTGCTCCAGCAAAATCGGCCAAATAGGAAGCGATTTATAGCTATGGACGACGCTGGGAGTGGTAGCATGGGAGCCACACACCAACCAAGTCGGAATACAGAAATGGCAAGGCCCATGCCAGCTCCAAGGACGCAAAAGGAAGGCCCGAGGACCCACCGGGGCGACAAACAGTTTTATTAGTGAAAAACTCTCTAACAGGCACGGCGATGTGGGCCGGTGGAGCACCACACAAAGGTTGATCCGGCTGGCAGATGGAAGCTGCACCCAAGTGGGCAAATTCCTGGAGACGACAGACAACTTGGGTAGGCAAGAGACGACGATACCGCTTCTTATCCTGCCCGGGGTGATCGATGACTTGGTGCTGGGCTAGGACTTCCTAGAAACGGGAGATTGCGCCGAGGGACCGATAACATGGCGTGCAACTGGAGGAGAGACTATCGGTAGGAGAAATCCAGCCGGCCACTGACTGCATTCACAGTTCCAGGAAATTGACTGTTTCAATGGAAAGTGATGCCATTTGGACTCCATTCAGCGCCAGTAACGTTTCAGAGGGCATTGGATCGCGTCATTGGTCCAGAGATGATGTCGCATGCGTTTGCCTACTTGGATGATATAAATGTGATTGGGAAAACTCGCCAGGAGCACATGGACAACCTGCGGGAACTATTTCGACGGCTACGACCGGGCAACTTGAAAATCAATATCGACAAGTGCGATTTTTAGAAGAAGGAGCTGAAAGGCACCAAGTGGGAGTGGACAGAGGTATAACATAATAGTTGGAAACATTTTCATCGGCACATTGATTTTGAATGATGCAATTTCACGAGGAGTCGAGAAATTGAATTTTGAAATCAACACAGGGGATGCGGACTTACTGGAAATATAAGCAGATACTGATTCCACTGTATTATCTGCCGAAAGCCTGGATACAAAAACTTCTTTGCGCGGAGCAACAACTGTTAATGTAGGGACAGTAGGGATATGAGGAGGATCTGTCGTGTCACTCACAACTTTCGTTGAAGTCTTATTTTTCCGACTCGAGACCGGTCGAAAATCAACACCATCCTTCTTACTGCTCGGGCCCGGTAAAGATTCCGGGTCAATGGCTCCAGCAATAGAAGATGGAGAAGAAGTACCATTGAATTCATTTGTTGAAACCCGAGATAAAATTGGCTGAACAAGTAAAGGGGACGGAGCTGGTAAAGGAGGCAATTGAGATGTAACCGGTAATGATTGCATCTGCAATTGTGCTTTGGGAGCACAGTCAAAATTGAACTCACTAAGGCGTTCACTGCTAGTTTCGAACTCGCTAGTCAACTGCTTAGCTACATTTTTCAATTTTAAAAAATCAATTCTCAATGTATTATACATTTTAGAGAACGAAAATTGCTTGTCCAAACAACTTGGACAAGACCAAATTAAGCCACCACTCTAATAAATTGCGGCTGTGCAGAATCAACGGCTTGGCGATATGTGCAAGTTTTCTTACAACACGACATATTTCCAACTGGGGTTAAACAACAGAGCTACGGAAAAGAATTGAGAGAGCGCAAAAGAAGAAAGAAAGGCGAGAGAGACAGAAAAGGCGAAAGAGTAAACACTCAAGAGAACTTATCGTTGCACTGCAAAAACGAATCAGCACAGAAAAACAACAACACGAACGTTTTTGAGCACAAAGCCGAAAGCACTACACAAACAAACAAGTGTATGAAAAATAGAAAGGCCAAAAAAAGCAAATAAGAAGCACAACAATATAAATATTACGCAGACGCCGTAAAATCAAAATACCGATGTGATCAACAGATTATATCTTTGCATAAAACAAACACTTGCCTCAAATATTAAAAATGATCAAAAGTTGACAATTCTTATCAGGTATAAAACACGATAAAGGCCAACAATTTCAGACCACACAAAAACACGACAATCGCTCTCAAAGAACTCTCTCTATATGCTTGCAAACGGATGCTGGCAATTATGGACTTGGGGCGATATTGACGCAGCAGCGGCGGGACACCTGGGGAGTCGAAAGACAATACAACAGGATCAGGCGAAGTACTACAATCTGCGGCGGCGGCCATGGAAACCGGCCATTGGTGACCAGGTGTCGGCAAGGATCGACATCTGTCCAATGCTGAAGACGGCTTCGCGGGGAAACTGGGACCGCCATATGGAGGGCCGTATACAGTGGTCATCTTCATCTCGCCGGTGATTTGCAAAATTGCGCAGGAACGGACAAGCGGACGAGGTCTGCTTATATAGCAGAAGCCATGAAGCCATGCAAGCAACAAGTTGTTAAAAAACAAGTAAGAAAGCTGTAGTCGGGTCGCCCGACTACGAGATCCCCTGAGCCAAGTCCGAGCTGATGTTTTAAACAACCTAGCTTACATCTTTTATCTATACATATTACCTCTGCGCACATATACACATGCATACATATACACATGCACACATATACACGTGCACACATATACAAATGCACACATTTGTATTCACATGTACACATATACATACATACCATGCACACAGAAGCACGCGCGCCGATTACTGACTACTTGATTTGAAAGAATGTGTGCACACGTACAGGCTGCTGCCGCGTGCTTTTACAATGTTTCCTTTAATAACTTCTGTATTACTTAACGGATTTGAATGCAATTTTCTGCATTAAATGCTATTAATTTATTGAAAATACGGGTTTCGCTAGAAAATATGAAAAAATTTAATTGTGGTTTTGATAATTTTTTTTTTAATAAATTTGTTTTGTGAAATGTCAAGCTGGTATTCAAAATATGAAAAAATAGAAAATGTATTTTATTTACAGAAAGCTAAATGCAAAATTTAGTAGCTGTAGCTAAAAATATGTAAAAGATATGGTCAAAAAACTGAATCTTGATAACGTTTTAAATCGATATCACTGAAACGGAAAAATTTATCGAATATCTAAAACAAACTCGATATGCGCGATGTATACACAGACCATCGTGCTAAATTTGAAGTCTCTAGCTCTTATATATTCTGAGATCGACGCGTTCATACATACGGACAGACGGACGGACAGACAGACGGACAGACAGACGGACAGGGCCAAATCGACTCAGCTCGTCGCCCTGATCAAGAATATATATACTTTATGGGGTCTGCCACGCCCCCTTCTGCCTGTTACATACTTTTTGCAAATCCATTATACCCTGATTTCCCATTTTCAAGGGTTCAGGGTATAAAAACAAAAGGGCGAACAGAAAACATCAGCTAAAGTGGTAAATAACAGCAGGAAAAATTAAAATTTTCCTAAAAAATAATAAATAAAATTATATAACTGCAATGATAATAGCGTAGCAAGTCGCAACATAGTTGGAGCTACAGTTGCTACGCACAAGGAAAACAAATTGCCGATTCTAGCGCTGCTTGTAAGCATTGGCAATACAAGCTCTCATGAGAATGCGAGTAAGAGGCAAATGCTTCCACCAATACACCCGCAAGCGCAGAGGGAAAACCGAACGTGCAAGACGAGCAGCGAATTAAGAGGGCAACGAACTGACGAATACAACGCCGTTCGTAAGCATTAGCAACAACAAAGCTGAAGGCGCATGAGAATGCTAGCATGAGGCAAATGCGCGCAACAACAAATAAAAGTTCAACGAACTGCCGAATGCAGCGCCGCTCGTAAGCGTTAGCAACAACAAAGCTCGAAGCGCAGGAAAATGTAAGAAGGTGAAGGAGAAGGTGTAAGAAGGTGAAGGCGAAGTGCACGCACCACTACAGGCAAAAGTGCAATACACAAAACGGACAACAACTAATGCATGCACCTCTACTCACCATTTGTATATAAAAAGTACAGCATACAAAACGGGCACTAACAACATCTGATTCGACGATCTATTCCGAACGGGAGCTGAATTTGGCAACAACAAAATGCAAGGGTAAAAGCAAACCGACAATTCGGCCCGCATAGAAACAGTTGATTCAGCGATATGGCGGCCGACGACGTGATCATTATCTCGTCGGACTCGGAAACAGAGGCTTGGCCAGAACCAGCAACGGTAGTCGAAGCTGAGCGGTGGTTTCATAAGCCACGAGGTGAACATGGAAGTGTGCTGGTGGAGCTGGAGGAGCACCAGCACCCTCGTCAGCAACAGCGTCAGCAGCAGCAGCAGCCTCAGCAGCAGCAGCCTCAGCAGCAGCAGCCTCAGCAGCAGCAACGGCAGTGGGACCAAGAGGAGTGGAGGCCAATACGATTGCAAGCTCGACCGACGCTACAACGGCAGCAATCGGTGCCGACGCCTTCGAGACCGAGACGGCCCACGCTAAGACGACAGGCGTTGCGGCAGGAAGCCGGGCCAACGCGAGAGTGGACAGAGGTGGAAGCAGAACAATGGCCTTTGGCGGTGGTGGAGCACTTCCAGAGGGCGAAAACGAAGAGGGGAGGGGAAAAGGAGAACAAAAAGAGAGAAAAATATATTAAAGGCATGTTGGCGCAAAAGACTTGATGCTACTAACTGCGGGGAAGCAAAAGGTGGTTGGTCCATTGGAAGGAAAACGGAATATATGTAATTCCTACATATTTTAGAGACAATTTGGACAAATTCTTACCTTGTGCACACAGCGTGGTTTGTGTTAACAGCAGATTATGGGTAACAGCGGCTCGCTGTTAACGAGATCGCAAAAATGCGTCACAGAACTCAAAATTCCATCATGACGCTGCTTGCGGGCGCTCAAAGCCGTCGTGGAACTGATTGCTGAGAGACGTATCGCACTCGGAAAGCCGGAGTGACTAGCAAATAGCGAACCGAGCAGCCAGGTCTCCCATAGAAGGCGAGTCCTTGCGTATAGCAGGAGCACCTCAGGCAAGATAACAGCAACTGTAAACAATACACAAACAGAAGCTCAATCGAAGTACAAAATATACCGCTCAAACTTAAACATAACCAAGACTTATTATTATTGCAGGTGCCTTCAATTATAAATATTATTGGCACGAACACACAGTCGACTGATCTCAGCCCTCAGCTTAAACTCGGATTAACAAAAGGTTCGTTACATTTTTCTAATAAAAGTGATGTTTTATTTTAGCTAGCGTTTTGGTTATGCATGTATGACCTTCTTGTATTGGATCGTCATGGTATATAGACAGTATCGCATTTTGATATTTTATATCATTTAATAGGGGCACCGGATTTTGTAGCGTTACTCTTAACTTTTGGAGTTGGCGAGTTTAAATATACCGGTTTGCCTTTCAATCCTTTAGAAACATTGACCTAAGTCGAGAATTCCATTGGTGTACAAATCGCTAACATCCATTTTTGGTATAACTCTATTTCCATATTTCAATAAACACGTTATTCTGTTATTTGAAAGGTCACTACTTTTTGTACCTCGTCATTTGTAATGACTTCATATACGTAGGAACTGTGCAGGAGAACTGTTCTGCTTACTTTTATTTATTTATTTATTTATTTATGTTGACTATACGTGTGCAACAGAAGGTAACAAAAAAAATAACAATATATGAATTTACATAAGAATATTATTTAATAATAAGATAGCCTATATAAGATTACATCAAATACCCTAATAATATCACCGACACGTTGGGGGAATTTTATTTGCCCGACCGGCTAGCTATGCCCCAGATCACAGCTAAAAGTAGTCAGTGATATTACTGGGATCTATAAGACTAAAGATTTTGTTATTAGGAAACTTAAACAAAATTAGTACGTATTAAACTTAGTAGTGTAAGTAAATAGAAATAAAAAGTAGATAGTAATTTCAGTTGGGAAATCACTGACCACGATGGGGGTAATTTTGCCAGTCCGGCTGGCTATGCCCCTACTCATAGCTAGGTACTGTCAGTGATTTCCCGAAGATGAACTGAAAGCAAGGATTTTATTATAGGAAGAGAGAGTTCAGATGAGAAGACGTTATAAAAATGATTATAATTCTGACAAAGCACATATAAAGCATTATGCAGAGAGTAATCTGTTGTGCACTGTGATAAATGTAAA
Organism: Drosophila gaucha; assembly: GCA_035045545.1. Lineage (NCBI taxonomy): Eukaryota > Metazoa > Arthropoda > Insecta > Diptera > Drosophilidae > Drosophila > Drosophila gaucha. The sequence continues at coordinate 37,763 of JAWNOY010000136.1, forward strand.
GGACGGAAATACCTGGTTGGTCTCCCAGGCACAGAGAACTTGAGACGCCCTAAAAGAAAGATGGAGTCGATATCACCAATAATCAACTTATGTAGAAAGATAACACCAAGGGAAGTTCTACGGTTGATTAATGATGGAAGATCAAGGAGCAGAAGTCTACTGCGGTAAGAGGGCAAACGTTGAATGGGGTCCCAATTCAAACCTCGTAAGGCAAAGATTAAAAACTGCTTTTGGACAGACTCGATGCGATCCTGTTTAATCTTATGCTGAGGAGACCATATACAAGAGCAGTACTCAAGTATTGGTCGTACAAGCGAAATGTAAAGAAGTTTCGTTATAAAAGGATCATTAAACTCTTTTGACCAACGTTTAATGAACCCTAAAACACCTTTGGCTTCATTTACAATAGTACAAATATGATTGTTAAAACATAGTTTTGAGTCAAAGAGTACACCAAGATCTTTGATTTCAAAAATACGCTTTAAAGAAGTATTGTTAATTGAATAGTTAACAAATTGAGGGTTTGAACGACTAAAGGTCATAACCATACATTTAGAGCAATTTAAATGTAAATGATTATCATCACACCATAATTGCATAGAATCAAAGTCCTGTTGCAGATGTAGGTGATGGGAAGAATTAGCATAAGACAGGAAAAGCTTCACATCATCAGCATACATAAGTATCTGAGAGTGAGATATTAAAGATGGAAGATCATTAATGAAAAGAGTAAAGAGTAATGGACCCAGATGACTACCTTGCGGTACACCCGACGAAACATAAACAAGTTTCGATTTGGATGATCTGAGCAAAACTCTTTGAGTACGATCTTTTAAATAAGACGAAATCCAGGATAATAGTGAGGGAGGAAATCCAATAAGGTCTAACTTTTGAAGTAGGATTTCATGATGAACAGAGTCAAATGCTTTACTGAAGTCGGTGTAAATTACATCAGTTTGCATTTTGTCAACAAAACCATCATTTATCAAAGAGGTAAACTCAAGTAAATTGGTTGCAGTTGACCGACTCTGTACAAATCCATGCTGAGTCGGAGATAATATGGCTTTGCAAAAATGTTGCAAAGTCGAGGTAATTATTTTTTCAAATAGTTTTGGTATAGCAGATAATTTTGCTATACCCCTGTAATTGGAAATATCAGACCTGCCACCTTTTTTGTGGAGAGGAATAATATAAGATTCTTTCCAAATATTCGGAAAAATACTTGTTTCCAAAGACAGGTTAAAGAGCTTTAGCAATGGAAACGCAAGGGAACCACTGCACTCCTTAAGAATACCACTAGGGATGTTGTCCGGCCCAGGGGAGAAAGAGGATTTTAAACTGCCAATGGCAGATAAAAGGGAATCAAGGCTTACAGTAGGAGAAATAGGACAATTTAGTGAAGAAATATAATATGGGTATGACATATTATAGGGACTACAAGCCGAATAGGTGGATTGGAAGAAATTAGCAAAGAGATCAGATGCATCAGAATCATTGCTAGCTTCATCCAGGCCATGAAAAAATGAGTTTGGTAAACAAGAAGTTTTACGCTTCGAGTTTACAAACGAATAAAATTGTTTAGGGTCCCGAACAAATTGACTTTTGCATCGAAATAAATAATTCTCATAACATTGAGAATTAAGAAGGTGGAATTTTGACTTTGCTATAATATATTTAGACCAGTCAACATTCGCACCCGTTTTTTTAAATCTTTTGAAATATTTAGATTTAATATTTCTTAAATTATTGAGTCTTCGGGAAGACCAAGGGGGCTTATTTGTGGGGGGCAAAACAGCACAGGTTGGCACACAAACATCTAAAATAGAGTTTAGAGTGTTATAGAAAAAACTTGTTGCAAAATTAATGTCAACCGAGTCATAAAAAATTGACCAATTAGTTGCATTAATTAACTCATTTAGTAATTTAAAATTACATTTATGATAGCAACGACGAATTGATAATGGGTTTGAAAAAGAAGAAACAGTATGTGGAATTACAAGGGACAAAGCTAGCTCTAATGTAGGATGGTGGATATCCTCCGGAACAGACAATGGAAAAGATCTAGAAACATCAATAATTGAGTTATCATTAATGAAAACAAGATCAAGAATTCGATTCAAATGATTTGATATAGAGTTCATTTGAAACAATGATAGGTCAAACATTCCATCAAAAAAATCATGTTGAATTGATGGAGTTAGATAATTTGATTCAGTAAATAAAGACCAAGTAGTATTCGGAATGTTGAAATCCCCTAACACCATAAAAAGGTCAGTATCTTGAACAAATTCGAAGACTTCTTTAATACAGTTTAGATGATCAATATAAACTTGTATATCAGAAGAAGGGGCAATATACGAGCAGGTCACATATAACGAGCCTGTTGGCAAAGTGACTTTGACACCAACAATCTCAGCATGACGGGTCGACATAAAATTAAACTGTTCAGAGTGGAAAGAAGTGTTAACAGCAATAAGAACACCTCCACCATTCCTGGACAAACGATCACGTCTATAAGCAGTGAAGTTAGTTGAAAAAATTTCACTGTTACAGATTGAAGGATTTAACCACGTTTCAGTAAAGGCTATAATGTCATTATGACAAGAAAAGCTCTTTAGAAACAGGTTCTTAATTTTACTCCTAAGGCCTCTAACATTTTGATAAATGATAGAGAAATGATTAGGAGCAAGATTTAGTTTTTTGGTACTTTATTGGATGAAGTTGGTACCACTGTTTTGAGCGAAACGGGCGAAGGCCGATTTCGATTCTTAGGCTTAAATTCATGAACAATAATATGAGGCGGCCAAAATTTGGGGTCACATATTATTGAAAACATTTCCACCGGCACATTGATTTTGAAAGAAGCAATTTCACGTGGGGTCGTGAAATTAAACTTTGAAATATTCACAGTGCCTGAGGATTTGCTTGAAATATAAGCAGATATTGATTCCACAGTCGTATCTGCCGAAAGTCTAGAAATAAAAACTTGTTTGCGCGGAGCAACAACAGTTAATGTTGGAACAGCAGGCGATAGCTGAGATTCAGCTGTGGAGCACACAACTTTCGTTGGAGCCTTGAGTTTGCGACTCGACCCAAGTCGAAGTTCCACAGCATTACTCTTTTCGCTAGGGCCTGGTAAAGATTCAGGCACAATGGCTCCATCAATAGACGATGGAACAGAAGTACCGTCGAGATTATTTAGTGGAACCATTGACACGACTGGCTGATCAACCAAAGGCAAAGGAACTGGAATAGGGAGTAAAGGAGATTGGACAGGTATTGACTGCGTCTCCAATTGTGCCATTGGAGCACAGTCGAAATTGAAATCGCTAAGTCTACCGCAGCTTGCTTCGAAATCACAAGTCAGCTGCTTAGCAACAGTTTTTAGCTTCAGGAAATCATTTCTCAAAATGTTATACATTTTCGAGAAAGAAAATTGTTTTTCCAAACAATTAGGGCAAGACCAATTCAAGCCACCACTCCCAACTTTGGGAGTTGCGGTTATTCGGTCGCAATCACGTCCTGTGAGACCAGCACACTTCGCATGCATAATATTTTCACACAGCCAGCAACTAATAAATTGAGGCTGTGCGGAATCAGCAGCTTGGCGAAATGTACAAGACTTCTTGCAGCACGACATTATTGACAACAGGGGTCAAACAAAAACAAAAGGCAAAAATATAAATTACGAGAGCGCAAAAAGAGAGAAAAAGATCAAATGCAAGAAGAAGCACAGAGATTAAAACGAGTAAAACTCAAGAGCGGATTTCGTATGCAGCGCAAAACGAACAAAACGATCACACTGCTTGAAGCAAAACACACACAAACAAGTGTAAAGTTGGGAATTGGGAAGCGCCAAACTCGAAAAGAGATCAAAGCAAAACAAATTGCCGAAAATGCAGCGACAGACGCCGTAAAAAAGTAAAATCAAGATAACAAGTTACTCACAGTCCAACAGACGAATCTTTGCACAAAAACAAGCACTTGTTATATCAAGCAAAATAAATAAACAAGCAATAAAATTTAATGCAGTTTTAGAATAAAATAAATGAAAAAATTGCGGAGCACAAAAAAAACACGTCAACACTCTCTCTGACTTTACTTTTAATACATTGCAAGTAATAATTTTTAGTTCGTTTATTGTGATGCGTGAAAGTGCATCAGCTATAAAATTATCCTTTCCCTTTAGGTACTCGACAGTAAAAACATGCGTGTCAGCTTAGAGGTGGGACTTATCATGGAAAATAAATATGTGAGTGGTCTGTGGTCTGTTTTCACTGCAAAGTGTTTATTGCCCAATGAATTGCTGCTTATTCCTGTTCCGGTGTACTGTTATTGCCTTCACCTTTTGTAAACACACGTGAATCATATACTATTGGGATTTGTTTGTCTCCATAAGTTTGAGTCAACACTGCTCCACAAGCTTGCTTACTTGCATCTGTTATTATCCAAAATTCTTTGCTTAAATTTGGAAATTTTAGTAGAGTAGTGTAGTATGTTGTATATAATAAATTCATCGTATTGTGTATACAATCTCTGATGTTTTCATATGCAAAATTAAAGCTAGAGTATTACATCCATAAACATAGTGGCACTATGTCGCTGTGTTTACATAACACAACCATACATAAATGCCGTAATACGATCAGCCACTTATATGTGGACTGGCCTGCAGCGTGAGATCTGCAGCGTAAGCATTTTGAAGTGCTTTCTGCACATACATACATAAATACTCATATATAGGAGAGGGTATTGGTGTAGGGGGAAACTCTGACGCGTGGTGCCGGTTAGGGGAAATCTCTTTCTGCTCGGAGGACATCGCCCGACCTTACAGAAAGATGACGGAATCGTCGCAGCGCGGAGGACAACACCCGACCGCGCATGAGGTGTGGGATGCCCCCGGCATAGGGAACAACGCCCGTCCATGCAGGAGATGTGAGGTTATGGCTTCCGCCGGGAGGAGAGCGCCCGTCCCATGCGGAGGCCGAGGGATTGGAATTAGCTCTGCTCGGTGGACATCGCCCGACCGTGCACGAGGCGTAGGGTAAGGAAGGGTATCACACATATAAGAACAGAACGCACTACAATTTGATGTTGATTTCATTCTATATTATTTTCCCAATTGTCATATATTGGTTGATTTTCTTGAGATTTTACGGCCACATGCCGTTGCGTTCGCGAGGCCTGCGCCGAATCCTCCAAGCTGCCTCTAGTCGAATGCCTGTGCGCTCATGCGCGAACGTCTGCTCACTCCTGCACGTGCCGTCGACTGGCCATTTCCTGCTATGACGCGCTACATGCGCGTGCTGCAGTTGAGTGTCTGCCTCTGCCTTGCTGCGTCGGCCTCTTGTTCGTGGTGGCTTTCCGCTCGGCCGCTGCAGCTGCACGCTGCAGCTGCTCGCTTGAGCCCCGGTGTCGGCTCGCGGTGGGTTGTGTTCGTGCTCGGTCGTGGTGTGGTACGCTGTAGCTGCGCGATTTGGTGGATATGGCCGATTTCGTGCACGAGCTCTGCTGCGCCGTCGTGTGTGTGCGGTGGGTTCGGTGGTGTTCGTATCGGGTGTGGATGGTGTTTGGTGGGGATGGGTGGGTGGCTGTTATGTGTTATGCTGTTATGTCATCACAATATATACAAATTTTCATAATAATTGGTACAGTATTTTTTGAGTTCATCGATGATATACAGACAGACATTCGTTTTTATGTATATAGAAAACAACTAAACTTATTTATCTTGAATAGGTGTATATTAAAAATTTGTAACGCTTAGAAACTAAAAGAGCTTTATTTTAAATTTTTAGTTTATTTAATTTATGAAAGCAGACAAAGATTCAGCATAATAATATGAAATGAAAATAAATACATTCCCCTGGCATGCAGTTAAGCTTATAGAATTTGTACATTTTTGGGTTTCTAGGTGTAAAATACAGTTTTTACCGATTTGGCATGCCCCTAATGGGCGTAGCTTAATATACTATATATTGTTGTATGGACAGCGCCCAAAATGTTAGACGATTTATGTTAAAGACTAGATAGACTTCCCGATTTTCAACGCCCCTAGTGGGCGTGGATATATACCTTTTTGAATAATCTTAAGGCAAAATTTTGAAGTTCTAGCTCTCAAACTGTAGAATGTATAGTTGTACGCGGTTTGCCACACCCCCAATTAACATAGTTCAATATACTATATATGTTTGTTTGAAGGTGGGATACACAATTATATGGTCCACATTCAAAGTCTGTGACTTTCCACACTTAAAGTCTCTGACTTTAAAGTGTCGAAACTTACCTACTAAAACATTTGTTAAAACCGATCTGTCCTGTGGGAGCTATAGGATATAGTCATCTGATCCAGATGATTCCAAGATATACAATGGCTGCATCAGATTAGAGCTGTTGAGCCACAGAGCTTTTTCATTCGCATTGTAAATTATAATTTTAAATTATAAAATAATGCCTTTATTGAATTGCGTTAACACTGTGTGCAAGCGACCAAAGTGTCGTGCGATCAGCCAGATAACAATCGCTATTACTAAACACTGTATGGAAGCGACCGAATGTCGTACAATCAGCCAATAATAATATAGCTTTCAATAGTTAGTTAACAAATGAGAGGAAGCGACCAAGGTGTGGCACTGTCCGCCAAATATGAATTATGATAATGCCACCAAGCGACCAAATATCATGCTGTCCGCCGAAGAATAATTAAAAGACTTAAAGTTAGTTAAGCAAATGCGAGCAAGCGACCAAATGTCGTGCTGTCCGCCACAGATCAATTTATGCACTATAAATATATGCCGGCTTAGCAATGCGGCTGCACTGAGAGTGCGAATTAGGACGAAAGAGGGGAGCATAAAAGGCTGCGATTAGCTTAAGAGAGAGCAGCAGCTGACCGCTCATCTGTGCTGGTGCTGCGCCCAACAGGAGCCTATGTACAAAATTTCAGCTCAGTAGCTCTAATAGTCTCGGAGGAGATTCCGTTAGGCGGACAGTGCTATACCAACTCAACTTGTCTTGGTGATCAAGAATATATATACTTTATACGGTCGGAGATGCTTCCTTCTCTGCGTTGCAAACTTCTGACCAAAATTAATATACCCTTTTTGGAAGGGTATAAAAAGAAGGAAACGAATAAACGTCTAACTAATATTCTGGTTGATTACCAGAAACTTGCTGAGTGCATGTATAACAATATAAGATCTCCATTCTTCATAAAGTTTTTTGAACCAAATGTTATGATTACATGGAACCTAGTAACAACTAAATAGTTCAAAATTTCGACCAACAAAATGCTGAATATTTATAGCTGCAAAGTAGAACTATTAGATATGTCAATGTCTTATTATCGGGCAGATTATAATAGAAGTTTATATATAAAGAAAATAACATAACTAAAATCAAACCTTTCTTTCAGATAGAAATGAAAGAAGCTATTTGGTTAAATAAACAAGAAAGAAAATATATAAGATCTTTATAATAATTATCCTTATTTTAGTTATATTACGTATTACAACCTATTATTTAATATCAAGAAAATACAAATAAAAATGTTAAGAAAAAGTAAACAAGACGAACCTGATAACAAGTAATATATTCTAATATAAGTAATATCGATATACCAAAATTAAATCCAAATACTTAGCAACCAAAAATTTGTAGTATATTGACAACACCATACTGAATATCTTTACCCACTGTGATTCATAAGCATTACTAGCACCACTGTACCAAATCAGCATATAAGCTATCATAATAATGTAAACATTTCAGCCAAACTTGAACATAAACATAAAGGCTTGACCAGTAGGAAAACTACCGGCCACAGTCCGATTCCGAAACAAATCCAATGCATAAACCCTTTGTCACGTACGCCACTCTTATTTATGATAAATAGAGCATAAGCGACAACTGAAATTTAGTCTTGAACCTTAATTCTACCCGGTAAAAAATATAAATGAGAGAAATCCATTACTACGCCCAGAAACAATATTTTTGGTGCGCTGATTGATGTCAACCAAAATGTATAAGTTATGAAATGGAGTGTATTGTTAAAAGATTGTTATTGCAACCCTGACAACACAACCCATTATCACAGTTTCACCACGAAGCGCTGCAGCCCTGCATAAGGGGTGTTGAGTTTTACTTCACTTCTCTGTTGTGTGTGGCTTTTGAAAGAACGTCTTTAAGACGAAACTATCATTGTATCCATATTCATATTCATTTTCAATAAACTTAAGACAACATAAACAATAACTTTCAACAGGTTATGGGCCCAGATTCTAGAAATTCTGGTCATAAGTTATTGAGTTAATTAATTATAACAAGTAAGAACGCTCTAGTCGGTACTGTCCGACTACGAGATCCCCTGAACCTTTGTTCGAGTTTGCATGTTTACATACATACAGAAAGATCTGAATACAACAGAAAAAAAAAAAAATTAGCTTTTCAACAAAAAATGTTGTCATTAGCGGGAATTGAACCTGCGATTGCTCGTTTAGAAGCCTCCATCTCTAACCATTACACCACACTTTTCATATTGTTCTTAGTGACAAAGACGCCACTAAAGTATCAGCGGCGAGAATTACAATGCGATTTAACTAATAAAAATCAAAGAATACTGCACACATTTAAATGTATGTGTGCACACGTATAAACTGTGTGCACAGTTTGCACTGCACACGTATTGGCGCTCGCTGCCGCGTGTTTTTCCGATTGACAAAATGTTTTGTTAAATAACTTCAATGTTACTAAACGGATTTAAATAACACTTTAAATATTAAATTTTTTCATTTTACTAAAAATACTGTTTTTATTAAAAAATAAATAAATTGTGGCTTTGATAATTTTTTTCGGAATCCAAAATATAAAACAAAAGAAAGTGTATTTTATTTACAAAAACTTAAATGCAAAGTTTGGTGATTTCAGCTAAAAAGATGTAAAAGATATGGTCTAAGAACTGAATCTTGATAACGTTTTTAATCGATATCAGTGAATCAAGAAAACTTATCGAATATCTAAAACAAACTCGATATGTGCGCTGTACAAATGGACCTTCGTGCAAAATTTCTATACCTTATAGGTTCTGAGATCGACGCGTTCATACATACGGACAGACGGACAGACGGACAGACGGACGGACGGACAGACGGACAGACAGACGGACAGGGCCAAATCGGCTCTGCTCGTCGCCCTGATCAAGAATATATATACTTTGTGGGGCCTGCCAAGCCTTCTTCTGCCTGCTACATACTTTTTGCAAAACGGTTATACCCTGATTTCCGCGCGAACACAACAGAATTTGAAGGCTACGAGGATCACAAGGATTTACTGTTACTATTACCAGGACTTACTACTACGAGGATCACAATGCGATATTAAACAAGGCGGAAAAGAACTATTCAGTGACGGAGAACGAATGCTTAGCGATCGTATGGGCAATACGTAAACTACGATGCTTCCTGGAAGGGTATCATTTTGACGTCGTCACCGATCACCTAGCGCTCGAGTGGATGAATTCCATTGAGAGCCCCTGTGGACGCATCGCCCGCTTAACACTAGAGTTACAGCAGTACCGCTTCGACGTCCATTATATTCGAGGGAAACTGAATGTTGTGGCCGACACTCATTCCCATCAACCAGCCGAGACCCTGCACACCGCCAAGGAAGAAGCGTAGACGTGCCAGTTGTTGACCCAGCAAAAGGCCAGAGTCAGGGAGCGCCCGGCGAATTTCCCAGACTATGTCATCGAGAATGGTAAGCTATATCGGAATTTCGACCGTCGACCAATGGAGGAGCGAAACCCGACGGAACGGGCTAACCGGACGATCAAAACAATGATCGCCCAATACCTGGGACCACAACAAAATGCGTGGGACGAGTTGATCCCCGAAATCAGCTTGGCGATGAACTCCGGTATCTCGGACTCGACAGGCTACAGTCCGACGTTTCTGGTTTAGAGTCCCTAAGCCCGCCTGCCAGGGGCGCAGTACGAGGAGGTCACCCCGGGACCTGGCCGACCGACGCTAGCGGTACCAGAAAAGGTACAGCTGATGATCTTCGAGCTGGCTCACAGAATCAGTTTTCGTGCATCGGAGGAACCCCGGAGGTATTACGATCTGAGAAGGCGGGATTGGCGGCCAGCGGTGGGAACGGCAGTCCTCGTCCGGACGGACTATTTGTGCAACGCGGCGGACAACATCGCCGCCAAGCTAGCACTAAAATTTGATGGACCCTGGACGGTGGTTAAGCTTATGTCCCCAAACATTATCCGACTGCAGACGGCAAATATCGCCGATTTGAAGGAGTACCACAAAGGGAACCAGCAATAGAGCCGGCAGAGAGACCACGGGCGCAGCTGAGCTGAACTGCGAGCAGCCGAGACAGGCATCATTAGTTCAGAGCAGGCAAGCCAACGGGCCTAAGTCGGCCAACCCAAGACAAACACCCCCAGCAAACTCACCACACCAGCAGCGACAACATTAGGCAGCGTTGACCGACACAGAGCACATTAGTTCAACGACAGCCAGCGCGAGCAGACCTACAAGAGGAGACATACCCCAACCAGCAACCAACTGTTCAGAATACCCTCCCCCAGACCAAACCAAGGTGGAAAATACGACCAAACAGAAATATTTTTAATTGGTACCGGAGGAATAAATATTCCAAGGGGGCGCTTATTGACGCTTAATTCAATTCAGTAATAAGCTTGAAGAGGAGCCGGCAGGCGAAGCCGTACCAACACCTCCACATTGGCCCCAGACCCACTTGACGGTCGACAGGATGGGGCTGATCCTGCCCCCCAATACGCGACAATTACCAAGTCCGCCAGAAAGGCTACATTGTGGTCCAGAGAGAGATTGGGTAGCTGCACCGCCTGAGTGGCGAGTGCTGATGCCACACCGCCGGATACCACCGGCGCTGGTAGCAGAAGTACTGGTACTGCCAAGACTAGAGCGCCGCAAGACCTTGATCCATGTGCACTGAGAAATCTTCCAGATCCGGCAGAATGTCAGTATCCAATGGCTGACCGGCAAAAAGTGGGGGTGGATGAATCACATAACAGCCACCCACCAATCTCCTCCAAACACCATCCGTTCTTGTATTGTTGATTAGTTTTTGTTAAAAATGAACTTTGTTTTGTGGTCACTAGTAATTATAGAAATTAATTACTTTTTATTTAGTCAATAGGTTTTATTTTCTAAAATTAACCGAAGTTAAATGTTAAATATTTTTCAGGCACTTGTAATTGGAAAATAAAATGATTTGTTTCTAAATCGGACTTTGGCCGGTAGTTTTCAGACAGGTCAAGCCTTTATATGCCGATATGGTACAGTGGCGCAAGTAATGCTTATTATACCCTGAACCCATGAGAAAAAGCACACGGCATATAAGAAATTTAACCCAAAAAATAAAAAAAAAAATTTTTTCCTCCTCTTTACTGTTTGGCAGTGTGAAAAATGCTGCCACATACTAGGAGTTGCAAAAAAAAGGAAACTGTTTCTCTAACCAAAAAAGAATTCGAATTCTTAAAAAATTATTTAAATGCAAATACATTTTTTAACCTTTTTTTGTGGAAAAGTTAAATAATATAGGCAAAGAAAAAGTAAAAGAATAAATCCTGCTTCAGTGAATGCTCATGAGTTGGGCTTACAGAGAAGTGAAAAACGAGTACGAGAGTGACGAAGATAGGGAGTTAGGATTTATCCCGGAAACAGTAAACCATTTAGAAATGGACCCAACAGTTTTAAAAACGTAGGTAGAGAGTGCAGTAAATGGCACCCTCATCAAACAGGAGAGGAGACTGAAAAATGAGTTCCGAGCGGAACTTGAGGCAGTTAGAGTCCAAGTTAATGCTCTAAGAATACAGTCCCCACAAGTAGAAGCTTACAAAAGGGTAACCTTTGGACCCAGCGTAAGATGCGAGGTGAAACTAGACATTGTTAAGTCAGTGCCTAATTTTAATGGGTGCCACGAGGAATATGTATCGTTGAGGCAGGCAGCCGTAGTTGCCTACGAAATTTTCAAGCGGTATATAGGTAGCAAGGCCCACCAGAAGGCCGTAGCCATCTTGAAAAACAAAGTGAGTGGCCCAGCACGGGCTGTACTCACATCGCACAATACAGTGCTTAATTTCAATGCAATAATTGACTGACTCGACTCCACGTACGCGGACAACACATCCATGCGCATACTAAGACAGCAATTAGAACTGGTTCGGCAAGGTGACCTGGGCTTAATGGACTATTATGATGACGTAGAAAAGAAACTTACTTTAGTCACAAATAAAATAGTGCGTTGAGATCAGAGACGATGACCTGCATGCTTTCATAGCAGGACTCAGGAAGCCCCCGAAATCCCTAGTCATTCCAGCAAAGCCAACAGATTTACGATCTGCTTTGACAGCGGCTCAAGAAGCTGAAAACAGTATAACAGAAGTGCATTCGCTGCGTCATATGCTAGAGTAGTCGAGGAGAGAAACCACAAGGGCTATAATATGAGATACAACAATCACAACCAAACCAGACAGGGGAGGGGCCGAGAAAAGAATATACATTTTGTTGGAAGTCAAGGCCAATATAAGACACAATAGTGAGACCCTAAGGCTCCCCTAAGTGGCCAAGAAGTACAATTATTGATCCAGCCAGGTTTCGGCAGCAAACCAACTGGGGGAAGCCACCAGCCAACGCCACACGAGGTGAAACTCAGAAGACGCATAATACATCAGAGCGAGCGTCAGGCTGTAGACGGCAAAAAGTTAATAATATAACCCAACAAGCCCCTAGAAGAATATAAAGACATAGCCGAGGCTATGAGTGCAGAAGTGGACAAAGAAAGTGATTCGCCAGGGAATATAACCGACTGAATATTTTAGGGAACTCCCCCAATTGTCGTTCATCGAGCGACAGTTGGGTGCCAAAACATTAAGAATCCTTATTGACACCGGGGCGGCAAAAAATTACGTCAAGCCCTTAAAGGGACTAAATGGCATAACATCTGTATTTACTCCATTTACTGTCAGCTCCATTCATTAGTCCAGTAAAATTGAATATAAGTGCTCTATGATAATTTTTAAAAAAATTGACACATTCTTTATGCTAGATACCCTTGACACCTTCGACGCCATAATAGGCTGCGATCTGCTCACCCAAGCAGGGGTTACTATTAACCTAACAAGAAGTAGTATTAAATACCGCAGAGAATCTGAAGCATTCAAATACCACGCCGCTATCATAGTCCCCGAATCGGTAAAGAGTGAATTTAGGAAAATGATCCTAAAGAGGATAAGCGCATTTTCGAAATCTACCGAGGCACTGCCTTTTAACACCACGATTCGTACCGATGATACGATTCGTACCGATGACAAAGTGGCGGTATATTCAAAACTTCACAACTATCACATTGTCGTAGCGGATTTTGTTAACAACGAAATCACGCAACTGCTAAACAACAACATAATAGGCCCATCGAGATCAGCATACAACATACCAGCTTGAGCTGTTGATAAAAAAGGAGTAGATATCAATATCAGCAGGAATAAACTAAACGAAAAGCCTGTAACGAACCTTCGGTTGTTCCGAGTTTATGCCGGGCTGAGTTCAGGCGACTGTGTGTTCGTGCCAACAATATTTGTATTTGTGAGCCCCTGCGATAATAATAACTCTTTTTGTGGTTTTAAGTTTGACTGGTATATTTTGTACTTCGTTGTGCTTATGCTTTATGTATTGTTCACAATTGTTATTATCCTGCCTGAGGTACTATCCGCACAGACTCGCCTCCGGCTTTCGGAGTGCGATACGTCTCTCTTGCACGTAAAGGATTCGCTCTGGGTACACAAGGATATCGACAGGGTCCGCTATCGCTGCGCAGTCGCGAACGGCACTTCGGCTAACGGTTCGTTGTTCGTTGCTCATTGCTGAATAGCCGAGTGCGACAGAGAGCCACTCCTGTGTGTCTGTGTCGCGTTCGTCGTTGCGGGGTTTACACCAACCGCTATGGAGTTTATTGTGAGGAGCTGGGTCCTTCTATACATTTGCCTAAATATATATATAAACGCGTCATTAACTTGATCCATTTTCTAATTGCGCAGCGAGTTTCGGTGGCCGAAGTCTACCCAAGCACTGACTTGCGTCGCACACTTATTCTTTTGTGCCTACCATCGAACCACGCTTGGCGACAGCGTCGTGGCCGTCGCCGCGCTAAAACGGTACCTTCCAAAACTACAAAATGCCAAGGACCAATCAGAGCGCAGTTAGCGGCTGATGCAATATTACTAATATGATGAAATTAGGATATTCTGGTGAAAACCAGAATTCCCATACTCCGCAACACACATACACAGTGCGTGCATACCGTTCGCTTTGGCACATGTAGGATTCTGGTGTAAACCAGAATATCCATACACACATACACAGCCACACAGTGTGTACGTGCAGTACACAGCAACAATCAAATACAGTGCGTACATACAGTACGCTCCGACACGGCCATCCTGACCTTGGCACGTCCTCGTGTAGTACTTCCAAAATATACTTTGCGATATACATAAAACATTTTTATTAACAAATTATAAAAATTTCAATTTAACAAAAATAAGTTTTCTTACAAAACTGCTACTAAACATTGACAACGTAATCTTCAAATTCATTCTTAAACAAACATTTTATTTTAACATAATTCATATATTTTCATTGTCATTAACTTAATAAAATTTTAAACATCATATCTTATGCTCTACACACCATGATCAAAACAACTGTTTTGCACTTGTGCTTGCATTTCATTTCTAGCCCTTCAGGCACATGTGCTGTCTGTTTCAACAGTTTAACTTTTAATATTTTGACTACTGTCTGTTTCAACAGTTTTACTTTCAACATTTTGACTACTGTCTGTTTCAACAGTTTCACTTTCAACATTTTGACTACTGTCTGTTTCAACAGTTTCACTTTCAACATTTTGACTACTGTCTGTTTCAACAGTTTCATATTCAACTGGTACATAACCATCTGGCATTTTTCGCACATCGTCATGAGCATATTTATATTTCCTATTGTTTGTCAATGACCTCAGCACATACCTATTCCCGTCTAATAATTCGGTTATTTCAAAAGGGCCTCTAAACTTTGGGTCAAGCTTTGTTTGATGCCTCTCCTCATTTTTTAATAATACGAAATCGCCAACTTTGCATTCCACAACTCTAGCTTTGTTTTTATCAAATTGTGTCTTGCTATATGTTGCTGAAGCCGAAATATTTTGAATTGCTTGAGCTCGTACTGCTGGCAAATCAATCTCATCAACCGTGTCGCAGGGTGGAAGTAACCCCAATGGTCGAGCAACTTTACCAATAAACAATTCTAAAGGACTTGCCTTTGTCACCCGACTCACCGTACAGTTTAAGGCCAACTGGATTTCTCCCAATGCATCTTGCCAAGACCTGCTGCTAGTTTCGACTGCGGTTAATAAATTTTTCAAAGTACCCATAGTGCGTTCAACCTGCCCATTTGCTCTGCTTGCACCGGTTGCAATCAAATGCAAATTTATCTTTTGTTGCGCACAAAACTCACTGAATCTTGCGCTGGCAAAACACCTACCCTGATCTGCTATTATGCGATTTGGTACTCCAAATAAAGATATTCCCGCCGTCACTGCATTTATGCAATTTTCAGCATCTATTTTAAGGGTGTGAGTTAACAAAACGAATTTAGTAAAGGCATCTACTTGAACGATGATA
The DNA here is from genome assembly GCA_035045545.1 of Drosophila gaucha. Lineage (NCBI taxonomy): Eukaryota > Metazoa > Arthropoda > Insecta > Diptera > Drosophilidae > Drosophila > Drosophila gaucha. Next base: position 53,487 of record JAWNOY010000136.1, read on the forward strand.
TACTCTTTTTGATCAGACTTCCCACTCAACTTCCCACTTATATCTATGTGAATAGTATGCCAAGGTGTGCTTACTTTTGGTATTGGATGAAGACTAGCTTGAATTTTACCAGAAGAGGACTTTGACATTTTGCAAGTGATACAATTTTCAACAAATTTTCGAATATATTTGGACATATTATCGAACCAGTAATAGTCATAGGCCTTGTCTAGCGTCTTTTCCCATCCTAAATGCATAATTGATTCATGAATTTGGTTTATCACGGACCATCTAAACACTCGAGGAACAATTGATAAGGATCGAGTTCTACCATTACGCTGAATTTTTCGATAAAGTATTCCTGCTCTCAACTCATAAGTTTTTGCAACGTCTATGGAAAGAGAATTGTCTTTTAATTTCTTTACGATGCTAACTATTTCAGAATCTTGACGTTGTTCAGCCAAAAGCCAATTGCTGGAAATTTCTGCCAAGCAAACTCGTTTCTCAGAAGCTTTACAAATTGTGGCCAGCAACTTAGTTGAAGGTAAATTTCTTGAAAAAAAATCAGCGTGAGCCATTCGTTTACCTTCTCTATACTGTAATTCAAACGTAAACGATTGTAAGTAAGCCCACCATCTTTGCGCCCTGGGAGACAGATCATGTTTAGTCCTTGAAGCCTTAAGGGAATTACAGTCAGTAAAAACAACAAAATTTCTACCCAGTAAATAATGGCGAAAATGTTTTATGGACAAAACAACAGCAAGAGTCTCCAATTCGTAAGAATGGTACCGAGACTCTGCAGGTGAAGCAGCTTTACTGAAATATTCAATGACATGCGACTTGTTGTTGATTTTATGTAACAAGATGGCACCATATCCACGAGAACTTGCATCAGTATGCAACTCGATTGGATACTGCGGGTCGAAAATTACCAAGACTGGCTTCTGTGTAAGTATAGAGACAACCTTCTTTCTTATTTGCTCATGTTCTGGTTCCCAAACAAACTCGTTCTTCCCTGAGGTCAACAGATATAAAGGCTTCATAAAACAAGAAAATCCTTGCATAAATTGCCTAAAATAAGACGCCAGCCCTATAAATTGTCTTAAAGCTGGGACCGACTGAGGAGGTGGTAATGCAGTTAACGCAGCAATTTTAAGCGAATTTGGACGAATTTCACCTGCACTCACTTCGTATCCCAAATATTGTACTGTTGACTTAAGAAAAGAACATTTTTTTATATTAAAGGAAAATCCGGCACACGTAAGACAGTCAAGGGTAATCTTTAATCTTTCTAAAGCCTCAGTTTTCGTTGAAGCAGCTACCATTACGTCGTCCATATAAACGACCACAAATGTATTAGCAAGATCTCCCAGGGCTTGTATAATGGTACGCTGAAAAACTGAAGGCGCATTTTTAAGCCCAAACGGCATTGCTAAGAATTCATATTGTCCGTCTGGAGTGACGAACGCTGTACACTCTACTGAGTCTTCATGCATGGGTATTTGATAATATCCACTTGCCATATCTAGGCATGTGAAATATTTTGCTCCATGAAGCCTGGCAATCTGGTCTGATATAAGGGGCAAAGGGTATCTATCTGCAACGGTATTACCATTTAATTCCCGGTAGTCTACACACAAGCGATGGGAGCCGTCTTTTTTGTTTACCAGCATTATGGGACTTGCGAAGGGTGAGCAACTCGGCTTTATTACTTTGCATTCCAATAGCTCCCTAATCTTATTTCGAACCAATTCCCTTTCACTTGGACTGAGCCTGTATGGTCTCCTTTGGACAATTTTTCTTGGGTCATTTAGTTTAATTTTCATTTTACCCGAACTAACTCTAGACAAAGGAATCCCATTGATAAAATATTTTGAATAATTTTCCAACAAACTTTTTAATTCATCACAGTCTTCACCAACAAGACCTGTGCCTAAGTCATAAAATTTATCTTCGTTAACAAAATTATTAACAGTTTTTGTTTTAACAATTTCAAATTTCCCTGGTGAAATTATGACATTAAATCCAGGCGACAATATTTCTCGACCAATAATTATGTCATTTTTCATATAATTATTGTCTAAAACATGAAACAAAATCTCAATTTGATAATTATTAATATTTACGTTGGTAAGTATTTGCAATGTGCTGCAAACGCTGCCATTGCCAATGCCTTCTAACCTCACAACATTATTTAATCTTTTACCAGCTAGCTTAGCACTTATCTGTTGTTTGATTAATGAACACTCCGCGCCAGAGTCAAACGTTGTAGCAAATGTCATTCCTTGATGAACCATCTCTCCTTTAGGCTCAACAACTTCGCACAGTTGGACTCTCTTTACAGAATGTGTATCCTTGCTGTTGTCCGTTTTAGGTTTACTGCATTGTGTAGAAATATGGCCACGCTCTCCACACTTGAAGCAGGTTACATCAGATTTTTGACGGTGACCCCATGCGCTGCTGCCATTACGGTCCATAGCACGAGACGAATGATTTTGCTGCTGTCTAGCTCTGCATTCGTTGATCTTGTGGCCTAACTTTCCACAGAAGTGGCACTTAATTGTTGAAAGTTTTTGCCTCTTGATGTCAAGCAAAGACATTTCTTCCCGCGACGTCATCTTCCTTTTGTTGAATGTGAATGCTTTTAACTCGGTTTGCAAATCACATCTGGTGCGCACATTTGAGGTGAAGGTCATGCGCTGCAATCTGCTATCAACTTGAGCCAGCCTAGCAAGCGTTACGGAAGCTGCAATCTCCTCTACATCCATTTCACGCCATTTCACAATAAGCGACGTCATCATACGACCAGCATAATTCGAAAGGCATTCACCGTCGCTCGGACTGTTAGTTAGCATTGTCAGAAACATAGCCGCTGGTGTTTCAACATTAGTGAACTGTTGAATGAATAGTTGCTTGAACTCGGGCCAATTCATTTCTGGATAACAAGTCCGCGCAAGCCATTGTGAGGCACTACCTTCCATCGCTGCACTTAACACCGTCACAAGGGCGCTACCTTTTATGTCATTTTCTGCCAAAATAATGTTCGCCGTAGAGCACCATGCCGACGCATCTGCGCCAACAAGGTCTGCATTGAATTTTGGCAGCACAACCGCGATTTTACTCGTTTTTTCAGAAATCGTTGCTTGAAATGTTTTAACGAGTTCTGTTAAGTTTTTATTTTGCAACTCTATTAGAGCTTTCCACGGCTCAGCTTCGTTGTTAGGTGCCGAGCCCGATCCCACTTCTGATATAAACGCGTCATTAACTTGATCCATTTTCTAATTGCGCAGCGAGTTTCGGTGGCCGAAGTCTACCCAAGCACTGACTTGCGTCGCACACTTATTCTTTTGTGCCTACCATCGAACCACGCTTGGCGACAGCGTCGTGGCCGTCGCCGCGCTAAAACGGTACCTTCCAAAACTACAAAATGCCAAGGACCAATCAGAGCGCAGTTAGCGGCTGATGCAATATTACTAATATGATGAAATTAGGATATTCTGGTGAAAACCAGAATTCCCATACTCCGCAACACACATACACAGTGCGTGCATACCGTTCGCTTTGGCACATGTAGGATTCTGGTGTAAACCAGAATATCCATACACACATACACAGCCACACAGTGTGTACGTGCAGTACACAGCAACAATCAAATACAGTGCGTACATACAGTACGCTCCGACATATATATAATTTCCCCGGCACATTATATTTGTTCCGATTGCTGCCGTTGCGTCAGGCGGCCTGACAGTGGCAGCTCGATCGGTCTCCATTCCACCTTGTCCTGCTGCTGCTGCTGTTGAGGAGGCTGATGCTGCTGCTGTGTCAGCTGATGCTGCTGCTGCTGCTGTTGCAGCTTATGTTGCTGCTGCTGCGTCGGCTGTTGCTGCTTCTGCGTCGGCTGATGCTGCTGCGGCTGCTCCTCCAGCGAAAAATTCGATGGCCATGTTCCGAGCTTGTGCCAGCGTGCCTTCGGCCGTGAGTATCTGCGTCGGTGGCGTCTAACGGTTCCTTCGCGCTTTCCCTTTCGCGGTCGCCCTCTTCTGGCAGCCTCGCCTTATTGAATCCGCTGTTGCTATGCCCGCTTTGTCTATTGCCTATTACATGCGATTGTGTGCGTATGGGTGCGTGCACTTGTTGCTGCGCACGCTTACGAGTTCCGCTACTCGCCTTGCATTTTCACTTTTTTTTTTGGCTTTTGCTCGCATTTTACTTTGACTAAAGCTTTGTTTTTGCTAATGCTTGCAAATGCTCTTCCCTTCTCATGGCAACTTAATGAAATTTTAATTTTTATTTTTAAATAAAAAAAATTTTGTTTTTCCCAGCCGTTGAGGCATTTTGCTCACCTGCAGCCTTGCATGGCTTCAGGTCGGCTATATCAGCGGTCTTCGTTCGCTTGTCCGCTCCTGATCCTATTTTGCAGATGAAGCCAGCCACGGTATATGGTCCTCCATAACGTAGTGCTAGTTTCGCTGCGAAGCCGTCTGCAGCATTGGATAGGTGTCGCTCTTTTGCCCACACCTGGTCCCCAATGGCCGGTCTCCATGGCCACCGCCACAGGTTGCACTGCCTCGCCTAATCCTGTGCAGCTCTTTCCAAGCTCCGCCTTCCAACCAGGAACACCTCTGCCAACTTGTTCACTCTCTCCGTAGGGCTTTGCGTTGCTTGCCCGGTGCCCACTGTTACCACGTCGTACAGTGCTTTGGGCAGCCTCGGCTCTCGTCCCCGCGTCAGGAAGGCTGCGCTGTAGCCAGTCGATGCTGAGACACTGCTGTTGACTGCCAACGTCAGCTGCGGCAGCGTCTCGTCGCAGCCCCGCTGATTGCTTCCTGCGAATTGCGCAATCATACGATTTGCTCGTTCAGTCGGGTTCTCTTGCGGCGTATAAGGCGCCGTCAATTGACGCCTCACCCCAAGCTCGTCCAGAAATGTTTTAAATGCTGGGCTGGTGAACTGTGTATTATCATCTGTGATGAGCACCTTTTGTGCCCCGAATCGGGCCAAGATCCGCCCGAAATGCTTTTTGCAGCGTCGTTGTGTTAGCGCTACGGAGAGGCATCATCTTCGTCCACTTGGAATCTGTCGATGAACACCAACAGCATGGTATTCTCGTGCTTGGACCCGCTAAGTCGGCGCACACCCCGGCTCCTCAGGGATCTATGTTAGCATCTTGCCCGCTGCCTGGAGTTGGCTCGGCTTACACTGCTGACACAGTTACCATTGTTGCCAATATATGCGCGCACATTCCTATTCCGGCTTCCGTCTCATCTTCCGGATGCCCCAGATTATTGCCAGACACTCCTTCTCGGTGGCAGAATAATTCCGCTCCGCATTATTGAGTGTTCTGCTGGCATATGGTATGACGCGCTCAACATTAATGATGTTTGCGTCAATATCGCAACAAATCCATAGTTGCTTGCATCCGTTTGCAAACAAAATGTTTTGCAAGCAGTGATACTTCTGTTAATTTGGCTTTAACAGTCTCAAAAGAATTTTGCGGTTCCTCTGTCCAATCCCATTTGGTGCCTTTCTTCAGTAATGCATTGAGGGGATGTGCTGTTGTTTCAAAGTCTGGGACAAATCGGCGATACCATGACGCCACTCCAACATACTGCCTTAGCTCCTTAACATTGGACGGTGGCTTCAAGTCTGCTTTTGGCGCTACTTTTTCTGGGACAGTTCGGATTCCACTCTCCGTCAATATATGGCCCAGGTATTTTAGCTCCTTCTTGAAAAAATCCCACTTGTCGATATGGATTTTCAAGTTCGCTGCTCGTAGTCGTAGAAATACCTCCCGCAGATTGTCCATATGCTCTTCGCGAGTTTTCCCAATCACTGTAATGTCATCAAAATATGCAAACGCATGCGGCATCATATCTGGACCAATGGCACGATCCAATGCTCGGGTCTCGGCCCGTAAGGAGATTAAAAAGGCGCCAGTTTTTTAATCTTCTCCCCAGTCCCTAGGTGTAAATAGTTATAATTACAATAAGTAAAGATGTTTATGTTAAGTAATAACTAAACCGGGCGATGTGATACTGAGAAACTATGATGATTATAGTGTATTTAGTGGCACTGAGTGCATCCTCATAATAATAAATTAATAAAAAAAAAATCGCTCCAAGTCCATAGTTGCTTGCATCCGTTTGAAAATAAAATGTTTTGGAGAAATCTGGGCATGCCAGCACCGGTGCTTCTGTTAATTTGGCTTTAACAGTCTCAAAAGAATTTTGACGTTCCTCCGTCCAATCACACTTGGTACCTTTCTTCAGTAGTGCATTGAGGGGATACACTGTTGTTGTAAAATCTGGGACAAATCGGCGATACCATGACGCCACTCCGACATATTGCCTCAGCTCTTTACCGCTACTTTTTCTGGGTCAGTTCGGATTCCACTCTCCGTCACTCTGTGGTCCAGGTACTTGTCGATTTTGACTTTCAAGTTCACTGCTCGTAGTCCTCGAAATACCTCACGCAGATTGTCCATATGCTATTGGCGAGTTTTCCCAATCACTATAATGTCATCAAAATATGCAAACGCATGCGGCATCATATCTAGCCCAATGACACGATCCAAGGCTCTCTGGTATGTAGCTGGAGCCGTATGGAGTCCAAATGGCAACACTTTCCATTGAAACAGTCCATTTCCTGAAACTGTAAATGCCGTCAGTTGCCGGCTGGATTTCTCCATTAGGATCTGCCAGTACCCGTCCTTCAGATCCAAGCTTGTTATAAACCGCACCTCGTGCAACTGCTCCTGAATATGATGCACCCGCGGCAACGGGTAGACATCTTTCACTAATCTGGCGTTGAGCTGACGGAAATCCACACGTAGCCGCCATTTCCCAGTCTTCTTCTTGACCATGGCTATTGGTGCGCTATGTGGGCTTTTCGAAGGCTCAATGCAGCCTTTCGCCAGCAGCTCAGCCTTTGCGTTGATCACGGCCTGTATCTTGGGATTCTTCGGGAAATACCTCTGCTTGATGGATCGATCGTGATCCGGTGTTCGGTGATCTTCGAGGTTCCCTTGATGTTGTCGAAGGCTGCCAATTCTCTCTTGAGAAACCTCCACTTCCACATTCTCGTGAAGTGGCTCTCCGGACGCCTTTTCCATCCCCTGGGTTGCCTTGTTTGTGCTGGCGACTGCCAGCGGCAATCTCTCCTCCAGTTGTACGCCATGTCGTGGGTTCCTCGGCGCAATCTCCAGTTTCAGCCCGGCGCACTCCACTGTGATGCGGCGCCGATTCCAACCGTCGCCGAAAGCTGTGCACCCTCGTCGTATATGTCGCCTACTGGCGTCTGGGGCCCCTGGATGGCGGGTGCCGCTGGTCGTTTCCCATCTGGCAACAATCTGGCGTTCTGTTTCCGATCCGCACACATAGCCAGCAGAACGCCAGCATGGCGTTGCCCAATGGCCCTCTAGGCCACACACGCGGCACTCCCTCGCTGTGTTCTGGATGTGGGGCCTCGGGCCTTCCATTTGATTCCTTGGAGCTGGCCTGGGCCTTGCCGTTTCTGTCTCCCGGATGGGGTGGTGTGTGTCTCCCATGCTACCACTCCCAACGTCGTCCATGACCCTAAATCGAGCAGCATCAGTTTTGTCAGGCTGCGGAACTGGTACGGCCGAGCGTATGCACGTAGGTCGGGGAGGCTGCTGCTGTAGATATATATTCTCTCGTTGCGCTGCGTAACGTAGTGGGCGCATTAGCGTCTGCACCTCCACCATATATATCTTAAGCGGCTCTCCCACCGCTATGGCGGCTCTCCCATAGCCTGTCGTCTCCGAGTCACTTCGTCTTTCAAATTTTCTAAGTAATCTTGTGGTAAGAAATACTCCTGAAAATTTTGCGAAGAAGGTCGACCATGACGTCCAATATCTATTGTTGGCTATGTACCATTTCAACGCCATACCTTTCAGCAGTTCCGGCATAGCTCTCGGGACCAGGTCCAGCTCTAGGCCGTATGTCTCCGCCGACCATTCCACCTGTTCCAAAAACTCTAGTGGCTTCGTTGTTCCATCGAATCGGAAGCCCCACTCTCGCACCTGCTTAGCCACCTTTGGATATTCGGGTGCCGTTGGAATCGCTCCCCGTGTCCTCAACTCAGGCTGTGGAGTCGAGGTGGCTCCCCAGTCTCTCTGTTGCCGATCCTGTAGCAGCGTGGCCGCACTCGTCGATAGTATACTGAGTCTCGCCATGTTGTCCATGCCGTCTATCACCTCGCTCTCTTCCTCTACTGCTGCGGTAGGCACTTTCTCTCTTGCAGGCTTGATTCGGCCATGGAGGTTGGCGAGCTCGGCGATCCTGAGAGAATATGGGATTCGTTCTTCATTTCTCATTACCCATTCGCCAAACTGTCTCCGCATCGCGTCGAGTGTGACTGACAGGCTTACGCCAAACTCGCAGCTATATCGCAGCACATCCTCTTTTTTAGGTTATGTACCCACGCTCGTACCATTTTTATCACTTTCGAGGTTTTTCACTTTTATTACTATCGCAAAGAGCCCACGTTGGGCGCCAGTTGTAACGAACCTTCGGTTATTCCGAGTTCAAGCCGGGCTGAGTTCAGGAGACTGTGTGTTCCTGTCAACAATATTTGTATTTGTAGGCACCTGCGATAATAATAAGTCTTTTTATGGTTTTAAGTTTGAGCGATATATTTTGTACTTCTTTTGTACTGTTTTATGTATTGTTCACAATTGTTATTATTCTGCCTGAGGTACACCTGCTATCCGCAAGGACTCGCCTCCTATGGGCACACTTGGCTGCGTGATTCGCTATTTACGAAGGCACTCCGTCTCTTCCGAGTGCGATATTTCTCTCTTGCACGTAAAGGATTCGCTCTGGGTGCACTAGGTTATCTGCAAGATTCGCTTCTGTATACTCCGGCGCTCCGCACGGATTTCATACAGGCTCTCCTAGTGGCTGGATTCCCATCGAGCACTCCTACGTATTCGCAAAAGACATTGTACTCACTCCGAGTACGCACGGCTACCCCGTAAATAACACTCACACACTCCAAGATTCGCTTATGCTGCCCATCTGCTAATTTTGCACTCCAATGTCCTGTCTTGGTGGCAGTTGTTGCTGAAGAGTCTTCGAGCGTGGTGTCCTGTGTTGTCCTTTCAGGTCCCTCGATGTCCTTGCGTATCCCTCGATGTCCTTGCATATCCTTCGATGTCCTTCGCTGATCACTTTTCCTTGGCACTTTGCGTTTTGATTTGCACTTTCACGTTTCTCCACTTTCACTGCTACTTTTATAATAACCCCCCGGCTTCATCGTTACCAGTGAAGGGTCTAGAACCGACCAAGAGAAAGTCAAGGCTATCCAGGAGTACACTGAACCAAAAAATTTATATGCTCTAAGATCTTTTCTAGGCCTAGCCAGTTATTACAGAATGATCCTTAAAGACTTTGCGTCCATAGCAAGACCTTTAACAAACTTATTGAAAGGCGAGAATGACACTGTAGGTAGGCACACTACCAGAAAAGTAGTTATAGAGTTTGAAGGACCTCAATACGACGCTTTTGACAGACTAAAAAACATACTGGCATCAGAAGACGTTGTGTTCATGTACCCGGTCTTTCAAAAGCGTTAAAAAGCGTTTTGTTTGGTGCTTTTCGACCCTTATCTGGCACTCGGTTTTCCTTTACGAAACTTTGGATGATATATTGTACAGCGGATGGACTCAGATTGACTATTTCAGCTATAGTCCTCTGATATTTACCATTCTTAAAATGAGAAATCACCAATTCCCGCTGATTAAGTGTTGTTCGAGGGGCCATTTTGGTACTTTACAGAAATATTCGTTTGCCAATGTGAACAAACTTAATTAAGAAACACATAAATTAGGTTATGGAATGTTTAAAATATGATGAAATTCTGGCAAAAATAGACAAAAACCCACATTTATGTGTACATAAAGTTTCTGCACGAAATAAGCTGTGACCCTAAAATACTAAATTTATTTTGTTTTCTTTAGCTGTAAGTGTTATTTAGCTAAATTATTTTAATAAAATGAAGTGCCTATTGATTTAATGAAATACTACAGAAAAAAACTGTGTTTAAAATAATTTTCTAGCTTTCATGATTTAGCTGATATCCGAGTTTAAAATTTTATTTTTGGGCTGCACGAAATAAGGTGTGATCCACTGTATATCCGCCTCTTTAGGGCGTGACAAATCGGAGAAAAATATATCTTCCAAAGATTAATAGGTATAGCCTCAAAATTTGATATATAGGTTACTGTTGCCCTGCTTAATAGATTGAACTAAAATTATATATACACTAGTTGGGGGCGTGGCAAATCAGAAAAAACCATATCTATATCTTTTACAATTGCAAGGGTATTACCAATCTGCGGCATGGCCGAAGTTAGGCCATCCATCTAGTTTTTTATTTGTCAAGAAAATATTAAGATTGACGTACTTACTAGTTTTTGACCAATATGTCAAATTTTCGGAGTTTAGCTGTACAACTTTAGAAGATATAATTTTTTTCCATTTGGCACTCCTCAAAGAGGCGGATGTATATAATTTTTTTTTTAATATGTCGAAGCAGTTGAGCTTAAGGTATTTGTTAATTTTTGGGTTTCTAGGTGTAAAATACAGGTTTTACCGATTTGGGCGTAGCTTAACATACTATATGTTTTTTTATGGGAGAGTCTCATGCAAATATATGTTTTAAGTTTCAAGACTTTGACTCTAACAGCGCCCAAATATTAGACGATTTATGTTAAACACTAGATATACTTTCCGATTTGCTACGCCCTTTAGGGGCGCTTATTGATTCTAAGGATCTTAAGAAGATCTCAACAGTAGCCTAACTGCCAAATGTGGATGTTCTAGCTCTTAAAGAAGATATAGTTTTACGCGGTTTTCCACACCACCAATTGACATAGCTCCATATACTATATATTTTTGTATGGAGGTACGATACATACGTATATGGTCCTCATGGTCCACAAATTTTCCCACTTAAAGACTTCTTAAAATCGATCTGTCTTATGAGAGTTATAGGATATAGTGGTCCGATCCGATAGCTTGTGTGCAAAATTTCAGCTCTGTAGCTATAATAGCCTGGGAGGAGATTGCGTTGATCCAGACAGACGGACAGACAGACAGACGTCTTACTGATCAAGAATATATATACTTTGTATGGTCGGAGGTGCTTCTTTCTGTGCTTTGCAAGCTTCTGACCAATATTAATATCTCCTTCTACAATGGTATACAAAAATAACATATAAATATTAAGTTAGTCTGCGGGAAAAAAGATTCTAGTTGACAAAAAAGATCTCGTCCTTAGGTGTAATCAAACGTCAGTGTTCTAGTTTTCAAGCCAGCGTCTCTACAACGACGCTAGACTATTTCGTGTGACAAAAATGCAAGTATTTGAATGTGTGTATGAACAAGTACAGAGAAAATGACACACACGCACCACCGCTACAGTAAACAACACACGATATTTTCTAATCAAAGTCGGATATGTACATTTATTCAAAAGCTAAGAATTCACAAAAAAAAGTTTATTTAAAAAAATTGATCTTAGTAGCATGATTTGAACTATCGCCTGCAAGCAAAAAACACTGTTCCGCCCCTCTATAATAAGTGAAAAACAAGCAAATAACCTATCAGGGGCACAACTACAATTTAGTCGAAATTGAGATTTTACGAATAGAATTTAGAAGGCAATGCACGCATTTGATGAAAGTGTGCAAGTTATGTATAAGTCCATTCGTCCCACGATGTTCCAGCGACGACTCCTCCGAATGTGGGAGATCACTATTTAGGTAGATTACGGAGGAGGACTTGACTTCGTCCCCTTTGGTGGTCACTGGCTTTGTAGCTCAGCAATGTATTTCAATAAATGATAGAATTTAACGGCTGTGTGCCGGAATACGATTTAGACAAGTTGTGCCTTCTTTTTTATAAATCAAACTAAAGCTAAAGACTAAGGCAAAACATAAATAAGCGTTCTAAGCAACACAGCACTTCAGCATAAGTGTCAGATTAACGCTGCTTATCGTTGCTAGTGCAGAGCACTGAACTCACAATTTGGCGCATCAGCATTGTTTACATGAAGCTACTTAATTGCTATGGTATTTATGGTATTAGTTGTTAACTCCCCCCCGTTGAAGTTGTCGATCACACGTTGTAGCTTCATCAACGCTCGTCTCTTCCTTAATCCCTGGAAAAGGAGGAGTGAGCCAATGATACCCACATTTAGTATTACCCCGACAGCGAAGCAGAAATTGGGAGATCCAGCGGCATCAATGTCTTCCTTTACCTCCTGGATGGAGCGTAAGTTTTCGTTGCTCATTCGGTGTAGTAATGGAATACTCGGAGCTGAGTCATGGCTAATGATGTTTAGGAGCGGTGACCTCACGATGCCAGGCAGCTTCTCCCCTGTCCTTCGCTAGTTTACAAATTCGTTACCGTTGATGGTCGCTACCCGTTCCAATGTTACTAAGTGGGCTCCCTCTGCGAGTATCTCTGGACCGTCGTCTGAGCGGATGCGGCAGTCGCATCGTTGATAATGATAACGCCGTCATCGATGGGCATTATTTCCATCAGATGACTAGGCTGAGTGTGGCATTGGGCCATGTTTCCCGCGTGGAGCCAACTCGCACAGGTTTCGCGTCGTGACCTTTCGCAAAAGTTATTGTGCATGGTCTGGATGCACTCGATGACTGCAAAGGTGTCCTTTCATTCTGCCAGTGTGTTTTCATGGAGACTTAGAATAGTATGATGGTGAGATACAGGGTAAATGGTGACCCTTTTACATCTGGATTCAACTTTTGGAAAGGCTATTAGAATATGGATTATATCATCGGACTGTAGGACCCTAATTTTTGAGGCTTCTATCAAGCTAACTATTGTAGTGTCCTGTTTGACAAGTGAACTCAAGTCTGCATGATTGAGAATTGTGGGGCTTACTATATTAGACTTTGCCAAGGTTATTGTGAGGACCAAATTTTGGTTCTCAATAGTTAGCATTCTGTTCCTTGCTAAAAGCGCTTCGTATGGGTGTGGGGTGTCAGCCAGATTGTTTTTCGGGATTTTATTATTTAATTTATGGTATCCGTCAATTTGTTTATCTGGTTTTAGTTTCGGAGTTTATAGCTATCTGCCTGGAATTTGACTTAATTAGCTGGGCTTCTGTTACCCTGATTTTTAGGAAGTCAGAGGCATCTGGAGTGCCAGCCACTACTTTAAATGCTGTTCCTAGAAAATCTAAGCTCCTCGACATTCTGTGGTGTACCTTAAGGACGGACAACAGAGTTCTTATGTGGTCTGAATCAACATCTAACAGGTCACGCATAGTTGATTGTGGGAAGGAATTGCTGGCCTCAAGAAGTCACGTTGTTCGAATACCACTACTTCACCGTCTATTACTGGAATGTAGTTGGCATGCTAGAAGTCGGTGACCCTAGCATTTGCTACTTTTAATTGTGAGGTGAGATTATGGTGCTTTATTTTGATGGTCTTAACTTCTAACTAAATAAAAGGTAAGACTATTTTTAGATTGTCCTTGTGGACTACCCTACCCTTAACTAAGACAGACGTTAACAGGTCAGCTTGTATTTTCTACGTTTACAATGCTAATGTCATATTGGTTTTTCAACATGGATGTGATGGTCTCTAAGTTGAATGCGGGTTTATTGTCGCAATATATTGTTTTATTGTTAGGAAACATATTTACAATTTGCAACAAGGGGCGTTTTATATCGACGATAGTTCTGGACATTAACGATTGTACCAAGGCGAACTTGGAGAACTTGTCTAAGCAAGTTAGGAATTGTTTCTCGTCGGTTGCAAAGTGTTTATGTGTAACATCTCGCCAGTATAGCATGGAATGGGCGTTTCGCCGAGTTGTTGCTTTTTGGGATGCCTGTCATACTTTGCTTGGGTGCAAACCCTGCACTTTGCGACCACTTCTTTGGCTAGGTTGCTCATGTTAGGAAAATAGTAGTCGCGAAGGACTTGTTAGACATTTTCTTGAGCTGCTCTGTGCGCCCCATTGTGCTCAGTAGTGACGATTTCCCGTTGTTCACTTTTATCGGTTATATCCTGAACAACATTTTTGCAGAACCGAAAGTGAGTAGCTCGAAAGTGGGAAATTAACTCGTGCTGGAAACTTGCTAATATGGGGAGGTCGCAATGGATAGCGTTTACGACTTCCGTATGTTTTTTTTTTTTAAGTATCTTTAACATACTTTTCTTGTCAGTGAAAAGACCAAGTTGCGTTTTAATGGGAAACGTGTTTCTTCCAGAATGATTTGTTTTCTGAAGCTATTCAAGGGTTTGTCCGTAGCCTCAGTAGGTCAATGAAAGTTCGCTGTGAACTGTTGAAGCGTCTGATTGAGGCTCGTTTTGTAGCGCATTGAGATTTTGTCTGGATAGAGCATCAGCTACAAAATTCTCTTTACCCGGTTTATAACAAACCTTGGCGTTGGGTTGGTCAATGTAAGCCTTCCACCACTTTATTTTCGCGTTAGTGTTCTTGTCCGCTACTGCAAAGGTGAGAGGCTGGGAACTGGAGAATGTTAATTTGTCTGAAGCTATTCAGAAAGTTCTGCAATTTACCTAGGAAACCTCCCTAAAATGGCCAGTACAACTCCCTTTCGTTGGTGGTATGAAATCATAGTGATTGGTCTACCTTCTTGAGATAATACCGCACCAATTCCGTTGGCCGAGGCATAGGTGGTCAGGTCAAAGGTTTTAAATTTACGTGTTCAGACGCCAAGATGTTGCGCAGGCGTTCAAATGCGTAGCGCTGGGTTTCATTGAAATCGACCGAAATCTTTTTGGACCTATGCTTACTCACCGAACCATTCTCTAATTTCAGAATATCTGTTATTGGCCGAGCTTTGATTGTAAAGTTCTTTATGAAGACTCTGTAGTAGCTTTCCAGACCTAGGAAGGATCTAACACTGTAGATGTTTTTGGGTTCGGGGTATTCTTGAATGGCCCTGAATTTTTTGGGGTCGGACTTTGTCCCGTCCTGACTTACGATGAAGCCCAGGTATTCTACGCTTTCCTTGTGGTAAAGAAGCTAGTTTTCTCCTGGCTTACTCTCATATTGGCTTCGATCAGGCATTTAAGTACTGTGTCGATATGGTTGACATGGTCTGACTCATTCTTTGAGAAAACTATGACTTCATTTACGTAGGCGCAACATATTTTCCCAATATGTTCCCTTAGAACATCATCGATTGCCCTTTGGAAGATGTTACCAGAATTCTTAAGGCCAAAGGGTAGACGGCAGAATTCGTATATGCAACCGCAAACGGAGAATGAGGTCTTTTCGCGGTCATGTTCCGCAAGGTATATTTGGTGATACCCTGACTTTAAGTCGAGGGTAGTGAAAAACTTCGCGTTTTCCAGGTTCGCTAGAATCATGGGAATACCCTAGTATTCCGGTCAGGTATAGTTTTTTCGTTCAGCTTCCTGAAGTCAATGACCAATATCTTTTTATACCCTTGCAAAAAGGGTATATTAATTTTGGTCAGAAGTTTGCAACGCAGAGAAGGAAGCATCTCCGACCATATAAAGTATACATATTCTTGATCAGCAGGACGAGCTGAGTTGGTATAGCCATGTCCGTCTATCCGTCTGTCTGTCGTCTGTCCGTCTGTCTGGATCAACGCAATCTCCCGAGACTATATGAGCTAGCAGAACTGAAATTTTGCACATAGGCTTTAATGTGCTTCAGGCATTGTATATCTCGGAATCATCCGTATCGGGACTACTATCTCCTATAGCTCCCATAGGACGGATCGGTTTTTAGAAATGTTTTAGTGGGATAACTTCGACGTTATTAAGTCAGAGACTTGAAATTGGTAAATATACACTCCTGAGTTGCACCCAAATACAAAAAGATATATAGTATATGCTCACGCCCTTTGGGGGCGCGGCAAGTCGGATAAAACTATATCTTCTACAGTTTTGGAAGCTGAGCATCCAAATTGGAAAGTGATAACTTTTAAAGGTCAATTCCAAGATTTATGAAAAATTATATCATCCATCGCCTACTTAGGGCGTGGAAAAGTCGGGAAAGTCTATACAGTGCTAACACATAAATCCTCCAATATTTTGGATGCTGTTAAAGCCAGAGACTTGAAACTCAAAACACATATTTGTATCAACCATCCCTAGAAAAAAATATAAAGAATATATATCTACGCCCATTAGGGGCGTGGCAAATCGGAAAACTATATCTTCCATAATTTTACACCTAGAGTCCCAAAAGTTGACACAAACGTTAAGCTTCACTGTTTTTGACAAAATTATGAAAACATTTTATGTATATCTGCCTCTTGGGGGAGTGGCTAATCGGAGAAAACTATATCTTCCAAATTCTTATAGGTACAGCTTCAAAATTTTATATATAGGTTACTGTTGCCCTACTTAATAGATTGCCCAAAAATTATATTTATCCAATTGTTGGGGGCATGGCAAATCAGATAAAACTGTATCTATATCAAGGCTGTTGTAAAGTATCTCGCTGTTGTAAGGTGACCTTATGCCGTCTTTTAACCTTGATAATGCCGTCTTTTAACAATTGCTTGACTTCAGTATTTACGAAGTCAGTAATGCCCATAAAATTAGGGTAAGATCTGGCATATAAGGGTTCGTTGTCTACCGTGCGAATTTTGGCGGAGAGAACGGTGTTAAAAGGAGGGCTTCTTCTTCTGTTGAGAAGACCTTTTTCTCTTTAAGAATCATGTTTCTGAACTCCTTTTTAATGGAGTTAGGAACCACGATATCGTTTACATCAGTTAAATTTACTAGTCCTCGCCGTCGATTTCTTCGACTGCGGCCACTGCCTTTTGTTCTTCAGTATCTGCCTGACTGGTGTCGTAGCGAGACGTTGCCGTCTGCGGGCCTGTTTGACGATCTGAGGAGTTTCTCCTCTTGGGAGCGTTTGGCTCATTCCTTGTTGGTGCAGATTGTATTCTGTACGCTGTATGAACTTGGACGAAGGAGTCTACCTCCATCGGTTGGCGGGGCTTGCGCTTGCCTATCTTTCTTAAGTTGCTCCCGTGGGGCAGTCGCTGTCTTGCGCTTGAAATAGGGATTTCTTTCCAGGCCGTGGTCTTCCCTGTTGTTTCCGTTCTTCAACGACTTTAGCGTATGAATTGGAAAACATGCTTCTTTCGATGCAAGCTTCCGCGTCTCTGGCAAGAGCTAGTGCGGAAGGCAAGTCTTTGGGTTTCGATGGGAATACATTTTATTTAATCCGAAAATTTTAAGTGTTCCGCACTTATCACGGTCAAATGTAATAAGATAGTTGTTCGTTGAATAAATCGAATGGATAACAGAGGCATATGCTTCGTTCTGTAGTTTTAGATCGAATGATCTTATGATTTATTTGTATATGTTTCTTAGTCTAAAGTACATAGTGTTCTTATATAAGTTTTGTATAAGTCAGTTCGTCCCAAGATGTTCCAGAGGCGACTTCTTTAAATGTGGAAGATTACAATTTAGAAAGATTACGGTGGAGGACTTGACTTCGTCCCCTTGGTGATTACTGTATAAATGAAAGATGTTAAATTTCAGACAAGTTGTGCCTTCTTTATTATAAATCAAACTAATGCTAAAGACAATGGCAAAGTATAAGTATACCCTAAAAGTAAAATGCATCACGCCACCAAGCTGCAGTCGGCAGGCCGACTCAAAGTTCTAAGCAACACAGCACTTCGGCATAAGAAGTGTCAGATTACCGCCTTATCATTGCTAGTGCAGAGCACTGAACCTAAAATTTTTTACATGAAGCTACTTAGTTGCTATGGTATTTATCGTGTTAGTTGTTAACTGACCCCCCGCAGGATTATGACCGTCCTCGGTCATGCTGAAGTTGTCGATCACACATTGTATTTTCATCGACGCTCGTCTCTTCCTTAATCCCTTGAAAAGGATGAATGAGCCAACGGGACCTACATTTATTATTACCCGGACAGCGATCCAAAATTTGGGGGGATCCAGCGGCATCAATGTCTTCCTTTACATCCTGGATGGAGCGTAAGTATTCGTCGCTCATTCGGTGTAGTAGTGGAATACTCGGAGCTGGGTCATGGCCAATGATGTTTAGGAGCGGTGACCTCACGATGCCTGGCAGCTTTTCCACGGTCTTTCGTTCGCTTACAAATTCAATAGAGTTGATGGTTGCTAACCGTTCAAATGTTACTAAGTTGGTTCCCTTTGCGAGTACCTCTGGACCGTCGTCTGTGTGGACGCCGTCATCGATGGGCATTATTTCCTTCAGGTGACTGGGCTGTGTGCGGCACAGGTTTCGCGTCGTGACCGTTCACAAAAGCTATTGTGCGTGGTCTGGATGCAGTCGCTGACTGCAAAGGTGCCAAATTATTTTTTTCGGGATTTATTATTTGATTTATGGTATCCGTTAATTTGATTAACTGTTTTTTGAGTTTCGGAGTTTATAGCTATATGCCTGGAATTTGTCTCAATTAGATGGGCTTCTGTTACCCTGATTTTTAGGAAACCAGAGGAATCTGGAGTGCCCGCCAATACTTTCACCGCTGTTCCTTAGAAATTCTAAACTCCTCGCCATTCTATGGTGTGCCTTCAGAACGGACAACAGTGTTCTTATGTGATCTGAATCAACATCTAACAACTTACGCGACATGTGGATTGAATGGGACAATTTTTCTGTTTCTTCTATCATGCTGATGTGCCTCAAGCAGTCACGTTGTTCAAATACCTGTACTTCACCGTCTATGACGGGGAGGAATTTGTCATGCGAGAAGTCAGTGACCCTAGCATTTGCTACTGCTATGATGATGAGCGTCGCGAGGGTGAACCTGAAATTTTAATTGTGGGTTGAGACTATGGTGCTTTTTTTTGATAATCTTAGCCTCTAACTAAATAAAAAGGTAAAACTATTTTTAGGTTGTCCTTATAGACCACCCTCCTTTTAACTAAGACAGACGTTCCCAGGTCTGCTTGTATTTTCTGCCCAGTTCAAATAGGGGATCAACTTATTTCTTAACCTCTTGTTGTTTTTGAGGAATACTTCTTCTCCTACTTCAAATACGCGGTTTTGTCTGGTTGCGTTACATCGCTCCATGGTGTCTTGTTAGGCTTTGAGATGTTGCTTTTGGGATGCCTGTCTTACTTTACTTGGGTGCAACCCCCTGCAGTTTGCGACCACTTCCTTTGGGTAAGTTGCTCATGTTCTGAAAAATAGAAGTCGCGAAGGACTCAGCTTGACATTTCTCTTGAGCTGCTCTGTGCGCCCTGTTGTTGCTCAGAAAAGAGGATTTCTAGTTGTTCACTTTTATAGGTTATGCCCTGCACAACATTTTTGCAGAATTAAAACTGAGTAGCAGGAAAGTGGGAAATTAACTTGTGTTGGAAACTTGCTAATGTTCGGAGATCGCCAATGGATAGCATTTACGACTTTCGTATTTACGACCTCTTTAAGTATCTTTTAGTATACTATTCTTGTTAGTGAATATTCCGTCCCCCCTTGCAATAAATTGCAAAAGGAAAATAACATGGTCCTTAATTCCTCGTCGCTTGTATTTTTCGTCTCGTATCTTCCTTCAATCTTCAACAAGTGGGTCGGGTTATGGATGTGTGGCGCTTCCAGCGATTGACCAAGGACATGGACCTTCCGTGGATTGCTGGCGCAGCAATCGGAGTGAGGGGACCTTCCGACGGGAAATGTCGATCTACGGATATTTGATTCGCATAAGAATATATTGATTTTGGTTTAGAAGTGGATAAAGTGGATAGGGGACCACTGAGAACCCATCCGAAGATAGTTTCTTGCCCAAGAAGCGTACCACAAATGTTGGTTTTGACGCCCTCCAAGAGGATGGACGGAAGGATATCCGCTCCAATGAGGACGTCAATTTCCGAAGTTTGGTGAAAATTGGGGTCGGCCAACGGCATATTAGGCAGATCTCTTAGCAAATTTCTTTGGATAGAGTAGGAGGGGAGATTGCCTGTTATGCTTGGAAGGACAAAGGCCGAAGTCTCAACATGCAACCTAGGCTTAGTAGGAGATGTGAGCCGCAGATGGCACAACTTCTTTGATTGGGCGGAGATTGCTTGGTTAAGCCCAGCCACGTGAGCTGAAACCAAGCTGAAAGGCGGGTTGATCGACATTGAACATGCGTTCGGAGATAAAGGATGCTTCGGATCCAGAATCGATCAACGTGCGTACTGGATAGTTGGCCCCCAGGTGCGATATATTCACTAGGGCGGTTCCTAGTAGGACGCCTTGCGTGTTGGAGGCAAAACAGTTTTGCACGTGCGTAGGTGAGGTTGAAGGAGTGGACTGTATGTTCGGGAGACTTGCGTCTGGAATGGAAGAAAGCGATGCGGAGGGGACGTCTCGATGCAGAAGTGTGGTGCAATCTTTTAATTGATGCCCTCGGCCAAAACAGTTCAGACATAGTCTATACTGTTTTATGGTGGAGGCTCTCGTTTACTGACATATCCAGAAAACGAGGGCATAGACGGATCGGGTGGTTCTCTTTCTTTGGTTGACGCTTACTTTCGTTGTGAAAGCTTGGAACCTGGCCATCGGCATGTCCTTTTTGAGGTTAATCGTGGTTGAAGGGGTCTTGTGGTCTACAATAGCCTCAAGCGTTCGATGTCTATTGATTAAGAATTTGTTCACCAAATCCCACGAAGGTAACTCTGTCCTACTGCTGATGGATTGCTCCCAGAGGGACAGAGTTAATTTGGAAACAAATGAATACTATAATGGCATCCCAATTCTCAGTATTCACGTTAGAATGCTCCAGAGCGGTTAGACACCCTTCAATGGTACTTTGCAGCTCTTTCAGTGCTGCTACGGTCTCTTGGTGCATGGAGGTCAGACTGAACAGAGTTTTCAGTTGACTGTTCACTAACAGCCGCCTGTTTTCAAAGCGCGCTGTTAGGTTGTTCCAGGCGGATTGGAATCCCTCATTAGTGAGAGGTGATTTGGATACGATAGCCTTGGCTTCTCCTATCGTTTTGGAGTTCAGGTGGAATAACTTTTCCACAGGTGTTAGGCTTGGATTATGCACATACATCGCTGTGAATAAGTCCCTGAAGGTAGGCCATTTTAAATAGTCACCCGTGAACATTTCTATGTCACAGGGTGGGAGATGGCAGCCTCGTGGAGTGGAGGGTTGAGGAATTGGAGGCAAGACCGGGGCAGCCGAGAGCTGTTCGATGCGCTCTCCGAAGTGTGCTGCCCACCTTACATAGACCGAGTAGCAGTAATCATATTTTGCCTGCACGGTGCTCAAATCAACCCTGCTATCTTTCTGATCGCTGTCTAAGAGAACTTTTGTGCAACGATCACACTCCTCTTCCACCTTGGCCCACAAGGTCTTGACATGGTCAAGATGAATTTTCAAGACATGAAAAGAAGCTTCTCCACTCGCCTCTGCACCCAGCCTAGCTTCTAGCTGGCTAAATTTGTCGGATGTTGCAATAAATTCCGCCAAAGACATCTTAGAAGCTTGAAAGTGCTGCTGCACTGAGGACCGTAAGAGTCTTTTAGGAGCCGAAATTGGAAGATTTCGGGAGCTTGTGGAATGGCACTTTGATGATGCCGTAGACTACAGCACGCGGATGGCGTGATGCGCGGAGAAGGCTTGAGTGCCACAGGCTTACTGCGGATCGTTGGAGAAGCAGAGAGGCGGCTCTGGATTTAGACCCAGAGGTCGGAAATAGAGTCGATGGAGTTTTCTTAGCAGTCGGAATCGGAATCTCGCCCCCAGTTGGCATAATATGCTGATATAGCAGTTAGGATACCCGTTTGGATAATAGTATGAAAATAAAGCACTTAGAGACTGGGGACTGAAAATTCGGAGAGTGCTGGACTAGCACTGATGACAATGAACCGGATACCAAACACAAAATAAATTTTTTTTTTTTTTTTACTATAGTCAATATAACCTATTGACTGTCGGGAAGTGTATGTATGGAAGTGTCGTCTTGTAACAAATTTTTATATATAATTTTGTTTTTTTTTATTTTTTTTTTTTTTTTTTTTTTTTTTTTTTTTTTTTATTGTAGTCAGTATGGCCTGTTGACTTTATGGATAGCGTATAGTAATAAACAAAAATTATTTATTATTATTATTTTTTATTTTAAAATTTTTTTTTGTATTTTGTTGAAGTCAATGTACTCTTTTGACTGGCCTGCAGTCCAGTGGAAATTACATATGTTTATATGTATGTACGCACAGCTGGAGTGTTGCCAGCCAAAAATATTACTACTCAGAGAGAGAGAGGCTGGAGTCAGCTGGATGGAGAGTGGCGGCAACTCGCAACTATGCACATATGTACATACATATATATGTATGGAGTAAAATGTACAAACATATGAAAAAAGTGCAATTGCCGAAAACTCAAGAGAGATGAGAATCTAATGGTGGAATTATTGCACTTATTTACATATGTACATAGGGATACATATGTATATGTATATTCGATGGATGGAGTTCTGATTTGTATATATGTATGAATGTATGTCTATATGTATATGTAGGCAGTTGCCGCGCAAACCAAAGGAAAAATTGAAAGTGCTCTGAAAATTGCACGGGGTTGGGCAGTTAGACCACGGAATTTACATATAGAGACAGACATATACACATTCAGATTAGCATTTACTTATCTGGAATTGGATGAGGCTATGTCCACCGTTGCGTAGCTGGGGCGAGCAGA
>JAWNOY010000138.1:0-222500 GCA_035045545.1 Drosophila gaucha
TTAATGTTAGTCAGCGAGTCCTGACACGGATGCTGCCATTCAAACACAAACGCAACAGCAACGGTCTCAAATTTGAAAAATTTGAAACATAAGAACACATCCAAAATATTGCCCTTTCCAAGAAACTCTGTAATCTGCAAACTAATAATTCGATGCAGCTCAAGCTTGAGACCGTTACGTTCAAAGTTGTGTAACATTAGCACAGGGTAGTCGCTTATTCTGCAACTGCAGATCTGACAGTTACACGACTCCTCTTCCAGAGCTGCCTCATTGACTCTAAATGCTTCTTCTTAGGATGATTATCGGAATCTGTCACAGTTGCATTTAGCACTTTGCAAGTTGGAGTCACTTTATAACTTTGTCGATCTAAAAAATTGTAGTTTTTCAATATGGCCGATCAGTTTTTGCATCATATGGAAACGCCCACGTATTTCCAGGCAGTGGAAAATGAAATCATGACCAAGTGTCAGCAATCGCCGAACGGAAAAATCACCATGGCCGACCTATTGGGCGACAAGCAGCAGCAATCGGCCATGCGGGGCATCTACTTAATGGCAGCCACGCACTTGGTAAGCATTGGGGAATAGGGATCAGGGATATAGCCAGTCAAAAGTAGAGATAACTCCGATTGATTCCACATGGGTTTCTAGCTACTGACACTTCTTTTTCAGCTTCTGATATAACCTCAAATGTGAAGACATTTTCAATTTTTCTTCTACGAGTGTCACAAAATGGCGGATTCGTTACCTGAATCCTTTCATTACCTATATTCTTATATTCAATATTCTGTGCTCCCTCTCTGTATTATATTTGATCTTAATATTTAACAAAGTTAAATGTAATTTTTCTTCTTTGCAGAGCTCCAAGGGCAAAATTAGCATGCAGACGAAGGCATCGAATCACGCAAGCACACCTGACGAGCTCATCATCCAGCTGAACCAATGAAAATCGACTGATATCAGATGTATATATATATATATGTATATAGATATATATATATATATATATATTATATCTATAGTTAAATAGAATTAACTAGATAAGAAAATAGCTAGAAATAATCTAGAATTTATGCACAGCTTATGAGGAATTGCCAAAAAAGATAACAAATAATATATATAGAACATATGCCGAAGATATAAACAGTAGATATCTTTTTCAGTCAATCTCCGCACTATACCCAAGATGTAGACAGTCTATAATTATTTTCTCAAAATCGAGTGTATATCTACATATATGCTTCAAACAACTCTTTTAATCAAATTTCTAGGTAATTTTATCCTTAAATATTTTTGTCTGGCAATTTTTTAAAAGTTTATTATCTGGATTTGCATCAGAAACCTACATAGTCAATATTATATCTAGCTATTAAGATCTTTAAGTTGTAGCTTAAAAACAAAGACAAAATATCGATTGTTTAAAGAAAAAAGGTTGAGTTATCGAAAAAAAATAAACTTGTACTGAGTATGGTACACGAGAATATATACATACATATCTAAAATTTCAAATCTCTAGCTTTTGTGGTTTACGAAATCACTGCGTTCATACGGACTGACAGACGGGCAGACGGACAGACGGACGGACGAACGGACGGAAAGACGGACAGACGGACATGGCTAGATCGACTCAGCTCGTCGTCCTGATCAAGAATATATATTCTTTTCAATGGGTTCAGGGTATAAAAAACTGAATCTCAATAACTTTGTAAGTCGATATCATTGAAATGGCAAAATTTATCGAATATCTAAAAGAAACTCGATATGCGCGCTGTATACCCAGACCATCGTGCAAAATTTGAAGTCTCTAGCTATGTTCTATGTTCTGAGATCGACGCGTTATACATACGGACAGACGGACGGATGGACAGATGGACAGACAGCCGGACAGGGCCAAATCGACTCAGCTCGTCGCCCTGATCAAGAATATATATACTTTATGCCACGCACTCCTTCTGTCTGTTACATACTTTTGCAAAACCATTATACCCTGATTTCCCATTTTCAATGAGTTCAGGGTGTAACAAGAACGCTCTAGTCGGGTCTGCCCGACTAACGAGATCCCCCTGAACCAAGTCCGAGGTGGTGTTTTAAACAACCTAGCTTACATTTTTTATCTATACTCATAACCTTCTGCGCGCACACACTCACGTACACATATACATGTAGACACAAGCTCGCGCGCCGCTTACTGCGTAGATGATTTAGCGGCTGCGCTTGGGCTGCATTCTGGGCAGCGTTATGAGAAATTGATTGTTAAAGAACTTCGGCTCTAGATCTACTTGCTTAATGAAATTTTCTGGACATAATATTGACATCCAAAGGTGTATATTTTTTCCACTTTTGGGGATAATGGGGAGAGCTATCCAAAATTTTAAATATTTATTGTCTGTTTTTTTTTATCACACAAACCTACATAGTCAATTTGGTGTCTCTAGCTATTATGGTCTCCATGTTATAGCTTAAAAACAAAGTCAACATATCGATTGTTATCGATAATAAGGAAATAGGATGACTTATCGAAAAAAAAAACAAACTTGAACTACGTATCGTATACATGAATATATGTCTAAAATTTCAAATCTCTAGCTTTTGTGGTTTTCTAGATCACTGCGTTCACACGGACGGACAGACGGACAGACGGACGGACGGACATACGGACATGGCTAGATCGACTCAGCTCGTCGTCCTGATCAAGAATATATATACTTTATGGGGTCTGCCACGCCTCCTTCTGCCTGTTACGTACATTGTGACAAAACCATTATATTCTGAATTCCATTTTCAATGGGTTCAGGGGTATAAAAAGAAAATAAACTTGTACTAAGTATGGTATACACGAATATCTCGAATATCAATACGAGATCACTGTGTTCATAATATGAACTTCATATTAGATATGGGCGTCGAGATCGGGATTTTCGGGAATCCCGCTTGTCCCGAACAAACTTTCGGGTTCGGGCGGGATGGGAAAGATTTTGAAAAAGTACGAGACGGTCGGGATATGTGCATGATCCCGCAATTCCAGCGAGTTCCGATAAGGAAATTATTAATAGATAAATCCATTGACATTTTCACTAGGAAATAACAGCCCCTAATTAACTTTAAATGTCGATTTCACTTTTTTACTTTGAATACTTTTAACTCGTGTACTTTTACCTGATTTTCAGATAGTATACCTTTGTGTATATTTACTGATTCGAATCATCGATCTGCAATTAAAACTTATCAACAAATTGATATCTTTCGATAAACATAAAAAAAACGTTATTTGAAACATAGAAAAGAAAATATTTGAAAAGATAGAAAAAATTTGGCAGATGTGCGTAGTAAACTATAAATTTAAAAAATATATATATTTTATGGATATCTTATACTACATGTATGCCTATATCTTTAAAACTGTAGAGAATATAGTTTTTCCTGATTATGATTCATAAATCGGTCTGTAGGAGGAAGCCAAATGCAATCAAGCTGCTCAATATTGTGATTCTAGTCTGTAAACTGTGGAAGATAATTGTTTTTTTGGTATTTACATACATATATACATATATACAACATATATATTTATATATCCGACTATACAACCAATTTCTAGGACAAATGGTTATAGTATCCGGTTAGCCAATGGTCGCACATATATAATATTTTAACTATATCAATCAATGAAAATTTAAGAGCCAATAGATTCTTATTCACTTTGCGCGATTATATAAATTGAATATGAAATAGTAAAGGCACCCATAAAATTAAATAAGTTGTGGTAGTCGTTATTGGGTGTACCCAGGCCAACAGAATAATAGAACACAATTTGCTCTTCGTTTCTTTCTTCTTTCTCAATAAAACACTTAAGTCTACATTTGTTACAGGATTGGTTTGACAAAAAGGAAAAAAAACCATGTCGCAAAAACATAGAACCATTTTGCGCATACAAACTCTATAAAAAAAAATATATATATATATGACGGGAAATTTGTTGTTTGCTAATCGAATTACAAATGCTTCGATAAAAAAATACATATTTGATTTGTTTTCTTTTTGTTTTGGATTCGAAAGGACCGAATTGAAGCTAGCCAAATGTAAATAGTCTTAATTTTGAAATAACGATTCGTGCAATTCGAACCGAATTGCAACGCAACATGAAAAGTTTTATGAAAATGTAAGCGCCCCTCATTGTGTATGCGCTGTTATCACTATTTTGATCTGTGGATAAACCTCGGGTTTAGCATCCGAGGTGATTAGCTGCACCATACGTTGCTGCAGCTCATCCTGACTGGCCTGAGTGCCGGGCGGTATCATCCAGATAGTATCTACAAGGAGAAATGCAACATTTATAAATTCAAATTTCGATTTTTATTCTACATTCTCCAAACGTGCACCACTCACCGCCAAAGTACCAACCGTTTGGCGTACACATGCGCCACATGATGGCCGGTTGTGTAGGCATCAGATCAGCCAATATATCACAAGTTTCACCCGGACGCAGGGACGGCACATTGATGCGTTGCGTCTGTATTGGGGATGTTAAATAACAGCCGTTTGGCCACCGTTCTGTGCCATCGTTTTGCACTTGAAATGCTTGCTGTAGTGCATTTACATGCTGGCCCTGCACAATCTTCATCGACGGCAATGATTGCAGACTACAATAGTCCAGATAGCAACCGACGGCAGTTTGCAAGTTCCTAAAACGAATGAACACGAAGGATTGAAATGAATCAATTTGCAACTGACTGCTGTATGGCTTTTGACTAGAGAACGACTAGGACGACGAACTCACCAGTTGCTCATTTCCAAATAGAAACGAGCTGACTCGCGATTCATTTGATTATTCATGAGGCTCTGGAATTGACTTATCAGATCTTCGTGGTCTGTGGTGCCCATGCAACTGAATTGCTGTAGCAGCAGAGAGTCAATATCATAGTCGTTTGTTGGCAGAGCCGATCCGAGGCCCTTGATTTGCGCTGCTTGTGCGGGTGATGATAATGGTATCGCCGAAACTGTTGCTACCGACGAGGACAAAACGATTCCTGTCCCAGGCGGTGCCGGCAATGGTATTGCTATGTTGCCAGTGTCCATCATTGGATTTGTGGTTGTTGTTGTGTTTGTTGTAATGCCAAAAAGCGGTTCGCATTGCATATCTTGTAGCAGTTGCTGCTGCATTTGTTGCTGTTGTTGCTGCTGCTGTTGAAGGTGATGCTGCTGCAACTGCGTTCCTTGCTGCGGCGGAGTCTCTGTAGTGCTTTGTGACTCGTAATTTTCCTCGACGTCCATGGCTACTGTGTATTCTGTATATTTCAAATATCTTGTTTAAGTATTTCGTCAATCTGCAAATTAAATTGTAAAGTGCGTTGTAAGCATATCGTTCCATTTTGTTGTTGTTTCATCGCTGCAATGACAGAGACAATGGAGCACGACATATTTACCCTTCAGAACGATGTGATCCAGCACGGTGTTGCAATGGCGCACTCAACTTGATTATTAATTTAACAGCCTTGTGCACATTGACGTGCTTCGCACTTCTGCAGTTTCGTTTTACATAAATATGGACTAAAACATTAAAAAGCCTACAGTGCAACAAAATATGTATGACAGTATGACAGCCTAGCGTTGTCTTTAAAATACTCAAGGAATGCCTTTTCTAACGATTTGAAAATACTGAAAATACTGAATGTGGTAGTTCGTTGAGTAAAGTAAATGATATTTTTATTTTTACTATGCTGTTGTACTAGCTCACTGTTAAAAGACTACTTAGGTCACGCAAAAACTAGTTTCGTCACTTTTAATATCAACAAACGGTTCTGTAGTTACGTCAAACTTTCAGTTTGTGCTCTGTTCACTTATATGAGATTTGGCGCGCACTCAATCAGAGCTCTCGCAAGGGCTTGTAAATATATATAGATGGGTTTATAATGATTCATACTAATAGTAAATGTAGTACGAATGTTTAAACAATTTTGCAAACCTCTAAATTCAAAACTTAATAATTTATGGTTGGAACTCTGTGGCAATGAATGTATGCGTAGTCCTTATGCACGCTAATATATCTCATTATACCCTTGCAAAAAGGGGATATTAATTTTGGTCAGAAGTTTGCAAAGCAGAGAAGGAAGCATCTCCGACCATATAAAGTTTATATATTCTTGATCAGCAAGACGAGCTGAGTTGATATAGCCATGTCCGTCCGTCTGTCTGTATGGATCAACGCAGTCTCCTCCGAGACTATAAGAGCTACAGAACTGAAATTTTGCACATAGGCTCCAATCTGCTGCAGGCATTGTATATCTCAGAGTCATCCGGATCGGATGACTACATCCTATAGCTCCCATAGGACAGATCGGTTTTAAGAAATGTTTTAGTGGGATAACTTCGACGTTATTAAAGTCAGAGACTTAAAATTTGGAATATATACTTCTGAGTTGCACGCAAATACAAAAAGATATAGATTTTATAGGTTCGCCCTTTGGGGGCGTCTCAAATCGGATAAAACTATATCTTCTCAAGTTAGCTAGAGCATTCAAATTTGGAAAGTAATATACTTTTGGCCTCCCCTTCAGATTGATCAAAAAGTTATATATCCACGCCTACTTGGGGCGTGGCAAATCGGGAAAGTCTATATAGTGCTTAACATAAATCCTAAAATATTTTGGACGCTGTTAAAGCCAGAGACTTGAAACTTAAGACATATATTTGTATCAACCACCCCTAGAAAAATAGATAAAAAATATACATCTACGCCCATTAGGGGCGTGGCAAATTGGAAAATACTATATCTTCTACAATTTTACACCTAGAGTTCCAACACAGACGACACAGACGTTAGGCTTAACCGTTTCGACAAAATTTTGAAAAATGATATATATCCGCCTCTTGGGCGGAGTCTTATAGGTACAGCTTCAAAATTTGATATATATGTAGGTTACTGTTGCCCTGCTTAATAGATTGCCCAAAATTGATATATATCCAATTAATGGGGGCGTGGCAAATCAGAAAAACCTGTATCTATATCCTTTGCAATTGCAAGGGTATTACCAAACTTCGGCATGGCCGAAGTTAGCCCATCCCTCTAGCTTATATATAATTTCCCTAACAGGCTCTTCTAAATGCACGCTGCTTAAAAGAAGTGCAAAATATTATGTGCAGCAGGTTAAAAATCGAACACAGAGTAGTATAATTGTTAGCTTATTGCTTAAATACAATGATAATCTGCTTCAGATGTATTTCAACATATCTTTGCAAAACTTATCAATAATGCACATAATCTGTAGCCTTCAGATACAGAAGATAATTATGAACAAGTAAGAACGCTCTAGTCGGGTCTACCCGACTAGGAGATCCCCTGAACCAAGTCCGAGGTGGTGTTTTAAACAACCTAGCTTACATTTTTTATCTATACTTATAACCTTCTGCGCGCACACATTCACGCACACATATACAGTTTGACACGAAAGTGTTTTCACAAAGACAAATTACTACATTTTTTTACTTTAAGGCTTAAAAAACATGGTTTGGTTAAGATCTTAATATTTTTTTGTTACAGCCAGTTACTTAATCAATTATCTTCTATAATTAATTAATAAAAATTCAAAACTTATTCATGTTGCTTAGATATATAACAAAACCAAAAATGTGAATTAAATTCAAGTGACACGAAAGTGTTTGCACAAAAGTAAATTAAATTAAATAGAGCTATTTTAAACAGTTTAAATTCAAAATTAGTATTTGGTGTATCCACCGTTGGCGTTAATAACCGCTTCCAATCGTTTATTCATCGATTTGATAAGCTTTTGAACGTATTCAATTGGTGTTTTCTGCCATTCCTCCAAAATTAACGCCTTCAGCTCAGTTTTATTTGTTGGCCGTCGCTTAGCTGTCCGTTTTTTCAGATCGGTCCACAAGTTCTCGATAGGATTGAGATCTGGACTCTGAGCGGGAGTATCGAGCACCGTTTTACAATTATAAAGTAGCCAGCACCTTACTGTGTTGGCCTTATGCTTCGGATCATTGTCTTGGTAGAACTTGAATATTGGCTTACCCTCCCTAAAAAACTCAAATTTGTGGGCACTGGCTACCAAATGTTTGCGTAAAATGTCTAAATATTGTTTAGCATCCATTGTGTTTTCAATAAAGCACAAGTCGCCCACCCCTTTGTTTGAGATGCACCCCCACACCATCACCGAAAGTTTTCCAAACTTTACTGTTGCAATTATATTTTTTCTTTCAAGTGCTTTTAACGGCTTGCGCCACACTCTGCTGGGTCCGTCATTGTAATAAAGCATCATTTTGGTCTCATGGCAAAATATAGCTTCATCCCAATATGAGTCTGGCTGTCCTACGTGCATCCTGGCGAATGTTAGGCGTCTATTTATGTGATCAGCGGACATCAACGGTTTTTTTCGCATAGCTCTGGATGAAAAGTCATTCCTTTTCAAGGCTCTGCGAACACTTTCCCGAGAAATTGTAATGCCACATTCTTCTTGGAGCTCACTGGCAAGCGTTCTGGTCGAAATGGTCGGGTTTTTGTTGATTTTTCGCGTCATAATCCGTTCAGAACTATCATTTAATGCGCGAGGTCGTCCAGTTGGAGGCATCGTTTGCAGTCTTCCCTTATTTTCTGCGCGACATAAAATATTGTAGACGGTTCTCCTTGAAATTGCGAACATTTCTGCAATCTGCAAGATCGTTTTCCCAGTGGAATGGTTATAGTAAACCAACTGAATCATATCAAACGATAAACGTTTTCCAGGCATTTTTAATGTTCTCAAATCTGTGTCTAATCTGCATCAACTCAAAGGAAAAGTGATGAAATTGGTCAAAAAATTGCATCAGAAACAAATCTGTGTACGCAAAATTCCGAGAACAACGGTTATTGCGAATAACGCGATAAGTAGAAACTAGAATTAGCGTTTGTGCAAACACTTTCGTGTCACTTGAATTTAATTCACCTTTTTGTTTTGTTATATATCTAAGCAACATGAATAAGTTTTGAATTTTTATTAATTAATTATAGAAGATAATTGATTAAGTAACTGGCTGTAACAAAAAAAAATATTAAAATCTTAACCAAACCATGTTTTTTAAGCCTTAAAGTTAAAAAATGTAGAAATTTGACTTTGTGAAAACACTTGAGTTATCGAAAAAAAAAAATAAACTTGTACTGCGTATGGTATACAAGAATATATATCTCAAATCTCTAGCTTTTGTGGTTTACGAGATCACTGCGTTCATACGGACGGACAGACGGACGGACGGACAGATGGACAGACGGACAGACGGACATGGCTAGATCGACTCAGCTCGTCGTCCTGATCAAGAATATATATACTTTATGGGGTCTGCCACGCCTCCTTCTGTTACACACATTGTCACAAAATCATTTTGTCCTGAAATCCCATTTTCAATGGGTTCAGGGTATAAAAATTTGTAGATAAAGTGGTGTGGATAGGGAAGCATATACTGCTTCCAAAAATATTTAGTTTTGTTAATTAAAGCTAGTCAAAGTCATGCAACACAAAAATAAAAACTTTACAAGGGTTGCATGATATATAACTGGATAGAAAGCAAATTAAAATAAATGAAATAATCAAATAGTAATTTTGTTTGCTCCACGGATCTATAAGCGACTATAAATTACCACAACATCCAGATTTTCTTTTTTGTAATAGTTTTTAGAGCTATATTTGTGTCAACGTTGCTTTACTCTCATACAAAATTTAAATTTCGCGATCTAATTTCTGAACATGTGACGTCACACTGTCAACTTAACAGACCGCTTTGCATAACATATTATTACTCAGTACACAGTAAATACAATCCAAGCAAAATGTTAAGTGTGGAGTAAAAATGTAAATAAAATAACCTAGGCATTTGAAAAGCATTTTAATGTGAATGTCCATGTAAATGGATTCATTTGGACCGTTGCCAACAAGCTCAAAGAAAGTTCAATGATTAGCTTAGCAGTAAAAACATACAATTTAGTTTATTTGGAAGTTCTAAATACTGCTGGATGCACCTCAGGCAGGCAGATACTTCTGATAATTTGAACCCACTGCCTCACGGACATTGTCATATCCCATTTCAGTGATTCGAGCAGAGAGCTCCGCTTTGATGCGTTCGACCAAGTCAGGACCCTCGAATACAAAGGCTGTATAGATCTGCACATACGATGCGCCAGCTTCAATTTTCTCGTACGCATCCTGACCAGACGAGACGCCGCCAACGCCAATAATGGGAACGCTGCCATTGATTAGCTCGTACATCTGCGCAATCATTCTTGTAGACCGCTGCCGCAGTGGCTCGCCGCTGAGTGCGCCTTTCTCGCTAGATCGCTTGGAGGTGCTAACATTGTCGCGGGTCATCGTGGCATTAGATACGATCAGGCCATCCACCTCGCAAGTGCTCAAATTTATGACAGCGGCAACATCCTTCATCTCGTTAAGCGTCATGTCTGGCGATAGCTTCAGCAGAATGGGCACCTTCTTTATCGGCTTGAGTTGGGCACGCGCCGTATTCACAGCCTCCAACAGCTCGATGAGCTTCTTTTTGCTGTTCGTGTGGCCCCGCGGACTCTTTGCATGGCTACAGTTAACAACCAAGTAGTCGGCTACGGGGCCGAAAGTCCTGACCCCTAACATGTAATCACTGATGGGTGTCTTCGAGGTGCGATTGCGTTCCAAATTGACGCCGACGACCGCATCAAAACCCTCGGTTTTGCGTAGCCTGCGCAGCCGTTGGACCACTGCCTGATGGCCATCGCTGTGAATACTGTTCCGATTGATAATGGCCCGATCATCGCTCAGCCGAAAGATGCGCGGTCTGGGACTCCCCTTCTGAGCAAGAGGCGTAACGCTACCGATCTCGATGAAGCCAAAGCCCAGATCCTTCAGTCCAAATACTGCCTCACCGTTTCTATCGAAACCGGCAGCCATGCCAATGGGATTACTGATGACACGACCAAAGAAAGCACTATTCAAGTTGGCGCTGTCTTCATAACTGGAGACAGGATGCAGACGGTACTTGCACGCCAGCAGAGCCAAATTGCTGCTCGTCTCGGCGGGGAGTAAGCGCACTGCCGGCATTACCAATGTCCGGAATAGACTATCCTGGTTTTCATATGCGGCCAGACCCATATATATTGCCATTATGCTGGCCGTCGCAATGCCCAGGATACGGAGACGGCCCTTCCAAAGGCAAACGCAAAGTTCATAGTCAATATGGAAGATGGGGGCTAAGGAAACTTACCTTTGAATGAGATTGAGACATGACTGAGAATTTCGATAAAGCGGCTTAATTGCTTGCTATTGTTGATTTCTGTGGATAGTTGCTCGGTGTAGTATTCTTTAATTTTAGCTATGGGCAGGCCTATTCATTTTCCTTAAAGTGTTCTAAATGTTTTTAATTTTATTTGCTTGTGTATTTTGACGTAGGAGCCAACTCCAACTTTTGAACTGTACTATGATGATCTCGAACTTATTGATTTCACGCTTATTCAAAACTTCATCACTGAATACATTATTCAAATACTCATTCTATATCCTTTATATATATATATGAATATGTGTACGCATAAATTGATGTATATACAGTCGGTTCTGGGTATAGTGAACACCCTATATAGTGAACACCCAAATTTATACATTTTTCTACTGAAGCTATTGCAAGTTTCGACAATGCTGTCGCATGGGCTGGGGACAAACGCATTGATTATGTTGGTTAACAATCCTTGCAATAATTAGAATACTATATCCAGGCATATATCTTTACATATAAAAATTTCGTGTCACAGTGCTTGACCGGTCTAATCTCGGAAACCACTGAACCGATTTTAGTGAAATTTTGTAGATATGTTTTTATTTCGACCATGGACTGGTTAACCGTGATTCGCAGCGAGAACAATAATATACAATTTGGCCATTTGTTACAAATAAATTCAAGTCTAAGTGGGCGGTAAGATTTTCCTCAAGTAATCGTATTTTTAGGTGAGAATTTTCCTCAAAACATCACATTCACGTCTAAGTTGTCCGTAAAAATTATAAAATTTATATCAAAAAGTCATAATTTTAGGTTGTGACAATTTTCCCAAAACTTTTAGGTTGTGTAAGTGTTTAATAGATGACGTTGTCTCGGATTATTTTCTTAATTCTTTCGTTTATTAATGATCACTATTAGTATTATGCCGCGAAGATCTAACCTCATCACGAACAAAATGTTCAATTAAATAAGGAGCAAAGAATCAGGGCAGACGAGAGACAAATGGAACAATCTCGAGAACAACGTAATGAACGTCTACGACAGATGTATTAAGACTTAGATCGGCGCGTCGTCCGACATTGCTGAAGCTCTATTGTGGTGGGCGAACGGCACATTCAGCACTGAAGCTGTCATTACATGTTCAAAACTATCCAAATTCAATGTGTAACATTAAAAAATGAAGTGGCTGCAGTAATGCGAATGTGTTCTATCATTATCTGTTATGAATGTACTATGCAATTAATCATGTTTAAAGCAATCATTTTTATGCAAAAGTTTTGAAAAAGTTCGATTGACCGTTAACTGCGAATGCAATTGCAAAACGATCCATCGGTAAAAATATTTTCAGAACAATTGCTGGATATTGGCAACAGTAGAATAGGATTACATTCAAATACGCAATGCATTAAGTTGCCTGATAATTTCTACACTTTTGTTGTTGCTTTGCAACAAAAGACTTGATCGAACAGGTCTGCCCGGCTATACTGAATAATTACTAAAGCCACGTTTGCCTTAGTGACCGTGCGATTTAAGCTGCAAAAAATGTTGATAATGACGAAATTAACTTCCAGATACGGAATTTGTAAGTTCTTTGGATACACCAGGAATGCCACCACATAATTTTCATTTAAAAATTGGATCACCGATTATTCTACTACGTACTTTAAATCCTACGAGACTTTGCAATGGCACACGTTTGATCATATAAAATATTATTGAATCAACCAATTTGACTGGAAGACTTAAAGGAGAAATTGTCTGTTACCACAATATCGTTCAAAAGGCTGCAATTCACAGTTCGAATAGCATTCGCGATGACCATGAAAAAATCTCAAAACCAGACAATGTCCGTTTGCGGCTTAGATTTAAAAAATCCATGTGTGTTGGTAATCCAACCAATTTATTCATATTAGCAAAAGACATTAACTAAAAATATTGTGCACCAAATAGCGCTTAATTAAATATAAGTAAATATACTTAGTAGTTTTCTATTAAACATATGTATGTATAAAATTCTCGTGTATGTATGTATAAAATGCTCGTCGTCCTGATCAAGAATATATATACTTTATGGGGTCTGCCACGCCTCCTGTTACATACATTGTCACAAAGCCATGAATTCCCAATTTCAATGGGTTCAGGGTATAAAAATTATCAAAGGCACAATTTAATTTAATTAATCCGTTAAGTAATACAGAAGTTATTAAAGTAAACATTTAGTCAATTGTAAAAGCACGCTGCAGCAGCCTGCATTTTCTCTATGCGTGTGCACACATACATTCAAATCAACTACGCAGTAATCAGCGCGCGTGCTTCTGTGTGCATGGTATATGTGTGCCTGTGTATATGTGTGCATGTGAATATGTGCGCAAAGGTAATATGTATAGGTAAAAATGTAAGCTAGGTTGTTTAAAACATCAGCTCGGACTTGATTCAAGGGATCTCGTAGTCGGGCAGACCCAACTAGAGCTCACATTTTGTTCTTCTGAAAAATTGATAATAGATATGTAAATATATATATATATATATATATATATATATATATATATATATATATATATATATATATATATATATATATACATTTATATATATATATAAGTAAGTAGGCTCGAGTCTTGACTGCCCGGCTAGGAGATCCTCTTAACCAAGTCCGAGGTGGTGTTTTAAGCAATCTAGCACACATATGTATACATGCACAGTGTGCATTGCACACACAATCACATATATTTTTGATTCGATCTAGCCATGACCGTCTGTCCGTCCATCCGTCTGCCCGTCTGCATGAACGCAGCGATCTCGTAAACGACAAAACCTAGAGATTTGAAATTTTAAATATATATTCTTGTATACCATACGCAGTTTAAGTTTTTGTTTTTCTTCGATGACTCATTCTAAATCCTTATTATCGATAACAATCGATTTTTTGGCTTAGATTTTAAGACATAACTTAAAGACCATAAAAGTTAGAGACACCAAATTTACTATGTAGGTTTTTGTGACAGCACAGACTATGCATATTTCAGATTTTTGATACCGCATGCCAAAAGTCCCAAAAAATGTATTTCAAATAGTAGTACATATAGAACCGAAGTAATTTAATAATAAATTTCTTATAGTGCTGCCCAGAATACAGCCCAAGCGCTGCCGCTAAATTCACTACACAGTAACCTGCGCGCGTGCTTGTGTATGCGTGTTTGTGCGCTCTTTTATGTTAGTGTATATAGATAAAAGATGTAAGCTAGATTGCTTAAAACACCACCTCGGACTTGGTTAATGGGATTTCCTAGTCGGGCAGACCCGACTAGCGCGTTCTTACTTGTTTATTTTGACATGAAATTGTCACTCCCCAAGAGGCGTATGTCAATGATTATAAATCAATCTAAGATGGAGGATAACAGTAACGAAAAAAAAATTTGGTGGTTCTACTCTAAGCTTCTTGCCGAATTTGGATGTTGTAGTTGGATGTGTAAGCCTGTAGAAAATAAAGCTTTATCCAATATGCCTCGATCCTAATAGGCGTACCATATCTTTTTGTGTAGAGATATAATAATATACCATATATTTTTGATTCGGGATAATCTATATATAGATATATATTCTAAATTTTAAGTCCCTTAGTTTTATATCGCTCAAAATATTGAAGGATTTATACAAAATGTTTTATAGAAAATCCCGATTTTCCAATCCCCAAGGGAGGCGTAGATTAATTCCTTTATCATCAATTGTAAGTGACAGTAACCCACTTGCCGAATTTGGTTGCCCTAGCTCTAAAAGTCTATGAGATATAGTTTTACCCGATTTGCCACGCCCACAGTGGGCGTAGATATATGCACCATATCTTTTTGTATCGGTGTGGTGTACACGAGTATATATTTCAAATTCCCATTTTAGACTCTGTTCCCAAAGGGAAAAAGAGTCTATTGGATTTGTGCAATGTCCGTCTTGCTGTCTGTCCGTCTGTCCGACTGTCCGTCTGTCCGTCTGTCCGTCTGTCTGTATGAACGCGCAGCATTTGGACACTATAGAAGCTAGAGACCTGTAATTTGGAATATATACTCGTGTGTATCCGCGTCAGATCAAGTTTGAGTATTTTTCCGATACGCCCACAGGGGGCGTGGCAAATCGGGAAATGCTATATCTATTAAGACTAAAATGCTGTTATTTTAGTCAATATTGCAGTCTAAGAAATGGGATTTAGAATATATATTCGTGTACACCACGCGGACGTTTTAAGATATAGATTATATATCTACGCCCATTGTGGGCGTGGCAAATCGGATAAAACTATATCTTCTACAGCTTTGAAGCTAGAGCATCCAAATTTGGCATGTGGGTTACTGTTGAGCTCCTCTTAAGATAAGTTAAAAGTTATGTATCCACGTCTTCTGGGGGCGTGGCAAATCGGGAATTACTATATCTTTTACTAAAACCGTGAAAATTTCGGCAATATTTCCGTCAAAGAGTTGGGACTTGGAATATATATACTAGTATCCTACCTCTACCCAAAAATATATGTTATATATAGCTACGCCCATTTGGGGCGTGGCAAATAGGGTAAAACTGTATCTCCTACAGTCTTAGACGTAGAGCATCCAAATTTGACATGTGGGTTACTGTTCATGAAATTAAAATTTACGAAAAAAAAAAATAATAATAATCATAATGTAAGCCTCCGTAAAACAAATTCTAGTTGACCTAACTGGGGATTGAAGCAGGGTCTTCGCTACCACAACGCAAGTCTGTTTAACCAAATCAAAACACTTCCAAACTCAGTTTGGCACATAGCCACGCAAGAGACGCCGTGGTGTTGTGGGTAGAGTGGTGGCATGCGAAGCGCGTGACCCAGGTTCGATTCCTAGCGCTGACGCGTGATATTATCATTTAATAAAATGTTTTTTTTTTTTTTTTTTTTATAACTTCTATGTTATTTAATGGATTTGATAAAATTTTCAGCATAAATTCTTATATTTATTAAAACAAATTTTAGTTGACCTAACTGGGGCAAGTCTGTTCAACCAAATCAACACACCAAACTCAATTTGGCGCAAGAGACGCCGTGGTGTTGTGGGTAGAGTCGGTGGCATGCGAAGCGCGTGACCCAGGTTCTATTCCCATCGCTGCCGCGTGATATTATCATTTATTAAAATGTTTTTTTTTTTTTTTTTATAAGTTCTATGTTACTTAATGGATTTTGATAAAACTTTCTGCATAAATCCTTATATTTCATTAAAAATACGGTTTTACCTAAAAAATTAAAAAAAATGTAAATGTGGCTTTATTTGCAACTGAACTTTTATTAAATTGATTTTGTAAAATGTGGAGCCAGTATCCAAAATATATAATAAAAACCAAAATAGTATTTTATTTTAAAAAAGCTATATGTAAAATTGTATGACTGTAGCTAAATTGATGTAAAAGACATGCTCAAAAAAGGAATCTCAATAATCTCGCATTCAAACATACGGAAAGACGGACGGACGGTCTACATATTTATTGAGCCTACACACCTTTAACAGGAACAGAGTCTGACGCAGTCGGTGGCGCCCGACTGCAACGTTCTTACTTGTTAGATATAGATATATAGCTTCAAAGGTGTCCAAATGCTTTACGGTCATATAGACAGACAGACGGGCAGCAAGACGGATATTGCACAAAACCAATATACTCTTTTTCCCTTTGTGAACAGAGTATAAAAAGAGAGAGAGAGAGAGAGAGAGAGAGAGAGAGAGAGAGAGAGAGTGAGAGAGAAAGAGAGAAAGAGAGAGAGATAGATATAGAGGGGGGGGGGAGAGAGAGAGAGGGTGGGGAGACACAGACACACTTCAAAGGCTGCTGGGTATTCGAATCAGTCGAGCTATCAGGCAAACAGACAGCTTTGCTATAACGTACGAGTCGATCAGAAAAAACAAGCATAATTTTAAATTTTTGGAAGCGTACATACTACAAAATTTCATCTGGTTATACTTTTCCCTTCCCTCCAAAGCAAAATCTATAACTCTGAGGCTTCCTAATATCCTCCTATCCCACCCACTCATATAGTTATAAGTCTGAGAAATGTTGAAGCTACACGATCTGTATGGCCAATCCTTTGCTCACGAGTTTCAGGTAAGTACCCTTGACCACACCTCGCGAATTGGCCATTGCTGTTAATGTGCGGCACCCAGTTCACCAATCCAGACTCCATCAAGAATGCTGTCAAGCGCTACAACCAGCAGCGCGCCGCCGAGCGGGACGAGAACAAGAAGGACCGAGATACGCATAAGGTGACCAAGCCGCGCTTTTGCAAGATGCGCAACACGGGCCGTGACGTACTCAGCATGGTAACATCGCGCGATCTTGATGTGGAAACGCAGATCTCATTGCGGAAACTCTCAGACACGCCCCATAGTAGCGCCAGCGGCACCAGCACCAGCGGCGTTAGGAGCAAAATCAGCAACCACAACTGGATTAATGGCATGCTGCCCGTGAAACGTTTGGCCGGCGGTGCAGATACGATTGCCCCACCAGCCAATAACAGAGCCAAGAAGATGCGCATCCGTAAGGTGAAACGTGGCCCAGCTAAGCCGAAACTGGCGGAGCCGGTCGATCCTTACACGGCGCACATTGAGGGACTACATCGACAGGTTTGCGCTGAGCTGCAATGCATGGGTCAGACACAATCGGATCTGAAAATCGCACAGACCAAACGAAAGTTGAAGCAACGGCGCATTCAGCAGAAGCAGCAGCAGCCCGTCAAATCTAAGATGGCTTCCATGCAGACAGCGGAGAACAAGAGTCAGCAGCGCCAAAAGCCAATTCATCCGGATACCGCATCCGCACACTCAGAGCCTGACATGATATTGCAACGCCTGAAACAGGTTCTAAACGAAGACCATTCACGCAAAGCGAAGCAGGTATCCTACGAGGATTTTCCCCAGCATCAGGCCCAGTGGGCAGATATTATACCGGCGCCCAAAATGCCGCGGTCGGTGCTCGAAAGCGTATGCGAGCCACTGCAAGGAATCAATTCAGACGCTTGCCTCTATATGAAGCAACGACTGCGTACGGAACCAGAACCACTGGAGGACAGTGACTTGGAACAGGAGTATGCCGATCGTCCCGGTTACATGAGCTACGTTCAGCGGCTGCCGCACAATCGCAGTGAACCGGATGCTGCCGACCATGGTGATCAACAAAGGGCCTGCTTCATTGAACTGGACCCGCATCCAAACTGGATTAGCTATCAGCGTAGCCTGAAGCCAATGCATTACACATCCCAAAAATCTGAGACAGACAGCAGCACTCTTTGCGATCATAACGAAGATCAGACGTACCGCAAGAGAAAGGCACGAGCTGCCACCTTCCCTGCAACTTCGGGGAGGCCATCAGCCAGACAACATCATCAGTCACCGGCTAAGCAATATGGAAACAGGCAGTCGGCGGGGCTAGCGACGCCATCCAAGTCGAAGATCAGGAGCCCAAAGAGGGCCCAATCACCGCAGGTAGTACGCGGGCGGACAACAAAGCGCAAGCTGCAGCAGGAGTTTCCTATGGCTGGGCTTCGTCAACCTGCCATAGGCGATAAGGAGCAGAAAGGAGCAGCTGCTGGAACGCCTTCGGAGTCGCCACATACGCTGGCGGAGCTCTCGACAGGATTGGCCTCGGTGCCGACTCTAGCGCCACGGCGACGCAAAGCGCGCGCCGTGATCTGCACCCGATCTTTGGAGAATCTTAAGTACCAGAAGATGTCCATTTACAACAAGATTTCACTGACCCAGGAGCGAATCATATCGGCACTGGACAAGCTGCAGTGCAGCCTTCTCCAGCTCCCGTTGGTCAATAATAACAGCCAGGAGAGGCAGAGACGCGAACGGAACGCATTCAATTTCTGTGTGAGGTTCTCGCGCAACTTTCTGTATCCGCTGCGTGGCATGATCGAGGATGTGCGCTGTACGCCGGTGGCGAACTTTATGAGCGCCGCCTCGAACGAGGCCAGTCAACGGGTGGTATGCGTTTACGGGCTGATGCACCACTCGATCGGCAGGTATCAGCGACAGGTGCGCTATTTTCTACTGGACAAGGTGCCACAGAAGCTAAGCGCTCTTATCGAGATGATGTATACGTTGACGAACGTATGCCTGGAGAAGGGTGTGCTTGATCGCCAGGATCCGGTGGTGGAGTGCCTGCAGCAACGCTGCACCAGCTTCCTCACATTCATTGAAGACATGCAGGAGCAGCGGTTTCAACTGGCTCGCGAGTCCTACAGGCGTCTGCAGAGACGCGTTCACAGCAGTTCACATGGACACGGACACGGACATGGACATGGACATGGACATGGACATGGACATGGACATGGACATGGACATGGACTTGCTCGTGGACATGGGCATGGTCATGGTGCGGCCCGGCCGGACATGCACGAGCGCTACGATCTCAAGATGTTCCTCAACGATCTGAAGCTATACGAACCGCGTCTGGTTCCTAAAGAGCGCGGCGAGAAGCGTCGTCCGCGCGTCTGGCTGCGGAAGCCAAAAATGCTTGCTGAGCCGTTCAATGCTCAATCGGTGCCTGGGATCATCGTTAGCCAGGCCTCCGAAGTGCTGCCAGAGCAGCCCAGCGAGTATGTACCCACCCATATCGAGCGCATTCAGTGTGGTGATCACCGAGGCGAGCCCAGCAGTGAACCCGATCAAACCGACGACCAGAAGCATCAGCTGTCCAATATATTGGCACTGCTGCAACAGCCCGGCCGGGAGAAACGGGAGCTACATCAACAGTTGCTGGAGGCCATGGAGCATGTGACCAAGTCGCAGGTGCGAGAGGTTCTCGATCCCCTAGTGCGCTCCATGGGCGTCATGTTGGATAAAAAGGTAACTATAATCGAATCGAATCAATCTGATTGAACCACCTATTCGAATGTACTTCTCCATTTCGCTACCAAGTTCACAGATGAAGCCCTTTGAGGAATAGTCGCTGGCAGGAACCAAAAGACTCTATAAATAATAAAATTTGCACTTTTTGTTTTCGGCCAACCAAATTGTAAAGTAATTTAATATACTGCATATGCATGCGAATGTAAATGTTTGAAATCGTTGTGGGATCAATAAAACGTCTCGTTTTGATCAATATACCATACCCTTCAATGGATATCAGCTCTTGAGGCAAACCCAAGCTATTACTGGTCATTATCGACCTATGACTCGATAAGATGCCCTTTAAAAAAATTTTACAGAGGTATTGGCTGATACGATGATTGGGATTAAGGAATATTTTTAAGTCGGATACCATGTCGAGATCCCAGTCACACAACAAGATTTAACTCTTCTATATCCATATACTTAGATTTTAATAGTACAACAACGGATTGCTATACTCTACAACAACGAAATCGCAAAACACAACAAAGAAAAATCGCAAAACATAACAACAAAAATAGCAATGGAGAGCGGAATAGAAAGCCAACGAGTTCCAGATTAATTGTCATATATTTTTCATATTATATTTTATATAGTTTCAGAATAATACATTTTAGAAAGAGATAACATGTGAGATAGAAGAGACATAGAGTAATAGACAGTGTGAGAGAGAGAGAGAGAGATTATGTTATAGGCGGCTAATAAAATGTACTCGTGTGCATTATAACAACTATTTAAACAATTATATAGTTGAATATGTTTTAATATAAATATACGGTTACTCGCACCTCCCACCAACCCATCCATCCACCGATCCACCCTTCCCCTCTCAACTGTACCTCTGCCCACACTTCTCGAGCCATGACGAACTTTTGACAGCTCTTCTAAATGCATTTATCATGCAAAATGCATTTTATAAATAATAACAAATTGAGATATATAT
This sequence comes from Drosophila gaucha, assembly GCA_035045545.1. Classification (NCBI taxonomy): domain Eukaryota; kingdom Metazoa; phylum Arthropoda; class Insecta; order Diptera; family Drosophilidae; genus Drosophila; species Drosophila gaucha. Next base: position 21,084 of record JAWNOY010000138.1, read on the forward strand.
CTAGTATTGTTTAGTACATCCAAAAACAGAAAATGACTTTGCAGGCAGGAGGAGCTCTCCGAAGTGGCGAGTGTGTTTGGAAAAATGGTTGGACTCTATATTTCGTTTGTTAGCTTTTGGACTTGAACGTTGACCTTCGAATTTCTTGATATTGAATTCTAAGGAATTTGGTTATGTTTTAACTTTGTTCAACAAGTGCGAATACTACAAATACCATCTATAATGTAATGGCTCCTGGACATCCCCATTCCCGACTAGGCCGAGCAGGTAGTGCATAGCGGCTTATTGTCCTCCACGGCGAACGTGCTGGCCGTAATGGGCGTCAAACACTTCTGTAATCAAAGTCCAAAGGCCATTAGAAACAATATTTGGATTCTACTCGTTGCAGTACACCCACCTTGCACTTGAAGCAATTCCGATGCCACTTGGTATTCAGCGCCACAATCGCATTCTCCGTGATCGGCTGGCTGCAGCCGGCGCAGCGAGCCGCAAACAGCTGCTCGAAATCGATGCGGCAATAGGGTCGTCCGTCCCGCTCGTAGAACGAAGTGCCCACCAGCGGCTTCTTGCATGGACCGCCGCACACGAAGCACTCCTCATGCCACGACTGCTCCATAGCCTTGATTGTGCGCTGCCAAGAAATGGGAAATGTATCTTTTATTAAATATATATTTTACATTTGATCTTATTAAAACAGCACGCTATATAAAATATATAAGTAAGTGCGTAATCTTAATCAAAGCGGACACACAGTTCCACTCGTGCGACCTTGATGACGCTAAGTGGGCGGAACGAATATTTTTTGCACGCAGTGTCGAATTTAAAAATGCTCTTTTAATGCAGCACATATTGGCCCTTGTATACCCTTGCCAATTCAAAATTGTACTTAAATGCACAGAATCAATGCTCAAGCATAACGTTGCAGTCGAGCGCAACCGACTGCATTACCTTCGTTCTTGGTCTAAAAGCAATTAATTTGATTAAAAATCAATTTTTCCACCCTTGCTGAGTTGGTATAGCACTGTCTGTCTGTCCGTCTGTCTGTCAGTCCGTCATATATTTTTGTGGGATATAGTTTGTCGCTATTGAAGTCTTAGATTTGAAATTTTGAATATATACCCGTGTATCCCCACTATATACAACCACTAACCATACAACACATAGATGGGACATCTAGTACAAACTTTTTCGCCACGCTTTTTTTGTGCGACAGGTCCCACTCAACTTCGTATTTGCTCGGGTCCCTTACTCTCTCAAAATCGTCACTAAGCAGTGGGACTTCACAGTATTTAAAAGCAGAGAGATCGAGCGAGATGGAGCGAGATATGCGTAAGTGCGACCTGCACACAATACATTGTCGGTGCTCACTCTTAAAACTCTCTCTAATTGCATAAGTGGGAGCTGCACACAATATACATTGATATTCCTCACTCTCAGCGTTCTCTCGAATTGCATAAGTGCGAGCTGCACACAATATAGTCAATATACATTGTTATTCCTCACTCTCAGCGCTCTGTCGAATTGTATATGTATGCATATATGTACGCACAAGCAGAAGTGCAGAAAAATTTGCCAAATTTTAACATCCAGAGGTCCCATCTCTACCCTTCCAAGGAAATTTAAAAGCCGACGAGTCAAACACTTTGTCATGCTCATACAAAATTCTCATGTTTTTATGATTATTTTTTGTTACGATTTGCCACGCCCCTAAGGGGCGGATATATATGATTTTTCATAATTTTGTCGAAACGGTCAAGCCTAACGTCTGTGTCAATTTTTGGAACTCTAGGTATAAAATTGTAGAAGATATAGTTTTTTCCGATTAGCCACGCCCCTAATGGGCGTAGATATATATTCTTTATGTTTTTTAGGGGTGGTTGATACATACATATATATGTTTTAAGTTTCAAGTCTGTGCCTTTAACAGCGTTCAAAATATTGAAGGATTTATGTTAAGCACTATATAGACATTCCCGATTTGCCACTTTCCAAGTAGGCGTGGATATATAATTTTTTGATTAATCTGGAGGGAAGGCCAACAGTATATTACTTTCCAAATTTGGATGCTCTAGCTTCAAAACTGTAGAAGATATAGTTTTATCCGATTTGTCACGCCCCCAAAAGGCGTAGATATATAATCTATATATTTTTGTATTTGGGTGCAACTCAGCAGTATATATTCCAAATATTAAGTCTCTGACTTTAATAACGTCGAAGTTATCCCAATAAAACATTTCTTAAAACCGATCTGTCCTATGGGTGCTGTAGGATATAGTCATCCGATCCGGATGATTCCGAGATATACAATGCCTGCAGCACATTCCAGCCTATGTGCAAAATTTCAGTTCTGTAGCTCTTATAGTCTCGGAGGAGATTGTGTTGATCCAGACAGACGGACAGACGGACATGGCTTTATCAACTCAGCTCGTCTTGCTGATCAAGAATATATATGCTTTATATGGTCGGAGATGCTTCCTTCTCTGTGTTGCAAACTCCTGACCAAAATTAATATACTCTTTTTGCAAGGGTATAAAAATTTTATTCAGAAAGTAGATCTAGAACAGAAGTTATTTAATAATTAATTTCTCATAGTGCTGCCCAGAATGCAGCCCAAACGCAGCCGGTAAATCAACTGCGCAGTATGCGGTACGCGTGCTTGTGTGTACATGTGTATGTGTGTGCGAGTGTGTATGCGCGCAGAAGGAAATATGTATAGATAAAAGAGGTAAGCTAGATTGTTTAAAACACCACCTCGGACTTGGTTCAGGGAATCTCCTAGACGGGCAGACCCCACTAGAGCGCTCCTACTTGTTTTTGTTGCATTCATGTTATTATCTATCTGTATAAACATATGTAAAAATGCAAACTCGATACTCAAAATATATTAAAACAATACACCAATCAAAAATACGTTCCAATCTAACAGAAACATCCACCTGGTACCAAAATATTAATCATAACAAATACACCAGCTACCAACTCTTCAAAAACAATCAACTTTCCCTAACACGCGAAGACCAAATCAAAATAACGAGACTCAGACTCGGACACACAAAAGTTACCCACAAATCTTACATTGACCACACCCCTAGGACATGCCCACACTGCAACCAAAACATCTCAATAGAACACTTACTTGCCACCTGCAGCTCCCTAAAAACACAAAGACATGCAATATTTCAAAACTCCAACCCACTACAATACCTCTCAAACCCCACACCTCCAAACATATTAAAAATCCTACAATACCTCAAAAACACCAATCTATATTATAACATATAAAGAAAATAAAACAACACACAAAAACTCTCAAAAAAACTAAATTTAAGAAACTCTGTAAATATGTATATAATTAGCCCTAGAATTGCACGAGCTGAAGGCCTACGCTGCCATAGCAAAAAAAAAAACACACGCTAGCATATAATTTTAAATTATAAGTTAGCTCTAAAATAAATAAATAAATAAATGCAAACTCGAACAAAGGTTCAGGATCTCATAGTTCTCTTTTAAGTGAAAATAAATCAAATCTAATAATAGATATTTTTGTCTTTTTAGTAAGCAATTTCAAATACGAATTTCGCTTAAGTACAATTAATTCATTTATGTCCATATATGTATGTATATATTTCATCCAATATCCTTCAATATCAGGTTCTATATTCGAGGCAGCAGGAGGTAGAAACTACAGTTGTGTATGATAGGATTCTGTATTTCTTAAAAATTTGCTATGATTAACTCTAGCTTATGTGATCTTAGAGAGCATTAGGGCAATATAGAAAATCTACTCTAATTCTAGTCAAGCTTAATGTTGGTATTTCGATATTTCGAAATCAACGCTATAGATGAATGATTTGTAGACAAACCTTGATATCTATGTGTTTTCCATGACTTTGTCTTTCAGTCAAATAGGACGAACTCTTATTACTAGCACTGTATACAGATAGCAAATATGTTTATTATTAGCTAAAATTGGTTTTATGATATTAGCTAATAATGTGTAAAAGTATATTCGTAGCTGAATTTACATCTGTTTGATATTTTACTTCAGATTTGCATATATGTATGTATATATGTATATATATATATATATATGTATATAATGATTATATTGCTGTCAATTGATGTGCCGTACCTCAAGAGCTGGATAAACTGGCTGTAGTATATATGTATGTGTATAAATAGAAATCGTCTGAGCGCATCTGCATGCATATATGACTAAAATATAATCAGGTTTCCTATGCATTACAAAATCTTTATAGACTACATGAACAAAAAACAATATCAATAAAGAGCCAAAGTTTATGACTAATAGACATCGACGGCGATGATGTCAATGATATTGTATCTTATGTCTATGACTCGGCCCAGAGATGAAATACAGTTAAAAAGTAAGGTAGGAATGGAGTATTGGGATGCGGTGTACTTACCTCCAAGATGGGCTTCTTGCAGCCGAAACAGGTGCCCGAATAGTTGCTAACAAAGCAATCGGAACAAACCGGATCACCGTTCTGTATGTTGAACGTGGCCTCGGTGATGGGTCGTTGGCAATCCTTGCAGGCGAAGTGCTCCGGATGCCAGGTCTTGCCCAAGGCCGTAATGATGCGCTGCTGTATGACCTCATTGCATTTGTGACAGATCGATTCTGACTCCGACTGCGTGAATATTAAGATAACAATAGAATTTCTACTTAATTAAAATGAAAATCACGTCGGCAATTCGTTCAAATATTTCATAATTTCATTTTCCTCAATTCATAACAACAAATGAATCGAATGGGGTGACTAAATGTGAGAGAATGAATGACAATACATAAACACACATATGGGTATATATACTATATGTACTTTATATACAATATATGTATATTCGTTGTGTCCAAAGGGGAACTCAACTCGCAACTCAAAGCCCAGACCGCAAACAGAGAGCAATAATAATAATATAATGAGAATTTTTATTCTTTTTTAATAATAATAAAAATTAAATGAGCATTAGCATATTGATTATAGCAATCAAGTGCGTTAGTTATATATATATATATATATATATTACATATATATACATATATATATAATCTACAGATATAATAAACATAAAAGGTAATCAAGTTTTATAATTGCTAATGTAATAATTTGTCAATTTAAGCATTGGCAAACTTTTTTAAATTACTTAAAAAAAAAAACTACTCATAACAGTGAATTTTTTACTTTAATCTATACTAAAAGCTAGTATTCAAAACACATAAATCAAATAATAAATGGAATTGGGAGTTTTTTTAGATTTTATTTTTTTCTATATAAATGCAAAATACTTTCCAATCAAATACATTTTATTAATTTTATAAATTGTAATTCCAAGATTAAATATGAAGCCATTTGATTTAATGATATTTATTTCATTTTATTTATTAGCTAATCCAAACGAAAATATTCCTAATAAAAGTTGAAATGAAAGATGACCAAATTAAGATTTGCGGCTTTAAAAGCGAATTCACCTTGAACTCTACAGTAAGTTTAAAGAACCTGCTGACAAATTGCTTGAACGTACATAGATTTAACAGTTATTTAGAAGTCAATTGAAATAAATTGCATGGCAAGCCTATGCCATAAAATATGCCTATCTATATGTACATATGTATGAGGTACATATTTGTATTAGAAAACCCCCAGTATATTCCATATTACAATTGGACAATTCATCGTAGAATGGATGACACGTAGTTCACATTTCATCAGATGTCCATGACTGACCATACTGAGTATTTAATCGCCCACTAACTGTATGGGCCACCCACGGTGGTGTGTCATGGATAAGCATACGTACATATGTATGTACATACGTATGGCAATGTAGTCGAGGCATGTTAGCTGAGTTGCAAACCATTTAGAAGCGTCGCTGCAGGTGATTGTGATGATAACGGTTAAGCAATAACAAAAACGAACACCAAGGCGACGTCACCATATAAAGAAAGCCGCAAGGCAAGTGGTAAATGGCAAACGGTAAACGCCAAGCGGGCGCATAAAATGAAAATCGTTGCTCATAAAAATGAGAAATGGCAGCAGGTTGTAAATTTAACCAATTAACACGCTGACTTTTGGCTGGCAAAATAAAGGAGAGAGAGGGAGCAGATGTACTGCTGCTCTTCTATTTTGCATACAAATGTATGTATGTACATACATACATACATGTACATTCATATACATATATGTACGCAAATGAGAGTCGACGGCGGCGCTCTCCAAATTTAATTTGTCCGAATTAAACGTACATTAATTTTTCGGCTAGCAATTACGGGCACTTTGCTGCCTGACTACCTGTCAGTTGCTGTTCTTATTGTTGTTGTTTTAGTTGCTTATTTAAAGTTCGCACCAGATGTAGCAATAGCAACAACAACGAAGACGACGTCGTCTCACTTAGATCATCGCTAGAGTTAGAATGGAATTAAACAAATGAACGGGGGGAGAGAAAGAGAGACTGAGAGAGAGAGAGAGAGAATAGAGTAAGAGAGGGAGAGAGATAGAGAGAGAGCGGCAGTCACACACACTCCAAATACATATACCTTACCATAAAAGAAAACAGTAAAAACAAAGACAACAAAACAACAACAACAAGTCAGAAGCAAACAAACAAAAAGCAGAGCACAATTGAACGAAACATTTTGGCGCCCAATGGCCAGCAAACAAAAACGAATGAAAGTAAATAGCCGACTCGATTGTGACGAATTGCTCATACCCTTATCGCTTTAGAAAGGTACGCGATTATGGTTAATTGCAAGCTTGAGCTGCATGTTATACCCAGCAAAAGGGTATATTATTTTGGTAAGAAGCTTGGAAAGCACAGAACGAAATATCTCCAACTATACAAGGTATATATATTCTTGATCAGCATGACAAACTTACTTAATGTAGCCATGACCGCCTGCCCATCTGTCGGTCTGTCCGTCCGTTTAGATCAACGCAAAGTGACGCAAGTGAGAAAGTGAAATTTTGCACAGGTATCGTACAATATATATCGGAATCCAACGGATCAGAGTACTGTATCATTTGGCTCCTTTACATTGATTGATTCTCAAAATTGTTTTAGTGGGGAAAATGTATTTAGTGGGGAAAATTACTTCTTAAAATGTTGGTTAGTTATATTTTAAATAATTATTTAATGCGATTTTGCTGTTGTTGTTGAAGCTAAACGAAACATTTCAAAATTGAGGGATGGGCTAACTTTGGCCATACCGAAGTTTGGTAATACCCATGCAATTGTAAAGGATATAGATATAGTTTTCTCTGATTTATCAAGCAGAGGTCAAGATTAAAGTATTTAACATTTTTTGGATCTCTAGGTGTAACTTTGTAGAAGATATAGTTTTTACCGATTTGCCATGCCCCCCACAAATTGATATATATAATTTTTAGTCAATCTATTAAACAGGGCAACAGTAACCTATAAATCAAATTTTAAAACTGTAACTATAAAACTTTGGAAGATATAGTTTCCTCCGATTTGCCACGCCCCAAAGGTGCGGATATATATCATTTTTTACAATTTTGTCGAAACGATCAACCTTAATGTTCTTGTTAATTTTTTGACTCTAGGTATAAAATTGAAGAAAATATAGTTTTTTTTCGATTTGACACGCCCCTGATTGGCCAAGATATATATGATATATCTTTTTTTTCTAGGGGTGGTTGATATAAATATGGTTTAAGTTTGAAGTCTCTGGCTCTAATAGCTTCCAAAATATTGGAGGATTTATAGACCACCATATAGACTTATACATAGATATATAAATTTTTGATTTATCTGAAGGGGAGTTCAAAAGTATATTACTTTCCAAATTTAAATGTTCTAGCTTTAAAACTGTAGAAGATATAGTATTACCCTATTTGTTACGCCCCCAAAGGGCGTACCTATATATATTATATCTTTTTTTTTATATGGGGGTGCGTGTATATATTTCAAATTTCAAGTCTAAGACATCAATAGCGCCGAAGTTATCCCACCAAAACATTTCTTAAAACCGAACTGTCCTATTAGAGCTATATCCTATAAGATATATTTGGGTACACGTCATAACGCCCAGTGTCATAACGCCCATGGGCGTTATGACACAAAATATTGTCTTAGCGCCCGCAGGGCTTTATGTCACTTTTTTGTGGGCCTTAAGACACTATAACGCCCGAAGCTGAAAAAAAATAAATAATATATCAGCCTATATCAGCGCTGCGAAAAAAAAATTACACAGCTCCTAGTTATATACATTCAATATTTTGAATATATTTGAAATTTAATTTTAAAGTTGTGTCAATCTGAGCGCCGCAGGCGAAAATTTGTATACAAAAAAATCGCGCGATTTAAATAATTCAATTTTGCAAAAACTTTGTTTCGCGAAAAAATATTAGAAAATCTGATTTTTTTAGAAAGATGCTCTTACAAGCCAAGAAATACTGCATAAATGTTTGCAAAATATACGTGTATATCAATCATTGATATATTAAAAATATAAATAACTAGAGGGATGGGCTAACTTCGGCCATGCCGAAGTTTGGTAATACCCTTGCAATTGCAAAGGATATAGATACAGTTTTTTCTGATTTGCCACGTCCCCATCAATTGGATATATATAAATTTTGGGCAATCTATTAAGCAGGGCAACAGTAACCTATATATCAAATTTTGAAGCTGTACCTATAAGACTTTGGAAGATATAGAGGCGGATATATATTATTTTCCATAATCTGGTCAAAACGGTCAAGCCTAATGTCTGTTTCAATTTTTGGAACTCTAGGTGTAAAATTGTAAAAGATATAGTTTTTCCCGATTTGCCACGCCCCTAATGGGCGTAAATATATATTCTTTATCTTTTTTTCATGGGTGGTTGATACAAATATATGTTTAAAGTTTCAAGTCTCTGGCTTTAACAGCATCCAAAATATTGGAAGATTTATGTTAAGCACTATATTGACATTCCCGATTTGCCATTTTCCAAGTAGGCGTGGATATATAATTTTTTGATTAATCTGGAGGGAAGGCCAACAGTATATTACTTTCCAAATTTGGATGCTCTAGCTTTAAAGATGTAGAAGATATAGTTTTATCCGACTTGCTACGCCCCCATATGTATTTGTATTTGGGTGCATATCAGGAGTATATATTCCAAACTTCAAATCTCTGACTTTAATAACATCGAAGTTATCCCACTAAAACATTTCTTAAAACCGATCTGTCCTATGGGAGCTATAGGATATAGTCATCCGATCCGGATGATTCCGAGATATAGAATGTCTGCAGCACATTCCAGCCTATGTGTAATTTCAGTTCTGTAGCTCTTATAGTCTCGGAGGAGATTGCGTTGATCCAGACAGACGGACAGACAGACAGACGGACATGGCTATATCAACTCAGCTAGTCTTGCTGATCAAGAATATATATACTTTATATGGTCGGAGATGCTTCCTTCTCTGTGTTGCAAACTCCTGACCAAAATTAATATACCCTTTTTGCAAGGGTATAAAAAGAATAAAATGAAGAAAAAAGTGAAATAAATCATTCACATCAATTGGCTGCCAAATTTAGCCTTAGAATGTGTTGATCGGCCAACGAATGGAAATGATGTCAGAGCAGAGCTTAGCGCAGAGAATTTGACTTTGAGATCTGTTCGATCCCCGTTAGATCTGGATATGCCATTGGCTCTTGGAGACACACTTTTGCTTTTCCAAGCCTATCCGTGGGTGTTGCTAACAGCTCCCAGCTCTCAGCTCAATTCAATATGCTTAACATATGTATTTTAGATCGACGGCTTTCTCGTGAACGGCTTCAAGTGTAGAGCATTTTTGGCAGATTCATTTAAAAACAAGTAAGAAAGCTCTAGTCGGGTCTGCCCGACTACGAGATCCCCTGAACCAAGTCCGAGCTGATGTTTTAAACAACCTAGCTTACATATTTTATCTATATACATATTACCTCTGCGCGCATATACACATGCACACATACACACATGCACACATATACACAAGCACACATTTGTATATACATGCACACATATTCATACATGCCATGCACACAGAAGCACGCTCGCCGATTACTGCGTAGTTGATTTGAATGTATGTGTGCACACGTACAGGCTGCTGCCGCGTGCTTTTACAATGTTTCCTTTAATAACTTCTGTATTACTTAACGGATTTGAATGCAATTTTCTGCATTAAATGCTATTAATTTATTGAAAATACGGGTTTCACTAAAAAATTTGAAAAAATTAAATTGTGGCTTTGATAATTTTTTTTTTAATAAATTTTTTTTGTAAAATGTGGAGCCGGTATCCAAAGTATGAAAAAATAGAAAATCTATTTTATTTATAAAAAGCTAAAAACAAAATTTGGTAGCTGTAGCTAAAAATATGTAAAAGATATGGTCAAAAAACTGAATCTTGATAACGTTTTAAATCGATAACATTGAAACGGAAAAATTTATCGAATATCTAAAACAAACTCGATATTTTCGCTGTATACACAGACCATCATGCAAAATTTGAAGTCTCTAGCTCTTATAGGTTCTGAGATCGACGCGTTCATACATACGGACAGACGGACAGACGGACAGACGGACGGACGGACGGACAGACAGACGGACAGGGCTAAATCGACTCAGCTCGTCACCCTGATCAAGAATATATATACTTTGTGGGGTCTGCCACGCCTCCTTCTGCCTGTTACATACTTTTTGCAAAACCATTATACCCTGATTTCCCGTTTTCAATGGGTTCAGGGTATAACAAGTAAGAACGCTCTAGTCGGGTCTGCCCGACTACGAGATCCCCTGAACCAAGTCCGAGGCGGTGTTTTAAACAATCTAGCTAACATCTTTTATCTGTACATATTACCCACTGCGCGCACACACACACGCACACATATACATACACAAGCACGCGCGCCGCTTACTGCGTATATGATTTAGCGGCTGCGCTTGGGCTGCATTCTGGGCAGCAGTATGAGAAATTAATTGTTTAATAACTTCGGTTCTAGATCTACTTTCTTAATGAAATTTTCAGGACATAATATTGACATCTAAAGGTGTATATATCCGAAATCCCAACTCCCTAGTATTTGAAATACGTTTTTTCCACTTATGGGGCTAATGGGGAGAGGTATCCAAAATTTAAAAAGTTTATTATCTGTATTTGCATCACAGCAACCTACATAGTCAATTTGGTGTCTCTATCTGTTATGGTCTTTAAGTTATAGCTTAAAAACAAAGTCAAAATATCGATTGTTATCGATAATAAGGAAATAGGATGAGTTATCGAAAAAAAAAATAAACTTGTACTGCGTATGGTATACAAGAATATATATCTAAAATTTCAAATCTCAAGCTTTTGTGGTTTACGAGATCACTGCGTTCATACGGACGGACAGACGGACGGACGGACAGCCATTAGCCCCATATGTGGAAAAAACGTATTTCAAATACTTGGGAGTTGGGATTTCGGATAGATACACCTATAGATGTCAATATTATGTCCTGAAAATTTCATTAAGAAAGTAGATCTAGAACCGAAGTTATTAAACAATTAATTTCTCATACTGCTGCCCAGAATGCAGCCCAAGCGCAGCCGCTAAATCATATACGCAGTAAGCGGCGCGCGTGCTTGTGTATGTATGTGTGCGTGTGTGTGTGCGCGCAGTGGGTAATATGTACAGATAAAAGATGTTAGCTAGATTGTTTAAAACACCGCCTCGGACTTGGTTCAAGGGATCTCGTAGTCGGGCAGTCCCGACTAGAGCGTTCTTTCTTTGTCTTATTCGGAAGGAATATAAAAAAAACTTAATAATTATATTTGCAAGTTTCTGTCTAGCACAAACACATACTCCAAAGTATATACCTTTCTTCAATAATTACAGGGTATACACAAAAATATGCAACTTGACAGTTACCCTGGTGTTTTTGTTTTTGTTAGTGTGTAACCCATCAAAATTCCACTCGCTATGAATCTTCCACATGGCTAGCAAACACCAGCTTTAGGGGCAGACACTTGACACACCACGAGCAAAGGAAAGAAACGCTTTCCGACGTGGTCATTGCGGCGTATACGCAACGTCAACCTGTTTGCCAGGCCAACCGCCCACACGCCATAAAGTAGTTGTTTAGCGGGGCAGCCACTTGGGCGAACCAGCTCGAACAGAGTATATTTGAACTGTCATCTATTGGGTCCAAAGTTTCGTGAATTGGTATTTCGAGGCATATGATTTATTTGGACTGATTCGTAATTTATTGCTTAGACAGATTGGCATATTCACTTACCATTATATATTTGTTGCGTCTTCTCGGCTTTGGATTACTTTGCTAAAGATTTTGTAAAAAGATTTTTGCTTTTATGCACCAGCAAATGGAAAACTTGAACAAAAAAGAAAAAAAAATTATTTATTGCGTATATTTATATGGCTTTTATAATAAATATATATATGTTAACTGTCAAACCGAAAATCAATAGAAATGACAAAGCCAGCTTATCATAGTTCGTATATTAAGATACGATATGCTACTCAAGGCAAGTTTTTTGAAGTTGAATAAGGAAGAAGAGATCGAATAACATGTCGGATAATCAACAGATAGCCATCATTGCTAAATAGATTTAATAGAGTTCAACTTAACAGGCGCTTCTTGTAGCATCTTTGCAGTCAATCCAATTGGAGGGCAGCTGCTAATGCGTAATCAGTTGACTTGGTGTGCATGTTGAAGCTTCAATAGCAAATAAATATCGAATGTCCAAATCAAAATACACACACATACACACATACACATACACACATACATACACATTCATACACAGAGTAAAACATGTCAAACGAAATCAATATTGAGAACGGCAAACAAACTAGCAAAAATTATTAATAATAAACTGTTACAATTACTTTTTTCGTAAAAATTTTAGTTGAGAATATTTTAAGTGAAGCGTCCGAAAAAACAGAACGAAACCGAAAACCGAAGCAAACCGCGAACCGAACCAAACCGAGCGAACCGAGCAAACCGAACCGACGAGCGTCGACCAAGAAACTGAAATTGAAACCGAAACGCAGCGAGCAGTGAAGCTAGCGACAACGGCTGCGCCGGCGGCAGCAGCAGCAGAGACGTCAACGCCAACAGCGGCGGCAGTAATAACAACAACAACAGCAAATGGACTCTAAGAGCCCGATGGAGATGAGCGTGCGCAAGCGCCGCAACCACGGTGTGGCCCATCCGCAGTCGCAGCAGCAGCCGCTGCAGCAGCCGTCGCAGCAACAACTGCGCCGCAAAGCTGCTGCACCTCAGCAGCGTGCAACTGGAAGTCAGTTGACCAACTGGAGCAAGGCTGCTGCCAAGCAGACCAAAACCTGGATAAGCCCCATGAGCATTGCCGTCGTGCCGCCGAGTCATCAAAGCAGCAGCAACAAAACTGGCATTGGCAGCAGCAGAGGCAAGAAGCACACTTGCAGCACATCCGCCAGGGATCTGCATCGGGATATGCAACGTCCGTTGCAGCCGCCGCCGCCAGTGACGTCGCGTGTGGCTTTCGGTAGCACATGCCCCGAGGTACTGTCCACGATGACCATGGCGCAAACGACTGTGGCGACACTAATGCGCCGCGGTGACTGTAGCGGTGCCAGTGGCGGCGGCAGCGGCAGCGGCCAAAAGGTCAGACAGGATACTCCCAGGCCAAAGCCAATGCAGGCGGCGCACGAGCAGCTGGAACTGCTGCTGACTCACATCGAACAGGATACAGCTACGCCGCCGCCACGTCGACGCAAACCGCCGCCGGCTAAGACAGTACGCCGTCAAATGGAGCATCCTCCGCCGGTGCCGACAGTTACGCCTTTAAGCAGTGCTCGTGGCCACGAGCTCGTCAGCTATGGCAGCAACACGCAATTAGAAGCAGCCGGTGCAACTGTCAGTCATGGTTCGTCCATGGAAGGCGTGGTGCCCCTGACCCAAAATCCCCAGCTGTTGGCGCCAGAGAAGCGTCTGGCATTGCTCGACTTGTTGTCGCGCAGCGAATCGCATGACCAGGAGATAGTCAACATATTGCGCAGCGAGATCAATAATGATCCGTCCAGCGATCCGTCCACGGATGCCATGCGGCTGACCCTTCAGATGCTGTGAGTATATATGCCAACTTGGCCCATGTCGTTGCTCTTTTCAGCACAACGCGGCGGCGGCGTTGTCGTCGTCGTCGGCTACTGTTGTGTGTGTGTAAATGATGTCATCATCGTCGTCGTCGCTGCGCGCTCTGAGAGCGTCAGCTGCGCGCTCTCCAACGTTTTGGCTTTGCCATTGCCATTGCCACTTTTTCTGCTCTCACCTCGCCTCGGCACTCCTCTGTTTTTGCTACCCACCTTTGCTCTGCTTCAATCAGCTGCCAATGCGCTGCTTACGCCATCGCTTTCGCTGCTTTGGAGTTACTCACCCAGCGGCGACTCCGAAGTCGCTCGCGAAAAAAATACTGTTGTTGCTGCTGTTCTGTTGGCATGCGAAGATTTTTTTTGTTTTTGTTTTTATTATTGTTTTCGTTTTTGTTTGTCGCCCTCTGTTTGTGATTAGAAGTATTTACTACCAAGTGCTACCTACCTGTCTACAAACACACATGCGCACACACACGCACACAATATATGTCTCCTTGGTGCAGTTGTTTAGCTGATCACCTGTCTGGATCAATCGCAACTGACAAACTGACATTATCTCTTAATTTGACCCTTATATCTTACAAGAAATTATCGGTATAGACTAAGCCTTAATTTATTTATGACCAACAAATATCGTTCAGCTAGTTTTCTGTATACACATATACTATATGAGTACATCTTTGTCAATCTTTCTTAACGAGGCCTTAAACCTGAACAATAGACTAAGAGTAGCTAGTAGCTAGGTAGACAGCTAAAGATTTATAGACTCATGATTTTTATAATAAATACATCTATGTACACATTATTTATATATATGTTTTATGGGGTCAGTAGAACACATTTTGTGCTGATACGAAAAATCGTTAGAGTTTGGATAACGATTTTCCCATACAAATTGCAGACTATTCAAGTTGTAATACGTTAGTATTCTATGTTTCTCTGTGTAAACAAATATTGGTCTAATGCAGAACATTGTTCATTCTCTTAGATTTACAACTTTAAAGTTTGGTCTATAAAGTTTATCTTTTACCTGGGCATATTGATTGCATAGATATTTAAATATACTTTTTGATTTCATTGCTATACCGTTGTGGTATTGTTAACATACATACATACATACATATATGACTATGCTGTTAACTTGTGATCTTTCTTGGATATGCTTTATCTGCTCACTATGTAACTTTAACTGCAACACTCTGTCATTCATGAAAATGTGTCTCAGCAAATTCAACCGGAAATTCTTGAAAGATAAAACAAAATATTTGGGTTTTCAAGCGATGCGCTTCAAAAAATTTGTGAAAAGATTTAAAGACTCTTTTTTCAGAAACAAATGAAATCAAAGCTATTATATTTATACTCCTTCAGGGCTAAGAAGAGATTGCTAGATATAACAAGTAGAAACGCTCTAGTCGTGAGTGTCCAACTATGAGATCTCCTGCACCTTTGTTCGAGATTGCATTTCTACATATATACCAAGAGGTATGAATCCAACAAAAAAGAAAATTATAATTGAAAAACAATTTTGTCTGCAGAGGGTCCAAACCTGCGACTCCTCGCTTGCAAGCTACCGTCTCTAACTATACCACCACGCTCTTTATATTGATCTTAGTGACAAAGACGCTACTAAAGAAGCGGACAATATTACAATTAAATTGAAACCGCGATTTAACAATTAAAATTAAAACAAGTAAGAAATCTCTAGTCTGGCCTGCCCGACTACGAGATCCCCTGAACGTTTGTTCGAGTTTTCTCATTTTTACATACATTACATTATATACAGACTCCACGTTTGCAAGCCACCGTCTCTACCGCAACGCCACACTCTAATTGCAAAGAATGCACGCTCTTGTATGTTTGCACACGTATGCTTGCGCTTGGCGGTGCTGCCGCTAGCTTTCGCCGATTGACAAAATGTTTTCTTTAGAAACTTCTGTGTTATTTAACGGATTTTGATCAAAACTTCAGCAATGAATCCTTTTATTACATTAAATATGAAGTTATACCTTATATATTAAAAAATTAAATTGTGGCTATATTTGTAACTGAACTTAAAAAAAATTGATTTTGTAAAATGTGAAGCCGGTATTCAAAATATAAAACAAGTAAAAACGTTCTAGTCGGGTCTGCTCGACTACGAGATGCCCTGGACCAAGTCCAAGCGGTGTTTTAAACAATCTAGCTTACTTCTTTTATCTATACATATTACCCTCTGCACGCACACACACACGCACACATATACAAACACAAGCACTCGCGCCGCTTACTGTATAGATGATTTAGCGACTGAGCTTGGGCTGCATTCTGGTCAGCATTATGAGAAATTGATTGAATAACTTCAGTTCTAGATCTACTTTCTGAATGAAATTTTCAGTACAAAATATTGGCAATCAAATGTGCATATGTATATGCGAAATCCCAACTCCCTACCATTTGAAATATGTTTTTTCCACTTTTTTCGCTACTGAGGGAAGGTATCCAAAATTTTAAATGTTTATTATCTGTATTGTCACCACAGAAACCTACATAGTTCATTTGGGGTTTCTAGCTATTACGGTCTTTAAGTTATAGCTTAAAAACAAAGTCAAAAAAGCGATTGTTATCGATATCTGTCATAAAACCGTTATACCCTGAATTCCCATTTTCAATGGGTTCAGGCTATAAAAAATCAAATTGTATTAAAATACAAGGACTTAAATAAAAAATGTTGTGACCTTAGCTAAAAAAAAAAAATAAAATAAAAAAAAAACTGAATCTCGATAAGCTGAATTTCTGAAACTGAACTGAAACTGAACTGAAACCTTCGTCCTCAATGTCAAGTTCCTAGCTCTTATAGGTTCTGAGATCGACGCGTTTATACATACGGACAGACGGACGGATGGACGGACAGACAGACAGACGGGCAGGGCTAAATCGACTCAGCTCGTCGATCAAGAATATATATACTTTGTGGGGTCTGCCACGCCTCCTTTTGCCTGTTTTCCCCATTTTCAATGGGTTGAGGGTATAAAAATAGTTCACTTTGCAGTTTTGTAGCGCATTGCTCTAGTCAGCATAGCCATAGCTATATATGGCTCCACCTCCCCCCTCTTCATCCAACCAACAATACACCTGAACGTCCCCCAAACTAGGTGTTTGGCAACTGTTTAGCTCGACTGATATGCGAAATTCTCGTAAATATATACGACGACCTCTAATCGACAACTGTTTGCAATTGAAATTCGCATTGGTTTCTTCTTTTGCCACATTTGTTGTTTTTCTTTGAAGATAAAATTTGCAAAAATTCCTAAAAACAAGTCAGAAAGCTCTAGTCGGGTCTCCCCGACTACGAGATCCCCTGAACCAAATCCGAGCTGATGTTTTAAACAACCTAGCTTACAACTTTTATCTATACATATTACCTCTGCGCGCATATACACATGCACACATACACACAGGCACGCATATACACATGTACACATATACACAGGCACGCATATACACATGCACACATATACACTTGCACACATATACACATGCACACATATACATACCATGCACACAGAAGCACGCTCGCCGATTACTGCGTAGTTTATTTGAATGTATGTGTGCACACGTACAGACTGCTGCCGCGTGCTTTTACAATGTTTCCTTTAATAACTTCTGTATTACTTAACGGATTTGAATGCAATTTTCTGCTTTGAATGCTATTAATTTATTAAAAATACGGTTTTCACTAAAAAATTTAAAAAAATTAAATTGTGGCTTCGAAAATTTTTTTTTTTAATAAATTTTTTTTCTAAAATGTGGAGCCGGTATCCAAAATATGAAAAAATAGGTAGCTGTAGCTAAAAATATGTAAAAGATATGGTCAAAAAACTGAATCTTGATAACGTTTTAAATCGATAACATTGAAACGGAAAAATTTATCGAATATCTAAAACAAACTCGATATTTTCGCTGTATACACAGACCATCATGCGAAATTTGAAGTCTCTAGCTCTTATAGGTTCTGAGATCGACGCGTTCATACATACGGACAGACGGATAGACGGACAGACAGACGGACAGGGCCAAATCGACTCAGCTCGTCGCCCTGATCAAGAATATATATACTTTATGGGGTCTGCCACGCCTCCTTCTGCCTGTTACATACTTTTTGCAAAACCATTATACCCTGATTTCCCATTTTCTATGGGTTCAGGGTATAAAAACATGTAAGAAAGCTCAAGTCGGGTCTGCCCGACTACGAGATCCCCTGAACCAAGTCCGAGCTGATGTTTTAAACAACCTAGCTTACATCTTTTATCTATACACATTACCTCTGCGCATATACAAATGCACACATACTCACAGCCACTCATATACACATGCACACATATACACATGCACACATATACACGTGCACACATATACACATGCACACACATACACATGTACACATTTGCATACACATGCACACATATACATACCATGCACACAGAAGCACGCTCGCCGATTACTGCGTAGTTGATTTGAATGTATGTGTGCACACGTACAGGCTGCTGCCGCGTGCTTTTACAATGTTTCCTATAATAACTTCTATATTACTTAACGGATTTGAATGCAATTTTCTGCATTAAATGCTATTAATTTATTGAAAATACGATTTTCACTAAAAAATTTGAAAAAATTAAATTGTGGCTTTGATAATTTTTTTTTTTTAATAAATTTTTTTGTAGAATGTGGAGCCGGTATCCAAAATATGAAAAAATAGAAAATGTATTTTATTTACAAAAAGCTAAAGACAAAATTTGGTAGGTGTAGCTAAAAATATGTAAAAGATATGGTCAAAAAACGGAATCTTGATAACGTTTTAAATCGATATCATTGAAACGGAAAAATTTATCGAATATCAAAAACAAACTCGATATTTTCGCTGTATACACAGACCATCATGCAAAATTTGAAGTCTCTAGCTCTTATATGTTCTGAGATCGACTCGTTACCTAATCCCCAGTTAGGTCAACTAGAATTTGTTTTACGGTGGCTTACATTATGATTATTATTATTTTTTTTTTTTCGTAAATTTAAATTTCATGAACAGTAACCCACATGTCAAATTTGGATGCTCTACGTCTAAGACTGTAAGAGATACAGTTTTACCCTGTTTGCCACGCCCCAAATGGGCGTAGCTATATATAACATATATTTTTGGGTAGAGGTAGGATACTAGTATATATATTCCAAGTCCCAACTCTTTGACGGCAATATTGCCGAAATAGTAATTCCCGATTTGCCACGCCCCCAGAAGACGTGGATACATAACTTTTGACTTATCTTAAGAGGAGGTCCACAGTATCCCACATGCAAAATTTGGACGCTCTAGCTCCAAAACTGTAGGAGATACAGTTTTATCCGATTTGCAACGCCCTCAATGGGCGTAAATATCTATAATATATATTTTTGATTCCGGGTGATCTACTTTCACATGTGTTTTTGAAATTTCAAGTCTCTAGCTCTTACAACGCTCAAAATAATATAGGATTTAAACAAATCGCTATATATATATTCCCGATTTGGCACGCCCCCAGGGGGCGTGGATATATAACTTTTTGATCTAACTTATGGGAAGGTCAACAGTAACCCACATGCCAAATTTGGATGCTCTAGCTTCAAAACTGTAGAAGATATAGTTTTATCCGATTTGCCATGCCCACAATGGGCGTAGATATATAATCTATATCTTAAAACGTCCGCGTGGTGTACACGAATATATATTCTAAATCCCATTTCTTAGACTGCAATATTGACTAAAATAACAGCGTCTTAGTCTTAATAGATATAGCAGTTCCCGATTTGCCACGCCCCCTGTTGGCGTATCGGAAAAATACTCAAACTTGATCTGACGCGGATACACACGAGTATATATTCCAAATTACAAGTCTCTAGCTTCTATAGTGTCCAAATGCTGCGCGTTCATACAGACAGACGGACAGACAGCAAGACGGACATTGCACAAATCCAATAGACTCTTTTTCCCTTTGGGAACAGAGTCTAATTAGATGGAAAAAAAATTCTGTCCTCAGCTGGATCCAATCCTCGGTCCACATGCATCACAAGCCACCGACTCTGCCACGCCCCCACTCCGTCTCTTTGTTAATAATGCGCGCAATTGAATATATGTATGTGTCACGTATAGGCAAATGACAAATTCAAAGAATAACGCACTCATTTGAATGTATGTGTGACACATATAGACTGTGTGCACTGCACACGTATTGACGCTCGCTGCCGCGTGTTTTTGCCGATTGACAAAATGTTTTGTTAAATAACTTATATGTTACTAAACGGATTTATTGAAATTTTTATTTAAAAAATTAAAAAAAAATTGTGGCTTTGATAATTTTTTGTTTGAAAAAATTTATTTTGTAAAATGTGGAGCCGGTATCCATAATATAAAAAAATAGAAAGTGTATTTTATTTACAAAAAGTTAAGTGTAAAGTTTGGTGACTGTAGCTAAAAAGATGTAAGAGATATAAGAGATATGGTCAGAAAACTGAATCTTGATAACGTTTTTAATCGATATCAGTGAATAAAGAAAAGAAACTCGATATGCGCGCTGTATAAATGGACCATCGTGCAAAATTTCAAGTCTCCAGCTCTTATAGGTTCTGAGATCGACCGCATTCATACATACGGACAGACAGACGGACGGACGGACAGGGCCAAATCGACTCAGCTCGTCGCCCTGATCAAGAATATATATACTTTGTGGGGTCTGCCACGCCTCCTTCTGCCTATTACATACTTTTTGCAAAACCATTATACCCTGATTTCCCATTTTCAATGGGTTCAGTGTATAAAAAATATGTTTTTGAACAAAAAATGTTGACAGCAACGGGAATCGAACATGCGGCTGCTCGCTTGCAAGCCACCATCTCTAACCATAACACCACACTCTTCACATTGTTCTTAGTGACAAAGACTCAACTTAAGTAGCTGCGGCGACAATTACAATGCAACTGAAATTGCGATTTAACTGAAAAAATTCAAAGAGGAATGCACATATTTTAATTTATGTGTTCACACGTATAGACTGTGTGTACAGTGTGCACTACACACGTATTGGCGCTCGCTGCCGAGTGCTTTTTACGGTTGACAAATTGTTTTGTTAAATAACTTTTATGTTACTAAACGGATTTAAATAACATTTTCAACATTGAATACTTTCATTTTACTAAAAATACGGTTTGAATAAAAAAATTTTAAAAAAACAAGTAAGAACGCTCTAGTCGGGTCTGCCCGACTACGAGATCCCCTGAACCAAGTCCGAGGCGGTGTTTTAAAGAATCTAGCTAACATCTTTTATCTGTACATATTACCCTCTGCGCGCACACATATACATACACAAGTACACGCGCCGCTTACTGCATAGATGATTTAGCGGATGCGCTTGGGCAGCATTATGTGAAATTGATTGTTAAATAACTTCAGTTCTAGTTCTACTTTCTTAATAAAATTTTCAGGACATAATATTGGCATCCAAAGGTGTATATATGCGAAATCCCAACTCCCTAGTATTTGAATAATGTGGGAAGGTATCCAAAATTTAAAAAGTTTATTTTCTGTATTTGCATCACAGCAACCTACATAGTCAATTTGGTGTCTCTAGCTGTTATGGTCTTTAAGTTATAGCTTAAAAACAAAGTCAAAATATCGATTGTTATCGATAATAAGGAAATAGTATGAGTTATCGAGAAAAAAAAAATAAACTTGCGTTTGGCATGCAAGAATGTATATCTAAAATCTCAAATCTCTAGCTTTTGTGGTTTACAAGATCACTGCGTTCATACGGACGGACAGACGGACGGACGGACGGACGGACAGACGGACATGGCTATATCGACGCTGCTTATCGTCCTGATCAAGAATATATATACTTTATGGGGTCTGCCACGTCTCCTTCTGCCTGTTACATACATTATACCCTGAATTCCCATTTTCCATGGGTTCAGGGTATTATAAATTGTGGTTTTGATAATTTTTTGTTTGAAAAAATTGATTTTCTTAAAAGTGGAGCCGGTATACAAAATATAAAAAAATAGAAAATGTATTTTATTAACAAAAAGCTAAGTGCAAAGTTTGGTGACTGTAGCTAAAATGATGTAAAAGAAAACTGAATCTCAATACAAGTTATCGAATATCTAAAACAAACTCGATATGCGCGCTGAATACATGGACCTTCGTGTAAAATTTAAAGTCTAGCTCTTATAGGATCTGAGATCAACGCGTTCATACATACGGACAGACGGACGGACGGACGGCCGAACGGACAGGCGGACGGACGGACGGACAGACAGACGGACAGGGCTAAATCGATTCAGCTCGTCGCCTTGATCAAAAATATACATACTTTATGGGGTCTGCCACGCCTCCTTCTTCCTGTTACATACATTTTTTTTTAACAAAACCATTCTACCCTGATTTGCTAATCAATGGGTTCAGGGTATTAATATAATTATACCCAAATGAAACGCTTTTACTGTAACACTCATTTGTTGTCAACCCCATCATATTCGTGTGCCCTTTAGAATCTATCGATAACGCAAACTAGGCTTGGGGTTCGCTAACGTGCCACTGACTATGCCTTGTTGTTGCTGCTCCTGAGCTTTATTTGTTTGATCAATAAATTTGCACCCCTCCCATCAGCGCCCCTACTAACGTCCGTTCCCAAGTTTTCCTTAACGTCTTTTATTAATGAACGCTACACTACCAGAAACTTTAAGTTCTTTGATTTATCAAAACATTGAGAAATTCATGCATAGATAAACATATATCTGAGACTACAATGGCAATTAAATTCAAATATTTATTGCTCTCTGTGAAAGTTGAAAAGTCTTTGGTATAGGAATAAGTATATGCCCCTTTGCAGTTATAATTCAATAAATTTAATCCATATAACATTGTACGTTTATATATATGATTATATATATTGTACATTATATTAAATTTTACCCAAAAATTAAATCGTAAGAAGATTTATAGTCACTATATTCTATTCCAATTTTTGTAGAACTGTTTTTTGTGTTAGGGTATCGGTTGTTATTTTTTGACATTGGCCTTGAGCTTTGGGTGGGACGTGTGTGCAGCTGTTCTCAAGGGAGGAATTGCGTGCCGACAGCCCATATGAAATCCAATGAAGCCCGTTGGGGTCTGCGATACTGTGACGTCAGCAGCATGGCAGGCTGATGCAATTAGCCGGCTTTTGCGTTGTGCTAATCATCCAAATAGCAAACTGCAAATTTTTGGACTTCGACGGGTTTTGATTTATTAGCGCCAATTCTAATGTTCGACGCTCTTCCTCCTGCCTCCTGCAGGCCGCTGGCTCTGACGCCGGGCAACTCGCCGTATTGCGAGCGCTTTTGGGAGGGTCATCGCTATTTGAAGGAGCGGCAGCGACTGCATCAGCAGCTGCAGCCAGATGACTTGCGTTACAAGGAGGTCAAGGTATTGCGCTCACCTAATGGCAATTTATTTCTATCCAAAACGCTTGAAGAAGAGCTAAAGGACGAAAAGCATGTACTAGACTTTATCGAATCGGAGCTACAACGTGGCCAGCTACCCACTATGCTGCCCGAGCAGCAGGCACGACAGCGACAGGCATTGGACGAACGGGTCGAGCTTGACCGCCAAAAGCAGCAGGTGAGCGAGTGGCGTGCCCAGCACCAAATTATCGAGCACAAGCAGACAGAGCAACAGGTTACCAAGCGCATGCTAAGAAAGGCGAAGCTAATCAAACTTCAGAAACAGGAGAAAGCCATGCGGCAGCAG
Organism: Drosophila gaucha; assembly: GCA_035045545.1. NCBI lineage: Eukaryota > Metazoa > Arthropoda > Insecta > Diptera > Drosophilidae > Drosophila > Drosophila gaucha. Next base: position 45,021 of record JAWNOY010000138.1, read on the forward strand.
CAGTTGCAGTTCGATCTTGATCTGCAGATGGACCAAGAAATTGAAGAGGATAACCAAGTCATACTCCAAAATATAGGCGACGACAACAAAGACCAGATCTTGGAAGAAAATTACAACTTACAACTTAAGAACGATCAAGTTGAGGACCATGACGAAGATGCTGATGCTGATGCAACGCCACGTCCCGCAGCCACTGTGGAGTCCATTCCAAAACTGTATGATGAGCTAGCCGATTCACGAGAGCAACGTCTGCAGTTCCAGAAGCTTTGCAAGCGCAGTAACCTCTACGGCAGCCCCAGCTGCCTGACACCCTGGACGTTGTATTCCGAGTAACTGACTCTTTCTCACTGCCCTCTTAAAAATCTTAGTCTTGTTTAACTGAACACTTCAATTCTCTACGCAGCATTGCCACCACTATGGTTGAACAACTGACCCAAAATATAGACGCCGAGCTGCATAGCAGCATTGCCAGCTTCATCAAGGATCTTGTGGACAATGAGACGCGCACGACCAATCAGACCAATTGATATCAATTCTCATTTCCATATCCACTAACAGCTACAGCCTCAGGTAGCAGGATCGATTAATTGAGTTCCCAATGGATCAGTTAACATTAATGTGTACCCGGGCAGTCAGTCAAATTGTACGTGCACCAAATCTACATGGCTATGTACATATAGATATATCAATATTTGGGGTTGTGCGCACATCAAAATAAATAATATAGCAATTCCCATAAAGATTAAATGAAAAGTATTGAAAATACCTTTCTTACTTTGAAAACATACATATTGTAATTGACGTAAAGGATATAAATATAGTTTTCTCTGATTTGCCAAAAAGAGATCAAGATTGACGTATTTGATAATTTTTGGATCTCTAGGTGTACAATTGTTTTTCCACTAAAATATTTTTAAAAATCAATCTATCGTATGGTAGCTATAGGATAAAGTCATCCGATCCAGATGATTCCAAAATACAATGCCTACAGCAAAAAGCCGCCTATGTGCAAAATTTCAGCTCTGTAGCTTTAATAGTCTAGGAAAAGATTGCGATAAGATAATATATAACATTATATGGTCAGAGATGCTTCCTTTTTGTGTTGTAAACTTCTGACCAAAATAATATACCCTTTTTACAAGGGTATAATAAAAACTTAACTAAACGGATTGGCTAACTTCGGCTAAGCCGAAATTTGGTAATACCCTTGCAATTGTAGAAGACATACATATAATTTTCTCTCATTTCCCAGAGTTCAAGATTGACGCATTTAAAAAATTTTGGATCTCGGTGTAAAATAGTAGAATATGGAGCTTTTACCGATTTGCCCCGCCCCCAAAATGCAGATATATATAACATTTTATTTCAATCTATTGAGTAGGGCAACAGTTATGTATGTCCAATTTTCGGGCGTTAGCTGTACCTATATTTTAGCCAAAGAGGCGGAAATATTTAATTTTTTTTATATTTTTTTCGAAGCTATCAAGCTTAACGTATTGGTCAATTTTAGAGTCTGTGGATGTAAAATTGTAGAAGATATATACTATATCTTTTTTTTGAACTGCGGTCCACACGAATATGTGTGGTATGCTTAAACTGTCTGGCTCAGTCAGCACCAAAAATATTACAGGATTTACATATGTTAAATACTATATAGACTTTCCCGATTTGCAACGCCAATTTTGAACGAGGATAGTTAATTTTTTTATCGATCTTAAGGGGAGGTTAACAGCAGCCTACTATTCTCTCATTTCAACTGTACAAAATACAGTTTTGTCCGATTTGCTATGCCCGTAGGCATAGCTATATATACTATATCTTTTCGAATGGGGGTGACATACACGAGTATATATCCCAAATTTTAAGTGTTAAATTTGAATAGCGCCAAAATTATCCTACTAAAACATTTCTTAAAACCGATCATTCCTATGGGAGCTAAAAGATATAGTCATCCGATTCGGATAATTCCGAGATATACAATGCCTGCAGCAGATTGCAGCCTATGTGCAGCTCTGTAGCTTTAATAGTCTAGGAGGCGATTGCGTTGATCCAAACAGACGGACAAGCACACGGACATTTCTATATCAACTAAGCTTTTCGTGCTGATCAAGAATATATATGCTTTATATAGTCGGAGATGCCTCCTGTGCGTTGCAAACTCCTGACCGAAATGAATATACCTTTTGGCAAGGGTATAAAAAGCTCCTAAAAGTAAACACCAATTAATGCAAATTCCATTTGCCAAAAGGTATGCATCACGTAAGAGCAGATGTCTGAATATTCGCGATCTCTTTTTATTATTTTGTAAAACGTATAGAAATTAAATTCAATTTATACAGCTGCGGTCAATGCACTTAGCAACTAACTATTACTATTACACACTATTGAACAATGGAATAAATCGTAGATCAGAGACTTTTCAGCTTTTAAGGCAGGTCGACTTGTACATTCAACAAATTGGCTCAACGTCAAAGGTGCGTTTCAAGAGTACACAATCAGTAAGAGTGTGTTTTTGTGTGTGTGTATGTGTGTGATGTTTGTCGTTTGTAAGTGTATATAAGTAACAGCTACTTATTACACATAAACTAACTTAATTACAGACTATACTTAGTGCGATTTGTGTGTCCGCCTGTGAGTATATATATCTATGTGTATTTGTGTGTGTGTGTGTTTGTAAAAAAAAGTACAATAAATATGTTGCTGAACTAAGGAATTGTAGACACAGTATCCATAAAAACATGCGGCAAGCTGTGCTCTCACAGCAAATTGGAGCAGCTGACCTCGGAGGCTGCACAGTTTGTAGAGCGTGGCAGAAATTGTATGTGCTGCCAGGTGGCATTAAAGCTGCACCATATAGAAAGGGACAGACAGACAGATAGAGAGAGAGAAAGAGAGAGGGAGAGAGAGAGCGACATTAGTGACAAGGTCTATCAAGCTATCTATCAAGACTAACAACACTTACAGATAGCTCTCGGCCAGCTGCCGTTCCACATGTGGCTTGATGCGCGCATAATCCTTGTCCGCAATTGTTGTACTACAATGCTGTTGCATATAGGAAAGCGTGAACAGCTCGTTCTCATTGTAGGAGCGCAAGCCGGGGACGCGCAGCCGCCGGGTCAGTCCCAGGGCCTCGTAGGTGACCGCCTGATCGATGCCAGCTCCTTGTATGGCCATGCCTGCATCGATGGCCGTTACAAAGCTGCTCAGCGCTCGAGCTGCGGTTCGAGCAGCACTTAGCGTCACATGGAAGCTCTTCAGCGCTTCCGGTGAGAACGTACGCAGCTCATGAGCGAGATGCGGCGGCTGCCCGGCGGCCAGACAACTGATATCTGGCTTAGCGTATTCAATCTCTGGCACCGCGTCGCTTATGTCCGCGCTCTGGGCATTAAACTGCAGCAGAAATGTGGGAAAGTTGTTGATCAACGCCTCGAGGATATCCGTGCCAATGCGCGCGAAATTCACAGCCCTGCATATGCAGAAAAAGGTTGGCAATGAGGGAGTTAAGCAATTCCATAATACCTACACGGGATAACGATAGTCGTAGTAGTTGCTGTTCACCAGCACTCGCGAAATGAGCAGCATATTCAGCTTGTTCGAGTAGGCAATGGGCTGCGGATGATCCCTCGTGTACATTTCGGACACAATGCTAAAAAAGAGAATCATGGCGATTAGCATCTGACTATCTGCTCAAACTGGCTGTCCACTACTAACACATCCAACATGCCCAACGTTTTCAGCTTGTTCTCCATGCGCGACCGGCGGAAAGTCCAAATGGACTCCAAGTGCTCCACAAAGTTCAAATTGCTTAGCAGCAGATCGTTATAGTAGTTGCTAATGTAGTCTGGCTGCTCGAGAACTTCGCTGGGTATGCCAAACTGCAGTCGCATCTCGGTCAGCTTCTTGTGCATAAACTGTCGTGCAGTGGGCTCCAGCCAATTAGCTTGAGCCAACGAATCCTGCAGCTGGTTACGCAAACTGTAGAACATCAGCTGGAGGAACTTTTCATTGCCAACGGTCTTATTTAAGCCGACCGGTTCGCTGCTGCGGATACGAGACGCTCCCTCAAACTGCTGCTTGGGTGGCTGCTGCTGCAGTGCATCCACTGCAAAGGGCACCCAGTCGCGGACCACCCTGCTGCAGAACAGCCAACGCGGATAGCTGGCCGTGCGTCCATAGATGGCGTGATCAAAGTGTTCCGCCAGCGTGCGATACTCCTTGGACAGATGCGGCAACATTTGACGTGCCAACGACCAGATAATGAAGTTGTTAATAGGTCTGTGACAAAAAATCAAGTATTATTAATAAAATCGATTAGATAATTTATCTTGTTGTTAGCTTACTTTTTGTCAGATGTTGAGATAAGCGTGGACAGCTCATGAAACACTTTGACATCGCGGACCAGCACTTCCGTCTCCTCACTAATCCGCGTATTAGGAAATATGGCCTGTAGGGATTCCAGAATGGGCAGCTGTGCAAACAAAATGTCAACTTACATAAAACTAATATGCATAAGTGTATACAAATTTATATAATATAATATGTATATAAACATAATGAATGTCAACTATTTATAGAGATTTGATACATCTCAAAAAAAAAGATAAGCCCTATTTCGGACACATTTTTTATCACAACTGTGTGGTAGATCTTCAAAAAAAAGTTTTGCCATATTATTATGTGCTGTGTATAGTTTTTAAGTGAAATACGGATCGTATTGAATATTTAATAAGAGCTTATATGTATCAACTAACATATAATATAATAAATATAATATAAATCAACAGAGATTTCCAAAGGAAAGAAAAGAGTTTCTTTTAAGTAAGAAGTAAACAAGTAAGAACGTTGCAGTCGGGCGCCACCGACTGCGTCAGACTCTGTTCCTGTTAAAGGTGTGTAGGCTCAATAAATATGTAGACCGTCCGTCCGTCTTTCCGTATGTTTGAATGCGAGATTATTGAGATTCCTTTTTTGAGCATGTCTTTTACATCAATTTAGCTACAGTCATCAAATTTTACATATAGCTTTTTTAAAATAAAATACTATTTTGGTTTTTATTAAAATCAATTTAATATAAGTTCAGTTGCAAATAAAGCCACATTTACATTTTTTTTAATTTTTTAGGTAAAACCGTATTTTTAATAAAATATAAGGATTTATGCAGAAAGTTTTATCAAAATCCATTAAGTAACATAGAAGTTATAAAAAAATAAAAAAAAAACCATTTTATTAAATGATAATATCACGCGGCAGCGATGGGAATCGAACCTGGGTCACGCGCTTCGCATGCCACCGACTCTACCCACTACACCACGGCGTCTCTTTCACGATTATGCGCCAAATTGAGTTTGGTGTGTTGATTTGGTTAAACAGACTTCCGTTGTGGTAGCGAAGACCCTGCTTCAATCCCCAGTTAGGTCAACTAGAATTTGTTTTACGGAGGCTTACATTATGATTATTATTATTTTTTTTTTTTTCGTAAATTTAAATTTCATGGACAGTAACCCACATGTCAAATTTGGATGCTCTATGTCTAAGACTGTAGGAGATACAGTTTTACCCTATTTGCCACGCCCCAAATGGGCGTAGCTATATATAACGTATATTTTTGGGTAGAGGTAGGATACTAGTATATATATTCCAAGTCCCAACTCTTTGACGGAAATATTGCCGAAATTATCAAGGTTTTAGTAAAAGATATAGTAATAGTAGATAATTTGCCACGCCCCCAGAAGACGTGGATACATAACTTTTGACTTATCTTAAGAGGAGGTCCACAGTATCCCACATGCATAATTTGGACGCTCTAGGTCCAAAACTGTAGGAGATACAGTTTATCCGATTTGCCACGCCCTTAATGGGCGTAAATATCTATAATATATATTTTTGATTCCGAGTGATCTACTTGCACATGTATTGCAAATTTCAAGTCTCTAGCTCTTAATACGCTCAAAATATTATAAGATTTATACAAATCGCTATATATATATTCCCGATTTGGTACGCCCCCAGGGGGCGTGGGTATATAACTTTTTGATCTAACTTAAGGGAAGGTCAACAGTAACCCACATGCCAAATTTGGATGCTCTAGCTTCAAAACTGTAGAAGATATAGTTTTATCCGATTTGCCACGCCCACAATGGGCGTAGATATATAATCTATATCTTAAAACGTCCGCGTGGTGTACACGAATATATATTCTAAATCCCATTTCTTAGACTGCAATATTGACTAAAATAACAGCGTCTTAGTCTTAATAGATATAGCATTTCCCGATTTTCCACGCCCCCTGTTGGCGTATCGGAAAAATACTCAAACTTGATCTGACGCGGATACACACGAGTATATATTCCAAATTACAAGTCTCTAGCTTCTATAGTGTCCAAATGCTGCGCGTTCATACAGACAGACGGACAGACAGCAAGACGGACATTGCACAAATCCAATAGACTCTGTTTCCCTTTGGGAACAGAGTCTCAAAATTTGTAACTATAAGCAATTTTATAATTAGAATGCTATAATTTAATACCGTTTAACATATTTCTTTGATAAACTATAGTATATATACTATAGCTTAAAGTATCTAAATATATATTTCAGCTTCACATTACTCTCAAAGTGGAAAATTTGAGATATAAGATATGAACATATATATTTCACTGTTTCACTATATACCTCCTGGATATTAGGAATCTTAAATAGGGTTATACAACATATACTATGTACTATGGCTAGGATATATATATATTATATAAACCAGTTTAGCACAGAGTTGAGAGAACTTTCTGTGCTAAAGTGCTATCCACAAATCAATTAGTACGTTGCCAATTCAATTTCAAACTAGTTTTTGATAGTAATTGGGGAATCACAGTGAATAGTAAAATAGTTTTTTTTACCGATGGCGCGATGCTCTTCAGCTCTGCCAGCCGGAGCAGTTTGTTCTGCTGCCGCTCGCCGCTCCCCTTGGCGGACTCAATGTGGTGGACTATGCGCCGCTCGTAGTGGAAAATGTCGTCTGCAAACAGATCCGCCTCTCGGGATACCATGCCTTGAAACGGAAGCATTTAGGACTGGATCTGTAGATTGGCTGGTCTGTCAATTGGCTTACCCATGTTGATGGCAAAGTCGCGCAGGAGGAGCTTATAACCACGCACAACTTCCTCGTCGGCATCGGGGCCATAGAAGTACTTGTCAGGCAGCCCCACTTCACCCTCGTCCAGGGTAATGATGTAGTCATAGGGTATATTATAGCTGTTCTCCACGCTCACGCGATAGTAGGGAAAGATACCGAACTTGGTTTGCAGAAGCTTCAAGGCATTCTTGTACTCCCAGTTAAGCAATCGGTTTGTTGCTGAAAAAGCCTGCCAGCCACCTAAAATTGAGAAGGGAAGGATTGGAAAGATTGCGTCAATTAGTATCATGCGGTAATCCAATGTCCGGAGGAATGACCCATCATCGATGATAACGGCGGACGGCGCTAATGAAATTCCCAAGAAGCACTCAGTATGAATTTTGGCACAGCTTATGACAGTTCTATCATATGCATATACATATTAGAGCATTATGGTCACTAATATATATACATATCATATGCAAAGGTGTATAAATGAATATGTATGTGTATATTATCTGTGTATTTTTGGTTTTATAGCAATTAAAAGCGCTAAAATGTTTGGCTGCAACGTCTTAGAAATTTAAGACTATCTTGCAGTCATAAAAAAAATGCCACATTGATGAAAAGATTAATGCGCAATGTGTGCAACCGACATTTGAATGCTCTATCAAAAATAGCCTTATCAAGAGATCAAAAGTTAGGTGCTTGACTACGAAATTGTGACCTGACTATACCACAATATTACATAAGTAAGCCGATATAAACGATCCGGCTTAAGCATAGAATTCCAAATATAAATCGAATAGAATTGGATAAAGCTCTATGATAAGCGAAGATTTTAGCCATATCTGGGTTCATGCATGTGAAAATTCAGATCCACAGGAACTGAACCTCCAGGCAAGGAATTGTTTCAAGCCACAAGCCGTCCTTCTAAAATTTTTTGGTTGGGCTAAAAGTCAACAGCTTAGCTTTTCAGTCGATACCCTTTCAAAGTCAACGATCTATGCAAACAGTTTTTATTACTCTCAAAACAGTTTTAATTTAAGATAATCTACATAAGATTCTATTAGTGATTACTTTTATTTGGGGTCATATTATTTATTATTGATTAAGTGATAAGAAATGTTTTTAATGATTTTGTAAATATATATTGATTTCATAATTTTATTTAATCTTTTTATAATGTTAAATTTAAAAACTTTTGTGAAAGCATCTAAAATGAATAGTGTTTTTGGTGTGGATGTTTTTGTTTAGTTTTTGGTTGCATCATTTCTAATTATATATTTGTAAATTTCTTATCAGAAGTCTGGTGGCTCTCAGACCACTTCGCACCATCCTAGTCAATAATATTGTTCACTGGGACAGAACTATTCTTTTGGCGGCATTTTCGAGTGGCCTCTGCACTTATCTCTGGTGTGATAGGGTTTCGACATGGCCAAGTGACATCACCCAGCTGATGGCGGCATTTTAACACTATTAGACACAACCATTGGGTTCGATTGTGTCAGCTGTGTTTGCAGCATTAATTAGCGCCTGCGAGGCGAAAAGAGAAATATAAAAAACCTAAGTCTAATTCCCTGAGTCCGTGCTAGCCGGATTTGTGTGGTGTTATAGTTATATTTTATTTTAACAATTTATTGCAAATCAATGCGAGCAAATTAATTAACTTCAATTAAAGTCAACCAGCGACGCTCTCTATAAAAACTGAACTCCGTCTCCAGACAGAGCATCAATTCAGTGCAACAGCTCCAGTGCTCAGCTTCAACCGAGTCCAGTCGCGTCCACATTGTGTAACAGCATGAATAAGCTTATGGTAAGTTGGCGTCACGAGAACTCGATTGCGATGGCAATAGAGTCGTCGAAATTGATCCGATGATATAATCCATTTGCAGTTTTTGGCCTGCCTTGCAGTGCTCGGCTGCAGTCGCTGGGCAGTAGCACGTCCTGATCTCAGCCGTCAGGCCTACCGCTACGATGTTGGCCAGAATGAGAACTTGGTCAGCACTGGTCTGGTTTCGACGCCAGTAGTTACAACATCCACTTCGTATCAGCCAACAGCATCGGGCACGACCTACTACAACAACATCCCCTCTGTGGGTCAACTGACGACACTTGTGGGCAACTCTGGCTTTGTGCCCTCCACTCAGGTGAGCGGTACAAGTGCTATTACCTATGCCACCGGCGGCGGTAGCGACGTCAACTATTCCGGAGGCAGCAACGGCATTAGCACCACTTACTCCAATGGTGGCACTATCAACGATAATATCGGGTTGGCTGGCCTACACCCGGGACCCACTGTCAACTATAATGAGCAGGAGAAATTCGTTAGCCATTTGGTCAACTTCCAGCCCGCACTTGTAAGCAAGCATTTCTATCTGCACACCGCTCCCGAGGATCACGATGACCAGCAAATCGTCCGCTATGTGAATGTGGGCAGGCCTCAAAAGAACTATCGCGTTGTGTTCATCAATGCGCCCACATCCACCACCAGCAAGGCCAAGATCATTGCCAACGTTGCCCCAGTCGAGGACAAGACCGCCATCTATGTGCTGTCCAAGAAATCGAACGCCCTCGATGTCAGCGCCGAGGTGGTCACACAGCGTCCCGTCAACCATAAGCCCGAGGTATTCTTCATCAAGTACAAGACACCCGCGGAGGCAGCTCATGCCCAGCAGACCATCCAGGGTAAGCTATTCGAGCTAATCAATTGCCAGAGATGACTTTATTCAAAAATACATCTGTTTTCGCTCCTTTAGCCAACTATGATGCCTTGGGCGGCAGCTCGAACCTTAGCAATGAGGGCATTGTTCCCGTCGCCTCAGTCATTGGCAGCCTGGGCGACAATGGCTCCTCTGGTGTGCTTAACGATGGCGCCGGCGGTATCAACATCATTGGCACTGGCGGTGTGCCAATTGCCGATGCAGGTCTTGGTGTTGGCAGCTCCAATGCCAATATCCAATACGATGTCAACAGCGCAAGCGGCAGCAGCAACGCCCAAGTGGGATCCGGCAGTTCCAACATCGGCAACGCTGTCATTCAGACCACTTATCTGCCCTCCAAGCCCATCCGATCAGTCAAGTACTAAGCATGCCATCTATGCTGACCACAAGCCTCACCCACTTCTCCAGCCAGCCCACTCAATGGCTGATTGAAGAAAACACACGTCCGATTCTTGCTTCTAGTTGAATAATCCCTGGCGATTATTTTTGCTAGAATATGTTAAATTTAACTTTTGCGATATTCATTTTAGATAATTTTGCGATTTATGCAAAAAAATAATTACAAGCTAACTTTTTTTCTCTATTTTTTTAAAATAAAATTTAAGGATTTCTTTAAGCATTCATAAAATGTAAACGTATTTGAATTTTTTTGCCAAGGCCTTGATTGAAAGTATTGAGTGTATACCACAAAACAAATCAAGATATTAAATGAATCACAATCAATAATGCAGTTTAAAAGGTAATGGAAAGTTCACAGCGCAATTGAAATTAAAAAAATGTTGTCGCTATAAATCCAAAAAGAGCATATAACTCATTTCTCAACTTAATATAATTATCAAATCATAAATATATTTTGCATGGCACAAGCACATACCTAAATGCCTCACTTCGCCCCACTTCACCTGTTCGAGCAAGTTAATTGTTTGACGAGCTTCATAATCATTGAAACTGCATTTAAAACTATGAAAAACTAACAGAGCTGGAACCTGCAGCTGAAGCTGGAGCGACCACCAACCAAAATACCGATGACAAATAAATTAGCGTCTTAACATCAAAAAAATAAAAATAATAATAAGAAAAAAAAACTAATACAAAAACAAAGTTGTATCTAAATCGAAACGTAGAGCAACGCGCTGCAAGGTCGATTCGCCAATGCAACGCATTTAAATACCAGAAAGTATTAAAATGTATATATATACATATGTATATTGGATACACTGGAGAAAATGAACTGAACCACGCCCCGAGCCATAGACCGCCCCAAAATCGACGCCAACAAATTTATGATCAAATATATGGATTACAACGCTGGCAGATGCTACCTGGTATTTGGTATATGCATCTATCTATATCGTGTATCTAAAAGCATCTGCATATTAATGCGTCGCGATCTTTGCATAAAGATAATCACACCTACTAAATAAACGATACGATCTGTTGCCAGTCTAGTCTGATCAAGTCGCGTCTGATCGAACATTTGTCCCTCGGTTTTTACTGTCACGTTCATAAAAACTTACATAAATTATTTCGCAGAGGCTTTTGGAGCTGGGGTCCGTCGCCTAAAAGATATGAAATTATGGATATGGAATGCCTAATTGATAATTATCGTTTTGTTCGCCTTTGAATCAGCTAAGTTCGAGCTGCTTATAACTAAATTAGTCGATCATCTAGCCAGATATGTATTTCTCTCACTCTATCGGTGTAGGCGCCGGTTTATGCTCCCCTCCCCCATCAATCAACTATCAGCAATCATTAATCAGGTGATCAGGTGAACAAATTCATAATGCAAATCAATCGAGATTTTGGACAAATTATGTCTTATGATGGCATATATATATTATTTATATGGCGACTCTTTCGAACGACCTCCAAGCCAAGCCGAGCCAGATTGAGAACGAGAGGCTGGTGAATGTATCGCATCTTTTGTAGATTTCTGCACTCGCTTGTCGCCTGACTCATCACTTAAGTGTATCTATTGTTGATTGGCTTAGGAGGCCACCATAAACGGCAGTCACCAATAATAACAGCTGAAGAATAAACATAATTGGACATTGGTCAGTGTTCGATGACAGCTTTGGAAAATCCAAACCAAAACAGTCCTTTATATGGTCAATTATAAACATATTTCGATTGTTCAACTAGGTGCAATATTTAGCTAAGGTCATTCAAAAGTTGTCCTGCCAAAAAGAAGATATCTTATGAAACTTAACACAGCTTCTAAAATTTATAAAACATTTTAATACATATATGTATATTTCTGATCTGATTCTTTTGTCTGCCTATATTTATATTTGTATATTTTTAACATTCTGTTGTCCTTGTTATTAAATAGAACTAAGGTCTTACATTTCTACTGAAGATACATTTGAATATAAATACATATTGAATAAAAATTAAAAATGTATATTTTAATTAATAATATAATGTTATAATAAGGAAAATAACATTACTTATGAATATATATGCTTTAGTATTTTTCAATATTGTGACTTACATTGCCTAAGAGGTTATTTGAGATATTTGATCCCAATATGGGCCGCATATTGATGTATTCAATCAGATCGTATCATTCATATTGAGATGTATGAAATCATCTTTTAGCTATTTCAAATTTGCAAGTTAATCGATCAACAATGTGATGGGCTGGCCAGCATTGCTCTGGGCCAAAGAAAAACCCAGCAAACTAGTTTCGCTTTACAAATTTTTGGCGATTGTTTTTCGGTACAAATGGAGGCCTAAAGTCAAAGACTGATGCCGTTCAGATGCCGTTTAATTAGATTCAAACGGCCAGCAAAGCCTAAAAAGCCTGGCAAATTTTTTCTGAATATCGCCGAACGATCTATGGGTCTATGAATAATCTACTCACTTGTGAGGTCAGCGCAACAGTCAAGTTCAATGCCTAAACAGATATAATATATATGTACATATATATGTTCGAATATACATAGATATTTAAGAACCAGATACGAACAGAAAATACAGAGACAAGCGGCTATTGTTATAGAGATCTATGAGCTTTATTTAAAATGTAAACCATGGCTACTCAGCGCATATAAGAATCAGCCACGCCCCATTCGCTGGCTTTTGCTGAGTTAACTCGCAGCGCATCTGTGAGATACATTTGTGCATTTGAAAGATTTGAATAAATTTGTGGTAGCATTCGATGCTTGAGCATATGTTGGAAGCTAGCTCACTCTTGAATGTGCTCAAATTGATATTGCCGTGCGCAAAGCTGGCCGAGAGCCCAGCAGCGCTGCTGTAGATGATGATGATGCTGCTGCTGGTGATTTGCATAAATTACAACAGCAATCAGGTAAATGATCGCGCAGCGACAGCGCAGCCGCCGGCCACAGCCGATCTGGGAAGCAGCGCATATAAGTCAAGTGGAGCGACAAGAAATGCAATCATTGCCCTAAAGCAAACCAAACCAAAACGTACTTAAAACGAATGCGACGCGATAGCAACAGCTTCAGCATCCAAGGATTACCACAAGGATAACTCATAGAAAAACACAAAAAAAAGTCTTCCAATGCGTTCCATTACGGCTCAATTAGTGCTCGGCTGCGTAGCCGCTTTGCTGGCCCTGACTCAGGCGCGTCCTCAGTACGGCTATGAGCAGCCACAGCCTGGCGATCTGCTTGTAGGCGGCGTCGGCCTGCCCAATCCCGGGCAGCTGGTGGGTCAGCTGCCGCTGTCACATCGGGGCGGTGAAAAATATTTGCCACCTGCAAGCATTACACCAGCGCCCATCATCAATAAGAAGTTCTATTTGGTGTCGGCGCCGGAGGACCGCGGCAACGATGGCAAAGTGAAGCATTTGGTGCTTGGCAGGCCGCAAAAGAATTATCGCGTGGTGTTTATCAAGGCTCCAGCTGGCGACAATGCCAATGTTAAATATTCGGCCGAGTTTGCACCGCAAGAGGAGAAGACTGTCATTTATGTGCTGAGCAAGAAGGATAACGATCTGGATGCCGGCGATATTGCTACACCTGCACCGACCCAACCCAGCAAGCCGGAGGTGTTCTTCATCAAGTACAAAACAGACGATGAAGCCAACCAGGCTCAAAAGGAGATCCAAGGACAATACGACAAATTGGGCGGCACCAATGAATTCCAAGAGGATAACAATGCTCCCATCACCTCTGTCATTGGCAGCCTCGATGGCCTCAATCCCGATGGCAGCTACAACTACCGCCAGATCAACCGTCCCAACACTCATGCCAGTGCCCAGTATCTGCCCAGTGCTTTGAAGTTTTAAGCTCTAACGCGAAAAGGACCCACACTCAAAGTATATTGTCTGCTCACATACTCCACCCCCAACCCACACACACACGCTTCAGTCCTTAACTTTTAATAACTTGTTATGTGTTGTTTAGTTTTAAGCACATTTTTTCTCAAATTTTTTTTTTTGTTTTTGTTTTATGTTTAAAAAGAGAAAAAAATAAGATACATGAATAAATGAACTGTATATTTAAAAAGTACGCAACGATTTTTAAAAAGATGCTTCTTTGGGTAAGGTCGCGTAGTTTCCGCGCTATAAAATGCCATTTAAAAAATTAATAAAAATGCCATAAATAAATTGAAATGTTGCTCAAATCAAGCAAAGCAGCTAATAAAGGTTCGAAGTGGCCCAAAGCAAAATGCTCAAATGCAAATCAACAGTTCAAATGTCCAAAATTCGACAGTCAACAAAGCGCCCGGCGCCTGAAATAGCTCAAAATTAGCTTAAATGAAGTGAGAAATCAAAATAAGCACATCAAATTTAATTATAATTGAATCAGGGCATCTCTTTCTTCGGCCGATCGTTAAACTAACGCAGCATAACAAAATATGACGTCGATGTAAATGTTGTGCGGAGAGATGAAAACCAGATGCATAATTATGCATTAGAAAACAAGTAAGAAAGCTCTAGTCGGGTCTGCCCGACTACGAGATCCAATGAACCAAGTCCGAGCTGATGTTTTAAACAACCTAGCTTACATCTTTTATCTATACATATTACCTCTGCGCGCATATACACATGCACACATACACACACGCACGCATATACACATACACACATATACATATGCACACATATACACATGCACATATATACACATGCACACATTTGTATATACATGAACACATATACATACCATGCACACAGAAGCACGCTCGCCGATTATGCGTAGTTGATTTGAATGTATGTGTGCACACGTACAGGCTGCTGCAGCGTGCTTTTACAATGTTTCCTTTAATAACTTCTGTATTACTTAACGGATTTGAATGCATTTCTGCATTGAATGCTATTAATTTATTGAAAATACGGTTTTCACTAAAAAATTTGAAAAAATTAAATTGTTGCTTTGATAATTTTTTTTTATAAATTTTTTTTGTGAAATGTGGAGCCGGTATCCAAAATATGAAAAAATAGAAAATGTATTTTATTTACAGAAAGCTAAAAACAAAATTTGGCAGCTGTAGCTAAAAATATATAAAAGATATGGTCAAAAAACTGAATCTTGATAACGTTTTAAATCGATAACATTGAAACGGAAAAATTTATCGAATATCTAAAACAAACTCGATATTTTCGCTGTATACACAGACCATCATGCAAAATTTGAAGTCCTAGCTCTTATATGTTCTGAGATCGACGCGTTCATACATACGGACAGACAGACGGACGGACAGACGGACGGACAGACAGACGGACAGGGCTAAATCGACTCAGCTCGTCACCCTGATCAAGAATATATATACTTTGTGGGGTCTGCCACGCCTCCTTCTGCCTGTTACATACTTTTTGCAAAACCATTATACCCTGATTTCCCATTTTCAATGGGTTCAGGGTATAAAAATACTTAGCTTTATCACGTTGGATAGATCGAGAGATCCATTAACTGATGAATGTGAACTGCAACATTGTGACTGCAACATTGCTTATCTGTTACGTTAGATCAGTGGAACGACATTTGGTTATCGAATACAAGTCTTTGAGCTAGACTCTGATATATATTTTGTTTTATACAGATATAGAAATTTAGAAAGATATTTACATACATATACATACATATATATTTTTTATATCTATGAAATTTTTATAGAAATATGTTCATATGGCATACCTATAAGTACAGATAGAAGTTGACATGCAGTTTAAAGAGTTTTCCAATTGGAATATTGGCATATTTTATACCCTGAACCCATTGAAAATGGGAATTCAGGGTATAATGGTTTTGTGACAATGTATGTAACAGGCAGAAGGAGGCGTGGCAGACCCCATAAAGTATATATATTCTTGATCAGGACGACGAGCTGAGTCGATCTAGCCATGTCCGTCTGTCCGTCTGTCCGTCCGTATGAACGCAGTGATCTCGTAAACCACAAAAGCTAGAGATTTGAGATTTTAGAAATATATTCTTGTATACCATACGCAGTACAAGTTTATTTTTTTTT
The DNA here is from genome assembly GCA_035045545.1 of Drosophila gaucha. Lineage (NCBI taxonomy): Eukaryota > Metazoa > Arthropoda > Insecta > Diptera > Drosophilidae > Drosophila > Drosophila gaucha. Next base: position 61,293 of record JAWNOY010000138.1, read on the forward strand.
TTCGATAACTCATCCTATTTCCTTATTATCGATAACAATCGATATTTTGACTTTGTTTTTAAGCTATAACTTTTAGACCATAATACCTAGAGACACCAAATTGACTATGTAGGTTGCTGTGATGTATATACAGATAATAAACTTTTTAAATTTTGGATACCTCCCCCCATTAGCCCCATAAGTGGAAAAAACGTATTTCAAATACTAATGAGTTGGGATTTCGTATATATACACCTCTAGATGTCAATATTATGTCCTGAAAATTTCATTAAGAAAGTAGATCTAGAACCGAAGTTATTTAACAATGAATTTCTCATAATGCTGCCCAGAATGCAGCCCAAGCGTAGCCGCTAAATCATCTACGCAGTAAGCGGCGCGCGTGCTTGTGTATGTATATGTGTGCGTGTGTGTGTGCACGCAGAGGGTAATATGTACCGGTAAAAGATATAAGCTAGATTGTTTAAAACACTGCCTCGGACTTGGTTCAGGGGATCTCGTAGTCGGGCAGACCCGACTAGAGCTTTCTTACTTGTTCTAAGTAGTTTCAAGAACGAAGTACATATCCAAACGTCAAAAAATACTGCAAAATTTCTTGATTTTGGTACCAAATGATTGCTTGTCATCAAACAACATTTACCCTATCTACAACACCTGGTAGCCCACGCCGATACTCTCTTCGCATTTCGTTATTAGACAATAGCCAAAGATATTCCAAACTCTATTAGGGTATCCCATTTGGTGTTAGCAAGGAGATTAAGTGTCCTGACCAATGCATCGCATATAAAGTCCTTGATACCATTAATCGCCTCACATGTTAAGTCTATTATTAAATCGTTAAATATGTCACCAGCTACTCAAATAGAGCTTACATACTCGTGTGCTAGTCCTAGTCGGGACTGCCGACTACGAGATCCTCTGAACCTTTGTTCGAGTTTGCATTTTTACATATATACAGACAGATAATAATTTGAATGGAACAACAAAAATTTCTAATTGAAAAATCCTGTGACCGTAGCGGGTCCGAACTTGCGAATCTTCGCTTGCAAGACACCATCTCTAACTATAACACCACACTATTCATATTGCTCTCAGTGACTGCGATTTAACAAATAAAATTCAAAGAAGAATGTACTCATTTGTGTGCTCACGTATTGACGCTAGCTGTCGCCTGCTTTTGCCGGTTGACCAAATGTTTTCTTTAATAACTTCTGTTACTAAATATACTTTTATATTATTGGAAAAAAAATTAAATGGTGGCTTTTACAATTTTTTGCAAAAAGGGTATATTAATTTTGGTCAGGAGTTTGCAACGCAGAGAAGGAAGCATCTCCGACCATTGATCAGCAAGACGAGCTGAGTTGATATAGGCATGTCCGTCTGTCCGTCTGTCTGTCAGTCCGTCTGTCTGTCTGTCCGTCTGTCTGGATCAACGCAATCTCCTCCGAGACTATAAGAGCTACAGAACTGAAATTTTGCACATAGGCTGGAATGTGCTGCAGGCATTGTATATCTGGGAATCATCCGGATCGGATGACTATATCCTATAGCTCCCATAGGACGGATCGGTTTTAAGAAATGTTTTAGTCGGATAACTTCGACGTTATTAAAGTCAGAGACTTGAAATTTGGAATATATACTCCTGAGTTGCACCCAAATACAAAAAGATATAGAATATATATCTACGCCTGTTGGGGGCGTGGCAAATCGGAAAAAACTATATCTTCTACAGTTTTGAAGCTGGAGCATCAAAATTTGGAAAGTAATATACTTTTGGCCTCCCCTTCAGATTGATCAAAAAATTATATATCCCCGCCTATTTGGGGCGTGGCAAATCGGGAAAGTCTATATAGTGCTCAACATAAATCCTTCAATATTTTGGACGCTGTTAAAGCCAGAGACTTGAAACTTAAAACATATATTTGTATCAACCACCCCTAAAAAAAAACATAAAGAATATATGTCTACGCCCATTAGGGGCGTGGCAAATCGGATAAAACTATATCTTCTACAATTTTACACCTAGAGCTCAAAAAATTGACACAAACGTTAGGCTTTACTGTTTCGACAAAATTATGAAAAATTATATATATCCGCCTCTTGGGGGCGTGGCAAATCGGAGAAAACTATATCTTCCAAAGTCTTATAGGTAGAGCTTCAAAATTTGATATATAGGTTACTGTTGCCCTGCTCAATAGATTGCCCAAAAATGATATATATCCAATTGCTGGGGGCGTGGCAAATCAGAAAAACTGTATCTATATCCTTTGCAATTGCAAGGGTATTACCAAACTTCGGCATGGCCGAAGTTAGCCCATCCCTCTAGTTTTTATACCCTGAACCCATTGAAAATGGGAATTCAGGGTATAATGGTTTTGTGACAATGTATGTAACAGGCAGAAGGAGGCGTGGCAGACCCCATAAAGTATATATATTCTTGATCAGGACGACGAGCTGAGTCGATCTAGCCATGTCCGTCTGTCCGTCTGTCCGTCCGTATGAACGCAGTGATCTCGTAAACCACAAAAGCTAGAGATTTGAGATTTTAGATATATATTCTTGTATACCATACGCAGTACAAGTTTATTTTTTTTTTTTTTCGATAACTCATCCTATTTCCTTATTATCGATAACAATCGATATTTTCACTTTGTTTTTAAGCTATAACTTTTAGACCATAATACCTAGAGACACCAAATTGCCTATGTAGGTTGCTGTGATGTAAATACAGATAATAAACTTTTTAAATTTTGGATACCTCCCCCCATTAGCCCCATAAGTGGAAAAAACGTATTTCAAATACTAGGGAGTTGGGATTTCGTATATATACACCTCTAGATGTCAATATTATGTCCTTAAGACATTAAGAAAGTAGATCTAGAACCGAAGTTATTTAACAATGAATTTCTCATAATGCTGCCCAGAATGCAGCCCAAGCGTAGCCGCTAAATCATCTACGCAGTAAGCGGCGCGCGTGCTTGTGTATGTATATATGTGCGTGTGTGTGTGCACGCACAGGGTAATATGTACCGGTAAAAGATATAAGCTAGATTGTTTAAAACACTGCCTCGGACTTGGTTCAGGGGATCTCGTAGTCGGGCAGACCCGACTAGAGCTTTCTTACTTGTTATACCCTGAACCCATTGAAAATGGGAATTCAGGGTATAATGGTTTTGTGACAATGTATGTAACAGGCAGAAGGAGGCGTGGCAGACCCCATAAAGTATATATATTCTTGATCAGGACGACGAGCTGAGTCGATCTAGCCATGTCCGTCTGTCCGTCTGTCCGTCCGTCCGTCCGTCCGTCTGTCCGTCTGTCCGTCTGTCCGTCCGTATGAACGCAGTGATTTCGTAAACCACAAAAGCTAGAGATTTGAGATTTTAGATATATATTCTTGTATACCATACGCAGTACAAGTTTATTTTTTTTTTTTGATAACTCATCCTATTTCCTTATTATCGATAACAATAGATATTTTGACTTTGTTTTTAAGCTATAACTTTTAGACCATAATACCTAGAGACACCAAATTGACTATGTAGGTTGCTGTGATGTAAATACAGATAATAAACTTTTTAAATTTTGGATACCTCCCCCCATTAGCCCCATAAGTGGAAAAAACGTATTTCAAATACTAGGGAGTAGGGATTTCGTATATATACACCTCTAGATGTCAATATTATGTCCTGAAAATTTCATTAAGAAAGTAGATCTAGAACCGAAGTTATTTAACAATGAATTTCTCATAATGCTGCCCATAATGCAGCCCAAGCGTAGCCGCTAAATCATCTACGCAGTAAGCGGCGCGCGTGCTTGTGTATGTATATGTGTGCGTGTGTGTGTGCACGCAGAGGGTAATATGTACCGGTAAAAGATATAAGCTAGATTGTTTAAAACACTGCCTCGGACTTGGTTCAGGGGATCTCGTAGTCGGGCAGACCCGACTAGAGCTTTCTTACTTGTTTTAATTGACCTTGTAAAATGTGGAGTTGGTATCCAAAATATAAAAAACTAGAGGGATGGGCTAACTTCGGCCATTCCGATTTGCCACGCCCCCAAGAGGCGGATATATATTATTTTCCATAATCTTGTCAAAACGGTCAAGCCTAGCGTCTGTTTCAATTTTTGGAACTCTAGGTGTAAAATTGTAAAAGATACAGTTTTTCCCGATTTTCCACGCCCCTAATGGGCGTAGATATATATTCTTTATCTTTTTTCCATGGGTGGTTGATACAAATATATGTTTAAAGTTTCAAGTCTCTGGCTTTAACAGCATCCAAAATATTGGAATATTTATGTTAAGCACTATATAGACTTTCCCGATTTGCCACGCCCCAAGTAGGCGTAGATATATAATCTATATCTTTTTGTATTTGGGTGCATATCAGGAGTATATATTCCAAACTTCAAGTCTCTGACTTTAATAACGTCGAAGTTATCCCACTAAAACATTTCTTAACACCGATCTGTCCTATGGGAGCTATAGGATATAGTCAGATATACAATGCCTGCAGCACATTCCAGCCTATGTGCAAAATTTCAGCTCTGTAGCTCTTATAGTCTCGGAGGAGATTGCGTTGATCCAGACAGAAGGACAGACAGACGGACAGACGGACATGGCTATATCAACTTAGATAGTTTTGCTGATCAAGAATATATATACTTTATATGGTCGAAGATGCTTCCTTCTCTGCGTTGCAAACTCCTGACCAAAATTAATATACCCTTTTGCAAGGGTATAAAAATAGAAAGTGTACTTAATTTACAAGAAGTTAATGCAAGTTTAGTGACTCTAGCTAAAACAAGTAAGAAAGCTCTAGTCGGGTCTGCCCGACTACGAGATCCCCTGAACCAAGTCCGAGCTGATATTTTAAACAGCTTACATATTTTATCTATACATATTACCTCTGCGCGCATATACACATGCACACATACACACATGCACACATATACACATGCACACATTTGTATACACATGCACACATATACATACCATGCACACAGAAACGCGCGCAGATTACTGCGTAGTTGATTTAAATGTATGTGTGCACACGTACAGGCGGCTGCAGCGTGCTTTTACAATGTTTCCTTTAATAACTTCTGTATTACTTAACGGATTTGAATGCAAATTTCTGCATTGAATGCTATTAATTTATTGAAAATACGGTTTTCACTTAAAAATTTGAAAAAGTTAAATTGTGGCTTTGATAATTTTTTTTTTAATACATTTTTTTTGTAAAATGTGGAGCCGGTATCCAAAATATGAAAAAATAGGAAATGTATGTGTATGAAATGTATTTGGTAGCTGTAGCTAAAAATATGTAAAAGATATGGTCAAAAAACTGAATCTTGATAACGTTTTAAATCGATAACATTGAAACGGAAAAATTTATAGAATATCTAAAACAAACTCGATATTTTCGCTGTATACACAGACCATCATGTTAAATATGAAGTCTCTAGCTCTTATAGGTTCTGAGATCGACGCGTTCATACATACGGACAGACGGACAGACAGACGGACAGGGCCAAATCGACTCAGCTCGTTGCCCTGATCAAGAATATATATACTTTATGGGGTCTGCCACGCCTCCTTCTGCCTGTTACATACTTTTTGCAAAACCATTATACCCTGATTTCCCATTTTCAATGGGTTCAGGGTATAAAAATGTAAAAGATATAGTCCAAAAACTGAATCTTGATAATGATAAATCGATATCAGTGAAACAGGAAAAGTTATCGAATATCTACAATGACAATCTTGCACAATTTCAAGTCTCTAGCTCTTATAGGTTCTGAGATCGACGCGTTCATACATACAGAGGGACGGACAGACTAAATTGACTCAGCTCGTCGTCCTGATCAAGAATATATATACTTTATGGGGTCTGCCACGCCTCCTTCTGCCTGTTACATACTTTTTGCAAAACCATTATACCCTGATTTCCCATTTTCAATGGGTTCAGGGTATAAAAATGTAAAATATATAGTCCAAAAACTGAATCTTGATAATGATAAATCGATATCAGTGAAACAGGAAAAGTTATCGAATATCTACAATGACAATCTTGCACAATTTCAAGTCTCTAGCTCTTATAGGTTCTGAGATCGACGCGTTCATACATACAGAGGGACGGACAGACTAAATCGACTCAGCTCGTCGTCCTGATCAAGAATATATACATATACTTTATGGGGTCTGCCACACCTCCTTCTGTGTGTTACATACTTTTTGCAAAACCATTATAACCTGACTTCCCATTTTCAATGGGTTCAGGGTATAAATTAAATATAGTTATATTATATATATATTAAAATAATATATACTAAACTAATGTCAAGTCTGTGCTCTCATCTGCTTGCCAACTTAACTTGTTACATTTTAACGTCTAGTTTCAGATTATTTAAATCGTAAGGTACTATCTTTTATAAAACACACTATCTAGTGCGCTTCATTAACTTGAAAGCCGCAAGCAAACCCCTCGAGCAACCTTCGCGCGTCGACCCCATCTACATCTTTATCAGTGGTTTAACCAATGGGTAGAAGCAATTTTTCTTAATAAATCAACAAATAAATCAAATTAGCTATACATTTTGCCAAATACGACATGAAAGTGTGGGAATTACGCGTCAATTTATGCCAATCGATGCGCAGCGAGGCCTAAATCAAAACTAATGTCAAGCCTGCTGCTGGGAGCCGCCAGCTAGTCGAATTCTCAAAATAAAAATAAATAATAGAAACATATCGCTGTTGATATTTTAATTGGCTCCACTTGTTGACAACAACGCAGCCAAAACCAAAATGAATTAATCTTTTAATCAGCTACGAGGCTGCGAAGCGCACCAACAATCTTTAAATAAATCCACAAAACAATAAGAAAACTTAAAATTTGGACAAATGCAAAGACTGTGAAGCGCAGACTAGATCACACTAGCTGTGCACAAACCCATTAGGCAAAAAGAAAAAGAAGAAGATATGCGGGGGCGTTGAATGATGCGGTGCAAACTATGGACAATGGCTATGCAAGATTTTTGGTCAGCGATAAAAGATAAATGAGGCAAGTCTATGATATATGAAAAGTATGACACATATGTATCTATTCATTGGGCAATGCAGCTCAAATAAATTCAAGCAAATCGAGATTATGGAAAATTTTGAACCAATTCGAAGCCACTACGAGTAATATATTCTTTGTCGAGTAATATATTGTTTGCCACGTATTTTCTTGCTCATTTTATGTAAATAATCTTAAGATCTAGGCATTAAAATGTGTTGCAGCATTTTGGCTTTTAACAACTCTTTTGTTTACACGAAATGTGGAACACATTAATCGCACAATTAATTTGCAGCAAGTTTGTTGCTTAAGTATTTTGCTTTCCAGCTACTAATTGGACCACAAATGTGTGCAAATTCTCCATAAAATATATGTGTATATATAAATATGGCATGGAGCTGTCAGTTGCCACATACATTCGTGGCATCCACAATCATCATGTTGAGCGTTGTCATCTTTCTCGTTGCTTTGCAGCTTTTTGGCCGCAGTCAGGCTCAAGTGCCGTCGCGTTTCTATCTGCCACCGTTGGCAGCTGAAAGTATTTCAACACCTGCTCCAATAATTACCAAACAGTTCTATAGTGTTTCGGCAGCTGAGGATTCAGAGGAGCTGCAGCCCCGCACCAAGCATCTATTGATTGGACGTGCCTCGCGCAACTATCGTGTGATCTTTATACGCGCACCCACTGCACAGAACGAGGCTGTGAAGTATACGGCCGAGCTGGCACCTCAGGAGGAACGTACGGTCATCTATGTGCTGAGCCGCAAACAGCCGGAGCTGGAGGCGCATGACATTCAGCCGCCAAGCCAGCAGCAGCAGTCTTCAGGAAAGCCGGACGTCTTCTTTATCAAATACAAGACCAACGAGGAGGCAGCCGCTGCCCAGCAAGAGATTCAAACGCAATACGATGAGCTGGGAGGCAACACGGAGCACGCCGCACCCTATGTGGCGCCAGTTCAGTCTGTGATTGGCGCCTTAGAGACGCCAGCTAATGAGGGTCAGTTGGACTCCGAGTATCAGTGACCCATTATGCGCTTTCATTAAAAAACAAGTAAAAACGCTCTAGTCGGGACTGCCCGACTACGAGGTCCGCTGAGCCTTTGTTTGAGTTTGCATTTTTACATATATACAGACAGATAATAAAATAAATCCAACAAAGAAAATTACTAATTGAGAAAAAATGTTGTCCGTAGCGGGTCCGAACCTGTGACCCGTCGCTTGTAAGTCATCGCCTCTAACTATACCACCACTCTCATCACATTGCTTTCAGTGCAAAAGACGCCACTAAAGTAGCAGCGGCCAGAATTACAATTAAATTGAAATTGCGATTTAACAAATAAAATACAAAGAATAATGCACAATTTGAATGTATGTGTGCATACGTAGCACAATTTGAATGTATGTGTGCATACGTAGCGCTCGCTGCTGCGTGCTTTTAAATCTTTTGTTTACTTACTTCTATGTTGGATTTTGATTAAATTTTCCGCATTGAATCCTTTTATTTGATTGAAAATACGGTTTTACTTAAAAAATTCAAGAAATTAATTGTGGCTTTAGTTGAAACAGAACTTGAATTAAATTGATTTTGTAAAATGTGGAGTCGGTATCCAAAATATAAGAAAAATCGAAATTATATTTTATTTACAAAGAGCTAAATGCAAAAAAATTATGTGACTTTACCTAAAAAGATGTAAAAGATATGCTCAAAAAACGGAATATCGATAACGTTTTTATTCGATATCATGGAAACAGGAAATGTTATCGAATATATGAAACAAACTCGGTATGCCCGCTGTATACAAGAACCTTCGGGCAAAATTTGTCTCTAGCGCTTATAGGTTCTGAGACTGACACGTTCATACATCAAGAATGTGTATACTTTATGGCGTCAGGCACGCCTCCTTCTACCTGTTACATACTTTTTGCAAAACCATTATACTCTGATTTTCCATTTTCAATGGGTTCAGGTTATAAAAATTGTTGTGCTGCAGGTGGTGTTAAATTAACAATCGAACTATGCGCACCACTAAGTATCTTAATAACATTGCCGGGTAGCAGCATTTGCATAAAATTGTTAAGTGTTAAAAACGTAGACAATACCGATTCAAATAAAACCCTACTAATCCAATCCAAACTATTCACAACAACAACAACAAGAAGCTCGACATGAAAGATAGCGAACGCGTAAATAAACTAGAGGAATGGGCTAACTTCGGCCATGCCGAAGTTTGGTAATACCCTTGCAATTGCAAAGGACTAAGATACAGTCTGTTCTGATTTGACACGCCCCCAACAATTGGATATATATCATTTTTGGCCAATCTATTGAGCAGGGCAATAGTAACCTATATATCAAATTTTGAAGCTGTACCTATAAGACTTTGGAAGATATAGTTTTCTCCGATTTGCCAAGCCCCTAAGGGGCGGATATATATAATTTTTCATAATTTTGTCGAAACGGTCAAGCCTAACGTCTGTGTCAATTTTTGGAAGTCTAGGTGTAAAATTGTAGAAGATATAGTATTTTCCGATTTGCCACGCCCCTAATAGGCGTAGATATATATTCTTTATCTTTTTTTCTAAGGGTGGTTGATACAAATATATGTTTTAAGTTTCAAGTCTCTAGCTTTAACAGTGTCCAAAATATTGAAGGATTTATGTTAAGACCATATAGACTTTCCCGATTTGCCACGCCCCAAGAAGGCGGGGATATATAACTTTTTGATCAATATGAAGGGGAGGCCAAAAGTATATTACTTTCCAAATTTGGATGCTCTAGCTTCAAAACTGTAGAAGATATAGTTTTATCCGATTTGCCACGCCCACAAAGGGCGTAGCTATATGATCTATATCTTTTTGTATTTGGGTGCAACTCAGGAGTATATATTCCAAATTTCAAGTCTCTGACTTTTATAACGTCGAAGTTATCCCACTAAAACATTTTTTAAAACCGATCTGTCCTATGGGAGCTATAGGATATAGTCATCCGATCCGGATGATTCCGAGATATACAATGCCTTCAGCACATTCCAGCCTACGTGCAAAATTTCAGCTCTGTAGCTGTTATAGTCTCGGAGGAGATTGCGTTGATCATGAGACAGACAGACAGACAGACAGACAGACAGACAGACAGACAGACGGACAGACGGACAGACGGACATGGCTATATCAACTCAGCTCGTCTTGCTGATCAAGAATATATATACTTTATATGGTCGGAGATGCTTGCTTCTCTGCGTTGCAAACTTCTGACCAAAATTAATATACCCTTTTTGCAAGGGTATAAAAAGTTAATCTCAACAGCCGTAAAGTGTTTCTTTTTATATTTTGCACACTTTTTGCAAACTTTTGTGGCTTGATTTTTTTAAAGTTGTCAAACATTTTTCTTTTTTGTTTTGCAAAGTGCTTTGACCCTGTGCCAAACGAGGAGGATTAAAGATTTGGCCATGCAGAGCATATGCGCAATGGGAAGAGCAAAGGATTTGTATATATGTTAAGAAACAAATTGTTTATCATGCTTATCTGATTCGAAAATAACTATTTTGATACTATAAAATTATATATGCCAATATAACAAATATATATTTCTTTATTATAAGATTTACATATACGGCTCGTTAAAAATGTAAAAAAAATTTTTTTTATAAATATTTCATGGAGGAGAAAGTGTAAGAATGAACTAAGTTCCAACATTTAAACTTGTGGTTTTTGAACAATTTAAAGTTTGTACTCTCATGAAACCCAATATTTTTAGATTTGATAAATTTTTATGTATGTTTAAAGTTAAGTTTAAATGCCAAAAGTATTTTATTGTACATATAATATAAAACTTGAATGTAATATGCGATTTACCGCTTGTTACAAAATAATTTGTGCATAGATAAGTCCTGTCTAGTTTCTTGCTAAGCGCTTAAATATAAAAATCAAATTTTATACTTTAACATTCTGACATGTGTTGCATAATATCAACTTTCTGATTCTGTGATAAATTAGTAGCTTCAATATCAATAAGTTTATATATACGTAAACACAAGTCCTGATCAAAATATGCATTAATATAATAAAGGTAATTTGTATTGTTTTTTGAGTTTTTGTTTTCATACCACTCAAACGCGAATCAATTAAATTTTGGACACAAATTTTTATAAGGGCATTTGGGGTTCGTCTAATCTCTAAGTGAGTGAACTTCAGTTTAATTTACATAAATTTTGCAAATAATTAAATTAGGAAAAAAAGATGTTAATGCATCGTTTGTATATTTGGCTTCTTCGCAAGCAGCCCGTGTAGATTTATTTGCATTTAATTAATGGGATTGTGGAAACGGCGGCCATATCTGGACATCAACTAGACGACCTTTTTGTGATTGGCAGCCGAGCCAAACCACACAAGTTGGCAGCTATTAATCTTCAAATATGCATAAGAAACTTAAAACAGAAATGAAAACCAGAAAAAAACAACAATAAAGAAAAAGTTATGCAAGCCATGTTCCAAGGCCAATGCATTAATTGGCTAGTTTGAAGAAGTTTCTGTTCTAAGTCTTTCGTTTTAGCTGTGCCACTTGACCCACAGACATTATGTTTAATTGATATAGATATGAGCATTGAAAAAGTATTTGGCCGTCTGACTAATAACAATTTTTGGTCGCTGTATTCAATCGGCTTATTTCAAGGTGGCTACCACGCATAAATCATAACATTTTAGCCATATAAAATGTGGTCTTAAGTAAATGCCAAATCAGCCGAGTAAGCCACCGACAAAGCTCGCCCCAAAGCGCATTCAAATTATGCCAATTATAATGAAATTTTTCAATAATAAATATATAAATAAATACAAATATACAAAATAAATAAAATAAGACGACGTTTGGAATTTCTGCTTTTAGCCGCTATCCGAATATACAAATGACACAACATAATCGAGTCATCTTTTTGATTAGATGCGTGCCGCGACCAGCCAGCCGCCTTATCAAATGGAAATGGAAATGCTTCAATTTACAAGCTCCATAACATATCCATTTGGTAAGACCCTGCCAAAGTCATAACAAGCATGACCAGTATTCTGTGACTTCATTGAAGCGCATCAAACTGGGCCGACTATGCTAGAAAAAACTGGCATTTGGTTAGCTGCCCCATTTATGTTGATTCCGTTGTCCAGTCTTCAATGAAATCAATTAGTTTATCTATATATTTATAAAATATTCTTAAATATTTTAGATTAACTGAATATCATATTTTCTATACTGCATATCTGCGGTTTCGGTTTTTAAAATTTTGCTTAGCTTACATATATATATAATGATTTTAGTTTTAAGACCTAATTTAATTGTTTGTATTGACGTGGATTGCATAAAATCAATATACTCATTTTTACTTTGTAAGCAGAGTCACTAAACTAAGTATTTCTTATTAACATTTTTGACTTTTTGTTAAAAAATAAAGTTGTAAAAACCAGAGGGCTAAACTTTTGCAAAAATTTTAAATTTTGTTTAAAATGTTTTCCCTACATTATGATATAGTCCGATACGTATAATTCCAGGATATGCAATGTCAACAGCAAAAAGAACTGTATGTGCACTCTTTTAGCATACAACTTACAACTCTGGGAGGACTGCGTTGACTGATATATATCCTTCTTACTTTATCAACTTCTGACCAACATAATATACCCTTTTTAACCGGGTAAAACCGCATCTTCTACAGTTTTAGAGCTAGAACATTCAAATATGTGGGTTACTGTGGACCTACTCTGACGATCGATCTAAAAATATATATCCACGGATACTGGGGGCGTGGAAAATTGGGAAAACTTTATCTTTACAGACATAAACGCTATTTTTTCGCTAATAGTTCCATCTAAGTATTTGAACTTGGAATATATAAAGTGTTGTTGTATTTATAGGTACGCCTATTTGGAGAGTGGAAAAACTTCGGTAAAAACTTTGTCTTCTAAAGTTTTGTAGCTTGAGCTGCAAATAATTACTATTACTGTTGAATACTTAGATTAAGTAAAAATCATTTACATACACCTTTATTCCACAGTTTTAGCGCTAGGATCACCAAATATTGCAAGTAGATCACTGTTGAGCCCTTCTACTGATAGTAAGTAAATTATATGGTAGTTATACTAGTTACTTATACATACATAAACTATTCGCATTAAGATTCTAAAACTTCGTCAAAAGACATTACGCTATCAGATTCAATTTATAACTTAACTGTGAGACTTCCCCTTTTAATTTAAATATATATATACAAGCTTTGGACTACTCAGGCTACGTATAAATTAATTGTCTGCCCCAGTGAAGCAGTCTAGAATCAATATAATTATGTTTGGCCAACGGGCAAAACATATTCTATGTATTTTTAACTCCCGCTTGGGGGCCTAAACATAATTAAATACTTAGTACGTCAAACAAAAATCCCATTGCGGAAGTATGGTGCGTATAATCTTTCAAGAAAAATCCCAGAGAATATGTTTAAAGTAAAACTAGAGGGATGGGCTAACTTCGGCCATGCCGAAGTTTGGTAATACCCTTGCAATTGTAAAGGATATAGATATAGTTTTCTCTGATTTGCCACGCCCCCAACAATTGGATATATATAATTTTTGGGCAATCTATTGAGCATGGCAACAGTAACTTATATATCAAATTTTGAAGCTGTATCTATAAGACTTTGGAAGATTTAGTTTTCTCCGATTTGCCACGCCCCCAAGAGGCGGATATATATAATTTTTCATAATTTTGTCGAAACGGTCAAGCCTAACGTCTGTGTCAATTTTTGGAACTCTAGGTATAAAATTGTAGAAGATATAGTTTTTCCGATTTGCCACGCCCCTAATGGGCGTAGATATATATTCTTTATCTTTTTTTCTAGGGGTGGTTGATACAAATATATGTTTTAAGTTTCAAGTCTCTGGCTTTAACAGCATCCAAAATATTGGAGTATTTATGTTAAGCTCTATATAGACTTTCCCGATTTGCCACGCCCCCATCAATTGGATATATATCATTTTTGGGCAATCTATTGAGCAGGGCAATAGTAACCTATATATCAAATTTTGAAGCTGTACCTATAAGACTTTGGAAGATTTAGTTTTCTCCGATTTGCCACGCCCCTAAGGGGCGGATATATATAATTTTTCATAATTTTGTCGAAACGGTCAAGCCTAACGTCTGTGCCAATTTTTGCGACTCTAGGTGTAAAATTGTAGAAGATATAGTTTTTCCGATTTGCCACGCCCCTAATGGGCGTAGATATATATTCTTTATCTTTTTTTCTAGGGGTGGTTGATACAAATATATGTTTTAAGTTTCAAGTCTCTGGCTTTAACAGCATCCAAAATATTGAAGGATTTATGTTAAGCACTATATAGACTTTCCCGATTTGCCACGCCCCAAGTAGGCGTGGATATATAATTTTTTGATCAATCTGAAGGGAAGGCCAAAATTATATTACTTTCCAAATTTGGATGCTCTAGCTTCAAAACTGTAGAAGATATAGTTTTATCCGATTTGCCACGCCCCCAAAGGGCGTAGATATATAATCTATATCTTTTTGTATTTGGGTGCATATCAGGAGTATATATTCCAAATATCAAGTCTCTGACTTTAATAACGTCGAAGTTATCCCACTAAAACATTTCTTAAAACCGATCTGTCCTATGGGAGCTATAGGATATAGTCATCCGATCCGGATGATTCCGAGATATACAATGCCTGCAGCACATTCCAGCCTATGTGCAAAATTTCAGCTCTGTAGCTCTTATAGTCTCGGAGGAGATTGCGTTGATCCAGACAGACGGACAGACATACAGACGGACATGGCTATATCAACTCAGCTCGTCTTGCTGATCAAGAATATATATACTTTATATGGTCGGAGATGCTTCCTTCTCTGCGTTGCAAACTCCTGACCAAAATTAATATACCCTTTTTGCAAGGGTATAAAAATCAGATAGAACACAGGCAAGCAACTTGTATTGAACAATTTGAACCTAGACAGCAGACAAATTGCGTTCATTAATAACATTATCAGAATACAAGCAATGGTCTTCAATTCAAGAACAAGCCCGACTTGAAGATACCCTCCACCTAGCCTTAAGTTGAGAAACCTTGTTTCAGAATGTACATTTATATCGATAAAGGGAGAAATATTTATTTACAAAAATTCACAAAAAATATAAGATAAATCTATGCTACGTAAATGATATACGACGATAAGCTTGAATTGGATAGGTTCTGTATACTTTGAAAGCATAAAACATGAACCTCATAATGTGAGGTGATGCTTCTTTTCGGGATCAACATATGTACTTATGTATATTTGATAAAGCATACATAGGAGTATATATACTCGCTTATGATTGTAAGAGATGCTTTTATCTAATTATCACATACATCAATTTAATATACCATTTAATAAAAATGGTTTACTCTACTCTACCCATTTATCTGCTCACTATAAGTTTCAATACTTAATTATTGCAGTAAACCAAAAACTAAAACAAGTCCACACAAAATATGACATTGTTCAATATTGTACTTTTGCTTAAATTATGACTTGAATTATGGATAGAAAACTAAGAAACTTTATAAAGAGTCAAATGTTGATCTGATACAGTTTGTTGGCGCAATAAGTTTAACATAAAGATGGGATCGGGAAAGAAAATCGTTCCCGACCCATTCCGTCCTGAAATAATTTTTGATTTTTCCGCCTGATTGTCCTTAACAATTTTTAATTTTTCCCACGGGTCCCGATATTTCCATAAATTTTTAGAGCTCTTATGATAGATAAAGTTTTTTATTTAAAAATAATATTTTCTCAAAATTTTCTTCTCTAAGATGTGTTCTAATTTCTTCCAAATTTCTACTAGAAATAGAAAACACCCTCTCACTCATTGCCAAGTATGTTGGAACATTGTTGTCAAAATAATAAAATTTTTGAGCTTCTCTGAAATTTTACATGATTTATATAAGAATTCATTTCCTCGATAAAATCATTCTTCTGTTCTTTGATAAATATAAGTGAATTTATTGATTAATAATTTTCTTATCGGGACCAGAGGGAATTTGGGGATCAAGCATTTATCCCGACCGTCCCGGACTTTTTCGGAATCCCCGCCTGATCCCGAAAGTTTTTTCGGGACAAGCGGGATTCCCGAAAATCCCGATCCCTATCAACAATAACGATCAAATTAATTCGCATTCTGCAGTTAGCTGTAAATAAACTTCATCAGTTGAGTTCGCATATAAATTAATTAACCAATCGATCATTTTCAGATCTCAAAGAATTCGGATATAACTGCAAAGCCAAACTGCAGCGGAAACTGAAACTGGAAAGGAATTTTTAATTTATCAATTTTTTTATTTTTTATTATTTATTTTTTGGTTGTTTAATCTGTTTGATTAAGCTAATGCTGATGCGTTGTCAATGACCGGTGAAGAGCTGCAAACTGATCACTTGAAGCTTTGATTTATGGCCGCGATGGTCAGCTGCAACAACAACAGCTATCAGACAACAGGTCACATTAAAGGAAGCAAGAGATGAGCTGCAAGAGCAAGAGAGCGAGCAAGAGTGCGAAGCAAGCGCTGAGTAGATCATCAAGTCAAATGTCAGAGGTGGGTTCGCAAAGCCAAATAATTGAGCAATTAATTAGCTACCATCTTATAGAAGAAAAAACAGCGTAGCAACAACAACAGCAAGAGAAATATGAATTTATATTGAATATTGAGTATATTGAATAGGGAATCGCTTGGGGCACCAAATCTCCGACTATAAAAGCCCAAACGGCAGCGAGGAGTAGCATCAGTTAACCAGCAGCTGAAGCCTAACCAAGTCTAGCTCCAACATGCGTCTATTTGTGGTAAGGAATAATAGATAACACACAAGGATTACCACCAACTGTCTACATAACACACCGACACACTCACACTAACTATCTCTCTCTCTCTCTCTCTCTCTCTCTCTCTCTCTCTCTCTCTCTCTCTCTCTCTCTCTCTCTCTCTCCTCTCTCTCTCCCTCTCTCTCTCTCTCTCTCTCTCTCGCTCTCTCTCTCGTACACTTAGCAGATTCTTTGCTCGGTCCTTGCCTTGGCCCAAGCCAAGCCGCAGGGCTACAACTATGGCAGCGGAGTCTCTGGAACCCGGACCACAACGGGCGGTGGGGGACATAGCGCCAACTTTCTAAGCTCACCCAGCACCAGCCAGAATGTGGCTACCTATGGACCACTGGGCGCATTCCAGGGTGCCAGCGTTGGCTCACTGCTGAGCAGCGGCAGCTCCGGTTTCGGCTCAGGACACGGTCAGAGCAAAGCAAGCTATGGCTCAACCACCCAGTATAGCGGAACTGCTCCAGTAATTGGCAGCACTTACTCCCAAAGCAGCGGTGGTGGTGGCGTTAGCTACAATGGTGGACGGTCCTCCTCTGGATTTGGCAACGGCGGCTATGGCGACAGTGCCACAAGCAGCTTTGTCGGCTTTGGACAAGCGCCCAATATTGGTTTCGGAGGTCTTGCCGGGTACCAGGCACCCAACTATCAGCAGCAACAGCAGGAGGAGCAGCGTGTTGCCTTCGAGGCACCCATTGTGCATAAGCAATTCATCACTGTAGCCGCACCCGAGGAGCATGAGAATTTGGAGCGTGTCAAACATCTGGTGATTGGTCGCCCTCAGAAGAACTATCGCGTCGTCTTTATCAAGGCGCCGTCTTCGAGCAGCGCCAACGTTAAGCTGTCGGCCGAGTATGCACCCAAGGAAGAGAAGACCGTCATCTATGTGCTCAGCAAGAAGGACTCCACGCTGGAGGTCAACGATATTGCAACACCAGCGCCCACCATTCCTAGCAAGCCAGAGGTCTTCTTCATCAAGTACAAGACCGACGCAGAAGCTTCCCATGCTCAGCAACAGATTCAGGGTAAGTCCAATCCTTAAAAAGAACATATCTTAAAACCGCTTCTGACACACACTCTCATTCCACAGCCGAATACGATCGCATCGAGGGTACATCGGAGCACACCGATGGTGGCGTGGCACCTGCCCAGTCTGTTGTTGGCATTTTGGATGCCGGCAGCAGCGGCGTTAGCTCTTCAGCCGGCGGCATTGATATTGGCTCCTCTGGCAGCCAAACTGTCATCAGCACCAGCAGCAGCGGTGACAGCTTGGGCCACGTTGGCACCCATGGCATTGTCAGCAACGGCGGCAGCGGCAGCAGCATCGGCCTGGGCACTGTATACAGGAGCAGCCAGAGCTCAACATATCTGCCCCCCAGCCATTAAGCTTCAGCAGAAAGTAATACATTTTTTTTTCTATATTAATTGCAATAGTCTAAACATTTTTTTGCGCTACCTAATAAAATTGCTTTCTGATTATAAATAATATCGCTTTATCAATTATCTACACCAACAGCTTCTTAACAGTGTTCGTCAACTATTGTGCATTCATTGTTTTAATTTAAAAACATTTTCAAATTATTTTTTTATCAACCATATCAATCAAATCTATCTTCTGGAACTATTCAATCCAATCCCTAATTACACAATATGTACCATTGCTTGGGCACACATTAAAGTCTTCTCTTTAGAAAGTAGTTGCTGTTGTCGTTCGGGCCACTCACCCACAGATTTGATGGCCTGCTTGAGCAGCAGATCCGATTGACTCTTGTCCAAGGCATCGATGTCACGGCAATTTCGATAAAGACTGCTGATGGTGGACTCCACGGCGTAGGCTCTCTCAGCAACATTGGGCAGCATGGATATGAAGCGATTCAGTTCATTGAGCTCTGCAAAATGAACGAAGTCAGTTAAAAGAACACACTTGATTAAAATAATAGCAGCACAGCTCTTACCCTCATACTCATTGTAAGTCTTGTAGTTCCATTCGCCGCGCTTAATCACATAGTAATTCCCGTTGGCGTATTCGTCTGCAAAGTTACCGCACGCCCAGTCGTAAGTCTCATGGCAGGCGCTCTTTGTTGTATTGGCCCAGAGCAGCAGCTGGCGGCTACTCTCAACGCACTCCCGCTGCAGGCAGAGCGGCGCACGCATATGAAAGGGCACCTCGGGCCAGAATGCCAGCAGCATGATAATGATCACCAGGAGCAGGGCGCATAGGCAGGCGGTGGCCACATAGAGAATGCGACGTTTGCGCGACAGGCTCATCAGTGCGTCAAAAGAACGCCGTCCTGGAAGCAGCAAGGCTATAATCCAGCAATTCGGCCCGTAGCATGCAATGATGATTTGTGCATAGAATATGATTATGATTAAGATGGATGTTATGATGAAATTATAAATGGACCATATAAAGTATATATATTCTTGATGAAAACGACGAGCTAAGTTGATATAGCCATGTCCGTCCGAATGTATGTATCTATGTATGTATGTATCTGGGTCAACGCAATCTCTTCCTAGACTATTACAGCTACAGAGCTGAAATTTTGGATATATTCGGCTTTTTGCTGCATTCTTTTTACACTCTTATCTAATAACTAAACACAAATAACTAAGATTTTTATACCCTTGCAAAAAGTGTATATTATTTTTGGTCAGGAGTTTGCAACGCAGAGAAGGAAGCATCTCCGACTATATGTATAAAGTATAAATATTCTTGATAACGACGAGCTGAGTTTGTATAGCACTGTCTGTTTGTCCGTCTGTCTGGATCAACGCAATCTATGAACTATTTCGTATAGCTCCCATAGAACAGATCGGTTTTAAGAAACGTTTTAGTAGGAATACTTCGGCGCTATTGAAGTCTAAAACTTGAAATTTTGAATATACACTCATGAATCGCACCCCCATAGAAAAATATATGGTGTATATAGCTACGCCCTTTGGGGCATGGCAAATCGGGTAAAACTATATCTTCTACAGTTTTAGAGCTAGAACATCCAAATTTGGAAAGAAATATACTTTTGACCTCCCCTTTAGAGAGATCAAAAAGTTATATATCCACGCCTACAAGGGGCGTGGCACATCACGAAAGTCTGTATTGTGCTTAACATAAGTCTTCCAATATTTTAGATGCTGTTCGAGCCAGAGACTTGCAACTTAAAACATATATTTTTATCAACCACTCCCAGAAAAAAAGAGATGGCATATATATCTACTCCCATTAGGGGCGGGGCAAATCGGAAAAACTGTATCTTCTACAATTTTACACACAGAGGCCCAAAAATGTACAAAAAAGTTAAGATTGACTTTTTCGGCATTATTACAACAACAAGTAAGAACGCTCTAGTCGGGTCTGCCCCACTAGGATATCCCCTGAATAAAGTCCGAGGCGGTGTTTTAAACAATCTAGCTTACATCTTTTATCTGTACATATTACCCTCTGCGCGCACACACACACGCACACATATACATACACAAGCACGCGCGCCGCTTACTGCGTACATGATTTAGCGGCTGCGCTTGGGCAGCATTATGAGAAATTGATTGTTAAATAACTTCGGTTCTAGATCTACTTTCTCAATGAAATTTTTAGGACATAATATTGACATCAAAAGGTGTATATGTGCGAAATCCCAACTCTCTAGTATTTGAAATACGTTTTTTCCACTTATGGGGCTAATGGGGGAGGTATCCAAAATTTAAAAAGTTTATTATCTGTATTTGCATCACAGCAACCTACATAGTTAATTTGGTGTCTCTAGCTGTTATGGTCTTTAAGTTATAGCTTAAAAACAAAGTCAAAATATCGATTGTTATCGATAATAAGGAATTAGGATGAGTTATCGAAAAAAAAATAAACTTGTACTGCGTATGGTATACATGAATATATATCTAAAATTTCCAATCTCTAGCTTTTGTGGTTTACGATATCACTGCGTTCATACGGACGGACAGACGGACGGACGGACGGACAGACGGACGGACGGACAGACGGACATGGCTAGATCGACTCAGCTCGTCGTCCTGATCAAGAATATATATACTTTATGGGGTCTGCCACGCCTCCTTCTGCCTGTTACATACATTGTCACAAAACCATTATACCCTGAATTCCCATTTTCAATGGGTTCAGGGTATAAAAATGATATATATCCACCTCTTTGGAGCTTAGCAAATCGGAGAAAACTATATCTTCCAAAGTTTTATAGTTACAGCTTCAAAATTTGATATATAAGTTACTGTTGCCCTGCTCAATAAATTGACTAAAAATTATATATATCCACATGTTGGGGGCGTGGAAAATCAGAGAAAATTATATCTATATCCTGTGCAATTGCAAGGGTATTACCAAACTTCGGCATGGCCGAAGTTAGCCCATCCCTCTAGTTTCTGTTATTTTCATATTAAATGTTTATGTTTGAAAATTGTTTTTGGATTGAATATTGAACATATATCATTTGAAGAAATAAAAACTGATTTAAAATTAAATCTGAGAACATGTGGAATCTATTGTTGATCTGGTATTTGATAATATATGATAATATGATAAATTGGTAATTGTTGAAAACGTACGAAAGGAGAGAAAAGTGAAAACAAAATGAATTCCTCTCCTCTTTCTTTATCTCTTTCATTTTCTATCTTATATTGCAGTCGCTCCCTCACCTCTCAATCCATTTGCGGATGCATGCGTCGAGTTAGGTGTGTTTGCTGTAGGCGTAACCGCAACCCCCACCGCACTGGCCACGCCAAGGGCCTCTTTGCGTGCTGCCTCCAGCTCCTTGGGCGTCAATCCAGTATCATCCATATGGAGCTTTTGCTGATTGGTGGTCAAAGGGGCCGTTTCGCTGCCCTCAATCTGAAGCTTGCTGCCATGGCCAATGCGCTCATCATCCTGGCCCGTGTGCAGCTTGTAACTGCGATCGTCCACCTCATCGATAGCACAGATTGTTGGCTTATACTTGCCCTGATTCAGGGCCATGCTGTCTATAAAGCACTTAGTCAACTAAAGATGTCTTATACGGTTAGCTGCTGCCTTTTTCAAATCAGCACAAATTTAAGCGCATTTTAGGCCAACTGCAAGCAAATATAAACGGAAATAAATCATTTGAAGTCACAGAAACTGAAAATTGCAAAACTGGGCGCTGTTTGACAATTGATAGTGAAATATTTGAGTAGTTGCTCAGTTAGTTGGTTGCCTTATCAGTATGTGTCGAGCT
Source organism: Drosophila gaucha (assembly GCA_035045545.1). Taxonomy (NCBI): domain Eukaryota; kingdom Metazoa; phylum Arthropoda; class Insecta; order Diptera; family Drosophilidae; genus Drosophila; species Drosophila gaucha. Next base: position 83,455 of record JAWNOY010000138.1, read on the forward strand.
TAACGTAACGCTTGATTATCAAAAGATTACCTTGAGACATGATATACAAGTCAAACAGAAACAAACATACACTCGCACTCAAATGATTATACGGAGCATCGCAGATAAGTAAGAAATCGCACGAAGATAGCACCCACTCAGTTACTCAGACATGTACAAACAAGTACTATTTGATGTGTGCTATAAAGATCCAAGTCTACCTATGTATGTACATGTATATGGGCACAGATACATATAGCGTGTGCATTCCTGTCAACATTTGACTTCTTTTCAATTTTAAATTGACAACAATTGCTGCCAATTTGCGAACCAACTCAGGCGAAACAAAACATTCAGTCTCTCACATTCTTTTCGACAGTGTCACTAGCAGGTCTTCAATATAAACCTATCTATTTATAGAGCGGATTTTGGATTTTTAGTCCCGAATCTTATGAGCATAAATTTCAATTGGCAGGTAATTAAAAATGTAAAGCACTCTTCTTATTATAGTCTAACATTGACACACAAATCTTGCACATTCATTGTTTATTTAATATTACCAATTCTTATTAAGTGCTTACCCTACGCTCTACTTACACTGGATCGGATTGCTCACGTTTGCAAAGATCAATTGTTACGTGCCCCATAGCCACGCTTTGGAGGCGGACAATCGTGTACATACATACATTCAAATGTGTGCATTATTCTTTGAATTTTGTTTGTTGAATCGCAATTTCAGTTGAATTGTAATACTCGCCGCTGCTACTTTAGTGGCGTCTTTGTCACTAAGAACAATATGAAGAGTGTGGTGTTGTGGTTAGAGATGGTGGCTTGCAAGCGAAGAGTTGCAGGTTCAATTCCCGCTGCTGTCAACATTTTTTGTTCAAAAGCAAGTTTTTTTTTACTGTTGTAGAGCGTTCTTACTTGTTTTTTTTTTTAACAAATGATTTTGTAAAATGTGAAGCCGGTATCAAAAATATAAAAAAAAAACAAGTAAGAAAGCTCTAGTCGGGTCTGCCCGACTACGAGATCCCCTGAACCAAGTCCGAAATGATGTTTTAAACAACCTAGCTTACATCTTTTATCTATACATATTACCTCTGCGCGCATATACACATGCAAACATATACACAGGCACGCATATACACATGCACACATATACACGTGCACACATTTGTATACACATCAGTGTTGCCAACTTTTGTTGAGCAAAAAAAGCTAGATCAAGGAAAAATAGACCCAAAATGAAGCGACGTTTTCGGAGAAAAAAGCTAGGAAAAAAGCTTAATTTTCGAAGCAAATGTTGTATGATTTGTTGGAAAATGTATTGAATTCCTCAATTTTTCTGCAAAATTTTTCTTAAAAAAAAAAGTTTTTACTGAAATTTTCACCATTTTGTATTCAATATTATAAGAAATCATGCAAATATTAAGTCAAATTAAAAACAGCTAAATCGGTTTTTAAAAAGCTATATTTTCCGTTATCCGCTGTTTTGGAATTTTTCCCGCAATTGCACTTTCATAAAAGCCCGATTTGCACACATATACATAGTTGATTTGAATGTATGTGTGCACACGTACAGGCTGCTGCCGCGTGCTTTTACAATGTTTCCTTTAATAACTTCTGTATTACTTAACGGATTTGAATGCAATTTTCTGCATTGAATGCTATTAATTTACTATTATTAATTAATTTGAAAATACGGTTTTCACTAAAAAATTTGAAAAAATTAAATTGTGGCTTTGATAATTTTTTTTTTAATAATTTTTTTTTGTGAAATGTGGAGCCGGTATCCAAAATATAAAAAAAATAGGTAGCTGTAGCTAAAAAAATGTAAAAGATATGGTCAAAAAACTGAATCTTGATAACGTTTTAAATCGATATCATTGAAACGGAAAAATTTATCGAATATCTAAAACAAACTCGATATGCGCGCTGCATACACAGACCATCATGCAAAATTTGACAGACGGACAGACCGACAGACGGACGGACAGACAGACGGACAGGGGCAAATCGACTCAGCTCAGACAGACGGACGGACGGAAAAGTATATATATTCTTGATCAGGGCGACGAGCTGAGTCGATTTAGCTCTTATATGTCCGGACAGACAGACGAACACACGGACAGACGGATGGACGGACAGACAGACAGACGAACAGGGCTAGATCGTTTCAGCTAGTCGTCCTGATCAAGAATGTATATACTTTGTTGGGTCTGCCACGCCTCTTTCTGCATGTTACATACATTGTCACAAAACCATTATACCCTGAATTCTCATTTTCGATGGGTTCAGGGTATATAAAGACTCTACACTGCGTACCAAGCAAGCGTACTCGATGACCACCAGTATATCTGCTCAACTTGGATGATTTATCATGTCACTGCAAAGCCAGCAAAGCTCCTGTAATCATGATAAGCGATGGTCAACTTCAAAGTTGGGCTGGATTATGCACTATGCCTAGTCAGACCTAATTGAAACAAAAGCTAAATAAGGCCAAAAACAGAAGAGAGTCATTGAAACGGTTCGTATCTTATCGGCCCGGCGATTATTGCTTAATTCAGACCCATTTTTACTCATTTACCCATTGGCACTAAGCAATAAAGAATGCCTCTATCTCGACGAGAATGTGCGACAATCTCAGATAATTTGTTGGCCAGGCCACATGGAAATGAATAAACTTTCAGCTAGCTAGAAACTAAGTCAAAACTACTAACGTTGTATAAATTTTTATTATTATTTGTTTCTTCATTAAAATTATTGTGCATACGTAATAACTGTGAGGGTTTTGTAAATGAGCTCCCTACCAGCTATCAGCTATCTCCATCTCTTTCGCAGTCTTAAAACAGCCAACGGCCGCTTTAAAGCCCATAGCCTAAACAATGGGGGACAGACGCAAGTTGGTTGAGTAATAGTCAGATAAGTTATTGTAGTTAGTCAGTCAAATGTCTAAAGCAAACATGCATTTAAACTCACACGTATACAACCATTGGTTCAATATGATATCATCTCGTATGAGCATCTTAATGCTATTTGTCAAACTAAGGCCCAATGCTATACAAGCATTTTTTGCAGAGCTATATAAGGCTTATGTTGAATATTGATGAGACCTATCTTGAGATTACAAAAGCTTAATATATATAGATATGTACATCGATTATATGTATATATATTGGCAAAACCTTCTATATATTAAAGAAGATATAAATAGTTGATTTAAAGCTCAATTTATAGTATGACTAATAAATTTTATTTACGATGAAGCATAGAAAAGATTACTGCTATAAATACTAATATGTACTTATATAATACCAATTACTTTAATATAGACCATCATTAACTACGTTTTGAAGGAAAACATCGATTATCTTACCGGCAATAAATCACATTGAATTGTCAATAGGCTTTTAATTGTTGATCAGCTGTCAACTAGGAAATGGTTTATAAATTACTTTAGTGCAGCTACGATTTATCTCATTATTAATTTCCGCATTTTTAAAATCAATTTTGCGGTTGTTTATTTTTATTTGTTATGCATATCACATTTTCGAACAGTGCGCCTTGAGCTGACTATAGCGAAAAATTTATAGTAGAAAACAAAAAATAATACTAATAATAATAATAAATAATGCAAATGCAATATGATTTTTAATGGGTTGTGGCGATGACGCCGACGTTCATCAAAGAAGTGCCGCTACGGCACTTTGAATAATGGGCACACGACGCGCCAAGACAAGTCACAACACACATACACACACACAAATATGCACACACAGATACTTATTGGGAAATTCAGAGATATTTAAGGCTTGAATTGAAGTTTGAATGGATAGCCGCGCCACTCCCATCCAAAATGCTTAGTTCGCATTATGCGTTCGGCTCTCTCCCAATTTCGTGGGCTTCCTGCTTGGTTCTGCTTTTGGTTTTGCATTGCACTCTTAAAGGCAACAAACAGTTTGCCACACTTGGTGCCCCCATTGCCTTACAGTTTTCCCTGCACTTACATATTGAGCATTTTGCGGTCTTATCTTCTTTGGCGGTGGGGATGGTAAGTTCCATCCCCTATTTACTTGGTGCCTTGAGACGCCATTTGTTGATTTCCCTTGAAGTCATTTCCAATAAAGCTATATGATTCTAAGTAAAAGTCAGTCGTCATTTCTACCCAAAAAAAAACAGTCCGTTATTTAACTTAAGTGCTCTATAATAAACCATTAAGAAAGTAGTAATTGCTATTCCTAGATTTGCTAGTTAAATATTTTCGGACAACTTAAAAATGTAGCCTTTAAAAGTGTTTTTTAAATATCTGTTTCGTACAATGTCCGTCCGACCTTTTGTCTGTAAGAAAACATGGATTTATTTGAAAAGCCAAACGATGACGTGGCAATTGGGGAAAAACTGTACTGTCTACAGTTTTAAAGCTTGAGCCCCAAAATTTAACAAATACGTTACAGTTGACCTCCAAATTATTCGAAATAAACCACATTTCTCGAGCTAGGATAATCCCATTTTTTTTTATTTTTAGTTTATTAATAAAATAATAGGAATACGAGCCACGACCACTATTAATTCGTACGGCATGTTTTGTGAGGTATGTGCGATGTTTAACAGACGATATTTTCAATGTTAGTTCAGATAATTCATAAAAACATATTTTTTCTGGAAGATAGGTTTATTCTCTTAAATTTATGTATGCATAAGTTTTCTGTACGTCCAACAACAACAATAGCAAAATTCTGTTTTCCAAATGATTCACTTAACTGATAAAAAAAATGTAACCACTATTAATTCGTACGCTTTGTAAATATATTTACTATTTTACTAAAAAACAATTAATTTTTTTTTCTACTTTTTATAGTAACATCCCCTTTGACTTTTATAACATATGTTAACGTGTTGGCATTGTTTTAATTAAAAACAAGTAGGAACGTTGCAGTCGGGCGCCACCGACTGCGTCAGACTCTGTTCCTGTTAAAGGTGTGTAGGCTCAATAAATATGTAGACCGTCCGTCCGTCTTTCCGTATGTTTGAATGCGAGATTATTGAGATTCCTTTTTTGAGCATGTCTTTTACATCAATTTAGCTACAGTCATAAAATTTTACATATAGCTTTTTTAAAATAAAATACTATTTTGGTTTTTATTATATATTTTGGATACTGGCTCCACATTTCACAAAATCACTTTAATATAAGTTCAGTTGCAAATAAAGCCACATTTACATTTTTTTTTAATTTTTTAGGTAAAACCGTATTTTTAATAAAATATAAGGATTTATGCAGAAAGTTTTATCAAAATCCATTAACAAACATAGAAGTTATAAAAAATAAAAAGAAAACATTTTATTAAATGATAATATCACGCGGCAGCGATGGGAATCGAACCTGGGTCACGCGCTTCGCATGCCACCGACTCTACCCACAACACCACGGCGTCTCTTGCGCGACTATGCGCCAAACTGAGTTTGGAAGTGTTTTGATTTGGTTAAACAGACTTGCGTTGTGGTAGCGAAGACCCTGCTTCAATCCCCAGTTAGGTCAACTAGAATTTGTTTTACGGAGGCTTACATTATGATTATTATTATTTTTTTTTTCGTAAATTTAAATTTCATGAACAGTAACCCACATGTCAAATTTGGATGCTCTACGTCTAAGACTGTAGGAGATACAGTTTTACCCTATTTGCCACGCCCCAAATGGGCGTAGCTATATATAACATATATTTTTGGGTAGAGGTAGGATACTAGTATATATATTCCAAGTCCCAACTCTTTGACGGAAATATAGCCGAAATTATCAAGGTTTTAGTAAAAGATATAGTAATAGTAGATAATTTGCCACGCCCCCAGAAGACGTGGATACATAACTTTTGACTTATCTTAAAAGGAGGTCAACAGTATCCCACATGCAAAATTTGGACGCTCTAGCTCCAAAACTGTAGGAGATACAGTTTTATCCGATTTGCCACGCCCTTAATGGGCGTAAATATCTATAATATATATTTTTAATTCCGAGTGATCTACTTGCACATGTATTCCAAATTTCACGCCTCTAGCTTTTAAAACGCTCAAAATATTATAAGATTTATACAAATCGCTATATATATATTCCCGATTTGGTACGCCCCCAGGGGGCGTGGGTATATAACTTTTTGATCTAACTTAAGGGAAGGTCAACAGTAACCCACATGCCAAATTTGGATGCTCTAGCTTCAAAGCTGTAGAAGATATAGTTTTATCCGATTTGCCACGCCCACAATGGGCGTAGATATATAATCTATATCTTAAAACGTCCGCGTGGTGTACACGAATATATATTCTAAATCCCATTTCTTAGACTTCAATATTGACTAAAATAACAGCGTTTTAGTCTTAATAGATATAGCATTTCCCGATTTGCCACGCCCCCTGTGGGCGTATCGGAAAAATACTCAAACTTGATCTGACGCGGATACACACGAGCATATATTCCAAATTACAAGTCTCTAGCTTCTATAGTGTCCAAATGCTGCGCGTTCATACAGACAGACGGACAGACAGCAAGACGGACATTGCACAAATCCAATAGACTCTTTTTCAATTTGGGAATAGAGTCTAAAAAACAAACTCCCAAATGTCTTACAACTTTATTTTTACTTCAGAAAAGTTTCTTAGTTTTCTTTTCATTATTTCCCACATATTTTCTATTGGACTAAGATATGGGCTACTTGATGGACAATTCAAATAAAAGAGGATATATAAGTGGATTAATTGAATCAATTTTTATTTTATACCATTGCAAAAACGGTGTACTAATTTTGGGCAGAAGTTTGCAACGCAGAGAAGGAAGCATCTCCGACTATATAATGTATATATATTCTTGATCAGAACGGCGAGCTGAGTTGAAGTAGCCATGTCCGTCTGTTCGTCTATCTGGATCAACGCAATCTCCTCCGAGACTATTAACGCTACAGAGCTAAAATTTTTCCGAAACTATAAGAGCTACAGAACTGAAATTTTGCACATAGGCTCCAATCTGCTGCAGGCATTGCATATCTCGGAATTATCCCGATCGGATGACTATATCCTATAGCTCCCATAGGACAGATCGGTTTTAAGAAATGTTTTAGTGGGATAACTTCGACGTTATTAAAGTCAGAGACTTGATATTTGAAATATATACTCCTGAGTTGAACCCAAATACAAAAATATATAGATTATATATCTGCGCCCTTTGGGGGCGTGGCAAATCGGATAAAACTATATCTTCTACACTTTTAAAGCTAGAGCATCCAAATTTGGAAAGTAATATACTTTTGGCCTCCCCTTCAGATTGATCAAAAAGTTATATATCCACGCCTACTTCGGGCGGGAAAGTCTATATAGTGCTTAACATAAGTCCTCCAATATTTTGGATGCTGTTAAAGCCAGAGACTTGAAACTCTAAACATATATTTGTATCAACCACCCCTAGAAAAAAAGATAAAGAATATATATCTACACCCATTAGGGGCGTGGCAAATCGGAAAAAACTATATCTTCTACAATTTAACACCTAGAGTTCCAAAAATTGACACAGACGTAAGGCTTGACCGTTTCGACAAAATTATGGAAAATAATATATATCCGCCTCTTGGGGGCGTGCCAAATCGGAGAAAACTATATCTTCCAAAGTCTTATAGGTACAGCTTCAAAATTTGATATATAGGTTACTGTTGTCCTCCTTAATAGATTGCCGAAAAATGATATATATCCAATTGTTGGGGGCGTGGCAAATCAGAAAAAACTGTATCTATATCCTTTACAATTGCAAGGGTATTACCAAACTTCGGCATGGCCGAAGTTAGCCCATCCCTCTAGTTTTTTTTAAAATGTCATCAAATGTATGACGCGCCTAAGAACACACAAACTCTCCCTCGCCCGTGTACATATGTATGTATACATCACATGCCAGCTGCATGTGTGTGTGTATGGGACGCGCTGGGCAAAATTTTCGTGTGTCTATTGCGACAAATAAAAGCCGTTATACATTCGAGTCCATTCGAAACACAACCTCTGGTTACATATACCCACTCATTCTCTTCGCTTTTCCCGTTTGTATGTTGTGCGGCCGAGTCTTAAACGAGTCTCAAACTCTTTCTGCTTTGCATTCAAATTTACTCAATTCATTTTGAGCATTGTTCATTCGTATGCAGCTTTTTTACAACTCATGAAGACCTCTACTATGTACATACATTAAACCACGCATGAATCGAGTGGAACCACCTACATTGGTTACAAACCCACGTGAGATTGGATTTATCCAGCCATAAATGGTATCATTAACGTAGCTCCAATCGAAGCACACTATATTTTACTAATTATGTCAATTTAATGGCGGTACCAGAGAATAAATAAAATTTATACACACATGAATTCAATTATTAGTCTGTTTAACATTCAACAACATTCAGGCATTCAGTATTCCACATTAACCATTTAATAAAATACGTATGCATGGAAATTCAATTTGACGGCATACGTAATTGGTGGTCGGATTTGCGCACCTATCAAACTCATCACCTGTCCACATGCCATGTTAACAAGCTACTAATTGTCATTAAATACCCTTCCTTAAGGTATTCTAGTTTTTCTCTGATATACATATGTAGAGTCCGTGTTAAGCCAAAGCCAAACTACAATTCTGATCACGTGTCAATAGAATAGAATTTTACTTACTTATCACATTTTTTGTATATCTATATGTGCATATATATTTATCTAATTTTTATATTTCAATCTATTCTTGTTTTTAAAGATACTTGTTACGAGTTTCGTAATTTTCGTAATAATCATAACTCGTAATAACAAAATGAAATCTCAGGTTATATCTAATGTACACAATGGTTGCCTACCCTTAAATAATTAGAGTGTATTTTCTATTTAGCATCTCAAATTCCATATATCGTGCTATTATCTAAATTTCATTAGTTGCTCTACCAGAAAATTTCACTATGCTGTTATTTCAGTTGTCTTTGTTATCTTCTCGAAGGTTGTTCATGTTGTTCTATTGACATTTAATTTGGCTTAATGGCGCACCGAACATCGTCGCCCATTATTAAAGTAAAAACGCTCTAGTCGGGACTACCCGACTACTAGATCCCCTGAATCTATGTTCGAGTTTGCAGTTTTAGAAATATACAATCAGATAATAATATGAGAACAAAAACAATTTCTAATTGAAAAAAAAAATTTGTCCCTAGTGGATCCGAGTCTGAGACTCCACGCTTGTAAGTCACATTTTCTAACTATAGCACCACACTCTTCATATTGATCTGTGTCAAAGACAGCGGCCAGAATTACAATTAAATTGAAATTGCGTTTAACAAATAAAATTCAAAGAAGAATGCACACATTTGAATATATGTGTGCACACGTATAGACTATTGCCTCGTGCTTTCGCCGATTGACAAAATGTTTTATTTAATAACTTCTATGTTAATTAACAGATTTTGATGAAATTTTCAACCTTTTGAAATATTGAACCCTATTCTTTTATTTAAAATACGATTTTATTTAAAAAACTAGTGGGATGGGGTAACTTCTGCCATGCCGAAGTTTGGTAATACCCTTGCAATTGTACAGGATATAGATATAGCTTGCTCTAAATTGCCACAAGTTTGCCCAACAAGTGGATGTTTATAATTTTATGTCAATCTATTGAGCAGGGCAACAGTAACCAGTATATCAAATTTCGAAGCTGTACCTATAAAACTTCGGAAGATACAGTTTTTTCCAATTTCCCCAGCCCCTAATGGGCGTAGATATATATGCTATATCTTTTTATTCTAGGGGTGGTTGACACAAATATATTTTTGAGGCTTCCAGCCTCTGGCTCTAACAGCATCCAAAATATTGGAGGATTTATGTTAAGCATTATATAGACTTTCCCGATTTGACACGCCCCAAGTAGGCGTAGATATATAACTTGATCAATCTGAAATGGAGGTCAAAAGTATATTGCTTTCCAAATTTGGATGCACTAACTTCAAAACTGTAGAAGATATAGTTTTACCCGATTTACCACGCCTCCAAAGGGCGTAGCTATATATGCTATATCTTTTTTTATAGGGGTGGGATTCATATGTATATATTTCAAATTTCAAGTTTTAGACTTCAATAGCGCCGAAGTTATCTCACTAAAACATTTCTTAAAACCTATCTGTCCTATGGGAGCTATAGGATATAGTGGTCTGATCCGAATGATTCCGAGAAATACAATGTCTGCAGAAGATTGGAGCCTATGTGCAAAATTTCAGATCTGTAACTCTAAGAGTCTCGGAGGAGATTGCGTTGATCCAGACAGACGGACATGGCTACATCAACTCAGCTCGTCTTGCTGATCAAGAATATCTATACTTTATATGGTCGGAGATGCCTCCTTCTCTGCGTTGCAAACTTCTAAACAAAATTAATATACACTTTTTGCAAGGGTATAAAAAGTAAAAGTGATCTAGCCTCGAGTGCCTGGCTAGAAGATACCGTCTAGCTATTAACTCTATTATACTGTAGCATTGTAGGGTATCTCGTTGTTCTTAAAATTATTGATAGAGTGCTTTATACCAAAAAGCCAGACTATGTTACAAATGTCTATCTCGCGAATAACGACTGACAGATCGAGTCGCATTTTTAAGCTGTTCAATATACCCTTCATAGGGCAGCTGCATAACCGATTGTATACCCATTATTGATAAATGCTGGGTATACAGAAGCTATTTGGCATTTGCATTGGGCAGCTCTGCCTGTCTATAACCTTGCCGTCAGCCCGGTTTGCACAACGCCGGCAACACCAGCAACAACAAGCATAGCTAGCTCTGAATTGCTGTTGTCGTTGAAATGAATGTGTCAACAATTTGTCAGCCTAGTTGTAGTTACTAAGCAGCGACGCTAGCAGCGACTGCGACTACGACAGCGCTGTTTACGCTCAGCTGTGCACAAGGCAATGTGAATATGTGTTTGATCAGCGACAACTGATAAGAAAATATGAAGTAGAATGTTTTTAAAAAATAATAAGACCTGCATAAACATTTGCACGCGTACAGTGTATACTCGAAATGTTGTACATGATATAACCAATATTATATACGTATACATACATACATATTTAAACAAACATAATTTCATTTCTATACCCTTGCAAAAAGAGTATATTAATTTTGGTCAGAAGTTTGCAACGCAGGGAAGGAAGCATCTCCGACCATATAAAGTATATATATTCTTGATCAGCAAGACGAGCTGAGTTGATATAGCCATGTCCGTCTGTATGTCTGTCCGTCTGTCTGGATCAACGCAATCTCCTCCGAGACTATTAAAGCTGCAGAGCATAGACTCCAATCTGCTTCATGAATTGCTTATCTTGGAATCCGAATCTGTCGACTATATCCTATAGCTCCCATAGGACAGATCGGTTTTAAGAAATGTTTTAGTGGGATAACTTCGGCGCTATTGAAGTCTAAAACTTGAAATTTTGAATATACACTCATGAATCGCACCCCCATAGAAAACAAGTAAGAACGTTGCAGTCAGGCGCTACCGACTGCGTGATACTCTGTCCCTGTTGAGAGTGTAGGCTCAATTAATATGTAGACCGTCCGTTCTTCTGTCCGTATGTTTGAACGTGAGATTATCGAGATTCCGTTTGTGAGCATGTCTTTTACATCAATTTAGCTACAGTCATCAAATTTTACATTTAGCTTTTTAGACTCTGTTCCCAAAGGGAAAAAGAGTCTATTGGATTTGTGCAATATCCGTCTTGCTGTCTGTCCGTCTGTCTATATAAACGCGTAACATTTGGACACTATAGAAGCTAGAGACTTGTAATTTGGAATATATACTCGTGTGTATCCGCGTCAGATCAAGTTTGAGTATTTTTCCGATACGCCCACAGGGGGCGTGGCAAACCGGGAAATCCTATATATAATAAGACTAAAACGCTGTTATTTTCGTCAATATTGCAGTCTAAGAAATGGGATTTAGAATATATATTCGTGTACACCACGCGGACGTTTTAAGATATAGTTTATATATCTACGCCCATTGAGGGCGTGGCAAATCGGATAAAACTATATTTTCTACAAAATTACACCTAGAGATCCAAAAGTTTTCATATACTTCAATCTTGATCCCTTCTGGGCAAGCAAGGGAAAACTATATCTATATCTGAAATTAGCCCATACGTCTAGTTTTTAATAAACTGTCTGAATATACACATAAACAAAGAATGCTCGCCACTTGAATCGGACACTACCTAAGCCTGGCTTTAATCACTCCCAACCTATAAATAACAAAACAAGTTAAAACGCTCTTGTCGGGACTGCTTGACTACGAGATCGCCTAAGCCTTTATTCGAGTTTGCAATTTTAATATAAATATAATATGAGCACAACAAAAAGAATTTCTAATTGAAAAACAAATTTTGTACGTAGCGGGTCTGAACCTGCGACTCCTCGCTGGCAAACCGCCGTCTCTAACTACATATACCACGACCCTCTTCATTATGATCCTAGTGACAAAGACGCCACTAAAGTAGCAGCGGCGAGAATTACAATTAAATTGAAACTGCGATTTAACAAATAAAATTCAAAGAAGAATGTACTCATTTGAATGAACACGTATAGACTGTGTGCACACGTATTGGCGATCGCTGTCGCCTGCATTGAATCCTATTATTTTATTAAAAATAAGGATTGACATAACAAACTTAAAAAAAAACAAGTAAGAACGCTCTAGTCGGGTCTGCCCGACTACGAGATCTCCTGAACCAAGTCCGAGGCGGTGTTTTTAACAATCTAGCTTACATTTTTATCTGTATATATTACCCTCTGCCAGCACACACACAAGCACACAAATACATACACAAGCACGCGCGTCGCTTACTGCGTAGATGATTTAGCGGCTGCGCTTGGGCAGCATTATGAGAAATTGATTGTTAAATAACTTCGGTTCTATATCTACTTGCTGAATGAAATTTTCAGGACATATTATTGACATCCAAAGGTATATATATGCGAAATCCCAACTGCCTAGTATTTGAAATACGTTTTTTCCACTTATGGGGCTAATGGGGGAGGTACCCTAAATTAAAAAAGTTTATTATCTGTATTTGCATCACAGCAATCTACATAGTTAATTTGGTGTCTCTATCTGTTATGGTCTTTAAGTTATAGCTTAAAAACAAAGTCAAAATATCGATTGTTATCGATAAGGAAACAGGATGAGTTATCGAAAAAAAAAATAAACTTGTACTGCGTATGGTATACAAGAATATATATCTAAAATCTCAAATCTCTAGCTTTTGTGGTTTACGAAATCACTGCGTTCATACGGACAGACGGACATGGCTAGATCGACTCAGCTCGTCGTCCTGATCAAGAATATATATACTTTATGGGGTCTACCACGCCTCCTTCTGCCTATTACATACATTGTCACAGAACCATTATACCCTGAATTTCCATTTTCAATGGGTTCAGGGTATAAAAATTATCAAATCCACAATTTATTTTCTATAAAAACCATATTGTCTATAAAATAAAAGCATTGAATGCTGAAAATTGCATTTCAATTTGTTAAGTAATACAGAAGTTATTAAAGAAAACATTTTGTCTACTGACAAAAGCATGCGGCGGCAACATAGCATTTGCTCTATACGAGTGCACATATACATGCAAATCAACTACGAAGCAATCGGCGCGCGTGCTTGGTTCAGGGGATTTCGTAGTCGGGCACACCCGACTAAAGCGTTCTTACTTGTTCTTTTTTGAGTTCGTCGCTCTGGGCATGTGCAAGTGCAGCTTGTTGTTGTTGTTTTACCTTTGCATTTGCGCATTGTGGCGCTCACGGACGACTTGAACCCACCGACACTCCCACCCCCAGAGCTCGTCAACAGCCATTGTACTGGTTACCTTTTTTTACCCGCATCGTCGCATCGTTTGCCGCTCGTTTCGCAACTTCGCGTTAGTTGTTAAAATTTGCTACCCTAATAAACTAGAGTATTACTATTTATTTAGGAAATATGCTACTTCATAATAATCACAGCTGAGTCAATTTTCAATCCTGTATGAAGAATATAAAATCTAGTCAGTAAAACAAATATCAAATAAGATATACATCCTTAAAGACTTACAGCAGTTCTTGACAATCAACACTTTAAATTTGCTACATGGTCGCAAGGGTATTTATTAGTCGACATCAAAAAGACAACTGTAATTTCTTGTGTTCTTTTCGCGATGGTTTCAAAGGCAGCTGCATACACACATAGAAGATATACAATTGTGTTCAAAAAACAAGTAAGAACGCTCTAGTCGGGTCTGCCCGACTACGAGATCCCCTGAACCAAGTCCGAGGCGGCGTTTAAAACAATCTAGCTTACATCTTTTATCTGTACATATTACCCTCTGTGCACACACACACACGCACACATATACATACACAAGCACGCGTGTCGTTTACTGCGTATATGATTTAGGCTGCGCTTGGGATGCATTCTGGGCAGCATTATGAGAAATTGATTGTTAAATAACTTCGGTTCTAGATTTACTTGCTGAATGAAATTTTCAGGACATAATATTGGTATCTAATTGTATATACATGGCACATCAAGCATTTTTAACTTTCTGGCCAAATTTTGACCCTTTAAATAAAGATTAATGCTAAAAAAAAAATTACCAATTAGATTGATTAGATTGATTTATTATAAATTAACAGAATTGTTTTTTCTAACAAGTAACAGGTAGTATTAATATTAAATGAAATCTAAAAAAAATGGTGTATTTCGTTAAAAAAATTATTGGCACACTTAGTCTACTTATGTCTTTCTTTTAATAATTTGACTGATGTGATAAATCTTTTTTGGGTATTTGACATCCTGGTATATTCCGTTATTCAAAATTTATTCTATTTTTATTTGGAAATTGAAAATTAAGTTAGCACAACAACTAGTGTGTTGTTTGCTTTTAAAATGGTACCTAAGCAAAAATAAACCACCATATCTCTAAGGACAATAATCCTACATATGTACGATCAGAACATATCATATGCGGAAATCGGGGAAATTATGGATAGAAGCCGCTTTACCACCAGAAACATCGCACAACGCTCCAAAGGAGCCTCAAACTTGGAGAATTCCAAGCAGACAGGTCGCCCAAAATTATTGAGCAGCCGCGAATGCAGCCAAATCGCTTGGAAAGTAAAAGCGGACCGCAATATATATTCAACACAGATCGCTGCTGACGTAAAAAAATAAATTGGGAAGGATGTTCACCCGATTCCGGAACGCAGAGTACTGCAGGAGGCCAACTACCATGCGCGTGTGGCTAGACGAAAACCGTATATCTCAAATGCCAATAAAAAAAGACATTTGGACCCCGCTGAGGAATTTATAGGCATGGCCTTGGACTACTGCCATCTGGTGATATTTTCCGATGAAAGAAAATTCAACATCTTCCGATCGGATGGTCGCCAAACCGTGGGGGTAGTTGGGCTGTTTGGTTAAAATCATTCAGTCAAGTCGACTCGCAGACAAATTTGTTGCACAGTGGATGTGGCCTCCTCGTGGTTACCCCTGGGTTATCGGTCAGTGTGTGTCTGACCCAGCTAATGCGAGCGGCGAAATTGGGTCACCAACCCGTAACTGTTTTGGAGTTTAAATTGGAAGTATCCTTTTGGTTTACGCGGCCTGACCAGAGGCCTTAAAGCTGGTACCACGGGTAATCAGGAGCCAACGGAACTTGTTCCGTCCTGGTTAATGGTTGCGGCCCTTCGGGGAGTATCGTGGTGGTTGTGGTTTAATACCCAAATGCGGGTAGAGAATAAGTCTCGGCGTGGCGTTGCGCTAAGAATCACCCGGTTGATTCCGTTTGGCCGTTGCCCAAAAAGCGGAAGAGGTAAGGTAGGCCTCGCACCAAACCAAGGTGGAAAATACGACCAAACAGAAGTATTTTTAATTGGTACCGGAGGAATAAATATTCCAAGGGGGCGCTTATTGACGCTTAATTCAATTCAGTAATACGCTTACCGTGAGATTGAGCCAACATGGCAGGTGCTCACGATAAACCAATTATATAAATGTCGCCAAACCGTTTGGATAAGCCTAACACTGAATTCGAACTTTAAAATATGAGACCAACTGTTAAGCATGGTGGTGGAGGGGCTATAGTGTGGGGTTACATGTGTGGGTGAATTGGTTTTCATAGACGGCTTCATGGACAAAACTGGATTACTTAATATTTTTAAGGAGAACTTCGAGAAAAGTGGCGAAAAAGCAAATATACCAAATGCATTCACATTTCAGCATGACAACGACCCTAAGCATTCTGACCATATTGTGAAAATGTGGGTTGTTTATAATGCCGCCCATGTGCTAACCCACCCACCACAGTCCCCAGACCTCAACCCGATTGAGCATTTATGGGAAGAATTGGATAGGCGTGTAAGAAACCGGGCTATATCAACAAAAGCCGACTTAATGCAAGCCCTAGTGCAAAAATAGCAGAATATTGGGGAGAAAAGAAAAAAAAAATTTATCGACTCAATGCCGGCTCTCTTATCACCCGTCAGTAAGGTTAGGGCTTGAGCACATAATATTAGCAATTTTTTTTGTATTGTATTTTTAAGTTTTTCTTTGGGTGTGCCAATAATTTTGTTCAACGAAATACACCATTTTTTTTAGATATCATTTAATATTAATACTACCTGTTACTTTTTAAGGAAAAAAATTCTGTTAATTTATAATAAATACTTCAATCTAATTGGTAAATTTTTTTTAGCATTTATCTTTATTTAAAGGATCAAAAGGTGGCCAGAAAGTTAACTAGAGGGATGGGCTAACTTCGGCCATGCCGAAGTTTGGTAATACCCTTGCAATTGCAAAGGATATAGATACAGTTTTTTCTGATTTGCCACGCCCCCAACAATTGGATATATATCATTTTTGGGCAATCTATTGAGCAGGACAACAGTAACTTATATATCAAATTTTAAAGCTCTACCTATAAGACTTTGGAAGATATAGTTTTCTCCGATTTGCCACGCCCCCAAGAGGCGGATATATATCATTTTTCATAATTCAATAAGTCGAAACAGTCAAGCCTAACGTCTGTGTCAATTTTTGGAGCTCTAGCTGTAAAATTGTAGAAGATATAGTTTTATCCGATTTGCCACGCCCCTAATGGGCGTAGATATATATTCTTTATGCTTTTTTTTTAGGGGTGGTTGATACAAATATATGTTTTAAGTTTCAACTCTCTGGCTTTAACAGCGTCAAAAATATTGAAGGATTTATGTTGAGCACTATATAGACTTTCCCGATTTGCCACGCCTCAAGAAGGCGGGGATATATAACTTTTTGATCAATCTGAAGGGGAGGCCAACAGTATATTACTTTCCAAATTTGGATGCTCTAGCTTTAAAACTGTAGAAGATATAGTTTTTTCCGATTTGCCACGCCCCCAAAAGGCGTAGATATATATTCTATATCTTTTTGTATTTGGGTGCATATCAGGAGTATATATTCCAAATATCAAGTCTCTGACTTTAATAACGTCGAAGTTATCCCACTAAAACATTTCTTAAAACCGATCTGTCCTATGGGAGCTATAGGATATAGTCATCCGATCCGGATGATTCCGAGATATACAATGCCTGCAGCACATTCCAGCCTATGTGCAAAATTTCAGCTCTGTAGCTCTTATAGTCTCGGAGGAGATTGCGTTGATCCAGACAGACGGACAGACATACAGACGGACATGGCTATATCAACTCAGCTCGTCTTGCTGATCAAGAATATATATACTTTATATGGTCGGAGATGCTTCCTTCTCTGCGTTGCAAACTCCTGACCAAAATTAATATACCCTTTTTGCAAGGGTATAAAAATGCTTGCTGTGCCAATAATTTTTTTCGTCACTGTATATGCGAAATCCCAACTCCCTAGTAATTGAAATACGTTTTTTTCACTTATGGGGCTAATGGGGGGAGGTATCCAAAATTTAAAAAGTTTATTATCAACACAAACCTACATAGACAATTTGGTGTCTCTAGCTTGTATGGTCTTTAAGTTATAGCTTAAAAACAAAGTCAAAATATCGATTGTTATCGATAATAGGGAAATATGATGAGTTATCGAAAAAAAAATAAACTAGTACTGCGTATGGTATACAAGAATATATATATAAAATTTCGAATCCATAGCTTTTGTGGTTTACGAAATCGCTGCTTTCATACAGACGGACGGACGGACAGACGGACATGGCTAGATCGACTCAGCTCGTCGTCCTGATCAAGAATAAATATACTTTGTAGGGTCTGCCACGCCTCCTTCTGCCTGTTACATACATTGTCACAAAGCCATTATACCTTGGAACACCATTTTCAATGGGTTCAGGGTATAAAAAAGGTAACTGTATTTGAAAGCGCGTAAAAGTAACGAAGCAGTAAATGAATCGGAAACATCAACGCCGGCAGAGCTAAGCAGAGGTCTGTATGCACTTATATACATACTATATACACATACTAGCTGTACACATATGTACATACAGTTGTGTTCAGAAAAATAGGAACGCGTTTTCATGTACCAGTAAAATGACTTTTTCGACAAAAGTCTGACTTTGAAATTGAAAAATTGTTCACAGTTATTAAAGAGTGGAGTGTCAACAACTAAATAGAGGAAAAATCCCGTTAGTTTTGCATTCCATTTTTTTTTATAGATGAATATAGACATATGCACCGAGAATGGGTTGTTCATTAAAATAGGAATTTCGAATTTTTTGTGCTAAAAAAAATTTAAAAAACTGAACTAAAAAATTTAATGTATTGCCATTAGTTAGTGTTATTTATACAAGAATTAAAAAAACAAAAATATGTTTGAAAAAGTTAAAAATCTTAATTTTTAAGCGGTTGAGGTTATCATTGGTCGGTGGTGATGTTAAATCCAATGGATCGCGTATAAAATAAGTGCTAGGCATATAGGAATTCAAAAATATAGTTTGATGATCCACTACAATGGTATAAAACTCTATTTATTATAAAAGGAAATCTGAAAATTAAGCTGATACACGAAAAACGAAGCCGATAGACGATATACCCATTTTGCGCCATAGTGAAAAAACCCCGTTACCATCCTTTCTGGATGGTGATGATGTATAAAAAATTATTTAAATCAGTCTGTTTATACAGTTATAGTTCGTCTTCAACTGATCGAACAAAATTTCAATGCCAACACTACCAGGGAATGGATCATATTGGCCTAGACGCATGACTTAAATTTGCAAAGCCCCCATGTGGACTTACTGGGAGAGCAGTGAAGCCACAAATTTTTGACGGATAAGTCCAAAGTCATACTTTTTTTGGTGGATCAGGCTCCACAAAGTAGATTCGGCCCCAATAAATATCGGGGACAACCCACAGTCCACCCATTAGACAGTTTTGCACGGTGGGCTAAGTATAATGATATGGGCCTGGTTTTTCTCCTAGTGGGTATAGCCTATATATGACCTGGATGGCTACGTAGACAAAGCTGTGTTTCTAAATAGATTAAAGAAAACATCCTGCTATCATATGAAGCTTGGAAAATTCCACTAAAATGGATATTCCAGAAGGATAATGATCTTAAGGTTACCTGCAAGCCGGCAAAGGCTTAGTTTGCATCCGTGAATATGATTTTGTGCTATTGCTAGCTCAGTACCCGAACAAGAATCTATATAAAAACTTATGAGGATTTGTTAAAAGACATCTAGGAACTGGAAATCCGGCAAAAAATAACCAACTTTGGCAGCCTGTTCGAAATGGATCACCCAAATCCTTTTGAAACGTGGTCAGGATCTTTCCGAATCCATGCTACGCTGGGGCTTAGCAGTTTTAAACAATTAGGGCCTCAAAACAAAATATCAGGACATAACAAATAAAAAGTAGTAGTTTAAGTTAATTTTGACTTAATTTTTTTGTATTATTTAAACTTTTTAATAGGCATTCCTATTTTAATGAACAGCCGAATTTTCGAGCAATTTTTTCTTCAAGTCCTGGTGGGCAAATAAAAAAATTTTTTTAGCCAAAGTTGTTTTAAATAGTTTAAAATATATGTAAAGATTCCTCATTTTTTTTCCTCATTTCATGTCGATATTTTGTATTAATCATTAGATATTTGACAAATTGCATGAAACTCAACCGCGTTCCTATTATTTTGAACACAATTGTATGTACGAACATACGCGCATGATTATGTCTCGACTGTGAACGGTTATCGCGCATCTCAGATCGCTGACGACGCGGCTGCTGGCGACGTCGGCATCGACGCTATTACGCATTAATTGTGGGAATTTACATTTTTCTGAAACAAGCGCACATGTGTCCTGTGTGGGTGGTTGGTAACAACAACCACCAGAAAAATGAGACAGCGGTGCAGCCGCCGCTGTCGTTACGCATACAGAGAATGCACCACAGCATCTCAAGTACAGAATTCGAAACAGCGCTGATGTGGCAATCAGCGCAGCATTGACATTGGCTCTGGTGCTGCTACTCTTCTTCTTAATTTGTTTGTTCTTTTTGCTGGTTTGGCTTGGTGTGGTGACTTGCCGAACCGGTTGTGCCGGCATTTCTCACAGAAAAAAAGATAAGTCACACACACACAGGGACATTTTTTTGACATGTTAACTACGGCTTGGAAGGCTACTCGCTCTCTTTGCTTTGAAATGAATGTACTTGATTTATATTTGTACATTTTGCTGTTTCTTGCATTCCATAACATATACACCAACACACACACGCGCTTTGAGCCACCTGAAGCTCCGATTAAACAATTTTGCTTTTACCTTTTATTCGAATTTGTTGTTATATTTGTTGCTCTCACTCTCGTTAATAGTTTTTGTTATTCAAAAGTTATCAGCAAACATTTCGCAACATTTTATACGCTAACAGTTTGCAAGGCATTTATTGTGCTCTCTTCAATTTTCGCAAACACTTTATTGAGCTCTCACAGCCGCTCAGATCAAACTCTTACTCAGAGCCATGTACTTTCTATGCACACATTTGTAAGTATATGTACAAGCACAGTAAAAAAAACGCATACAAAAACCGAAAAAGAAAATAATAACTGAAATATTCGTTTATATTTGAAAAGAGAACAAATCAGTTGGTTTTACGCGCACACGGTTGGACCACCTACAATAACAAGCGTTCCGTCAACTGCGTAGCACACACGTCGCGCAGCGTTGCTTTCTCAATGAGCACTAAAGTGAAATGTAGAACAAAATGAACGCCTCAATTACCGTTCTATGTATCGTGTGACGTATTCGTAACTTGAATGCAGCTACGCGCTGCTACCGTCGTAGAAAAGAAATGCAGTGCATGCTGCGTTTAGTTTAAGCTAATTTTAAAAAACATTTTAATCTTAAAACATAAAATTCTAAACAATATTTTCCACAGTTGCGGGCGCGCAGCTTAGCGAGAGCACGAACCACAAAGAGCAACCACGTAAGCGCAAGAAGAGCAATGTTAACGCAAGGTGAGTCAAACTATCGAACGATTACCGTATGAAGTTTCCATTACCAATTTCAGCAATACATGCTAACAAAAGCTTGCAGATGTTTAAGGCTCGTCATTACATTTAGCTTTGAAAATCGTATTAAGTTGGTATCCAAATAAAAATCAATTATAAATTTTTTTTGTGTTTTTTTTCACAATTCGACCGACATTTTTTATTTATAAATTTATAATAAAGAATTAAATTTAATACAATATTAGCGAAAAAAAATTTAAAACACACGCATTTATAAGTACAGTTAATAAATTAAACAATAGCGAGTTGCGTTTAAAAAAAAAACTAGGTATAGATTTGGGATAACCAGCTATACGGATACACTACCCAACAATTTTATTTCGAGAGTACACCAATAGAAGTTGGCCTTCTTCCTGCTTCTTGCGGTGTAGTGTGGAAATAAATGCATAATTAATTAATTAAATAAACGCCTTAATTGTTTTTTTTTTGTTTTTAGTATATACACAAAGAGTTTTACAACTACGCAAAGACGAAGAAGAAGAAACATATATAACATACATACATAAATTTATCAATTAATCGGTATTTTTTCAATTAAATTTTCTCAAACTTTGAGTTTGGCAAACTAAAAAAAAAATATATTAAAATATTTCACTTGCACGCAAAAATTTGAAAACTTACAAAAAAAAATAGATATAGTAAATTAGCACCTATTATTTTACTTTATTTTTATTTATGCTACGGCCAGTGGGCGTGGCAGTGCAGACACCACTCGAAGCTTCTCTGCGGGCAGCATTTGAATAGTATTTATAAAATAAAATTTATTTATGTTTATTAATTCTGGACTTGCTTTTCATATTAGCAATATAAAGAAAAACTCAAATCAGACACTCAGTAAATCACTCACACTCACTCACATCTACACACTCACTCTCTCACATACACTTACTTAGCATAGTTATCTTTAGTACAAATTAATATAGCACTTGTAACTAATTCAATCAAAATTTGCAAGTTTCACTGAAAAAATATTATAAAAAAAATAAAAAGAAACATAAAAATTATATAAGTAAACCGTTTCGCTTTAGAAAGTGCTTAATTTCGTGACTAGGCAAGTTTTACGTGTTTTTTTTGTTTCTTTTCACAAAAAAAATCAACGAAACATCGCACATAATTCTTTTTTCTGCTGTCGTTTTTGCGCGCGTTTTAGAAACGCTCACACGGCTTAAAAATTGGCTAAGCGCTTTCTATTTTTTAGTAGGTTTGTTGTTTTTAGAACCGTTGCTTGTTTGCATCTAGCTGCGTTTTTAGTACGTTGTTTAGTGCGATGTTAATTGTTCGTTTTTTGTGTATTTTTGTTTTTAAATTTCGACAGGTGCTGCTGCAGCAACGTCTTTACAGATGCTCATCCCCATGGTAACCGTTGCGCAACGGCTGTCGCTCCTGCGAATGATCCGCCGGCCGATTGCGCTTGAAAAAGCCGCACTGAAGAAAAATATATAACATCGAATGTAATTGCATGTAAGTGCATAGTCTTGGTGTATGTTCACTGAGTACTCACCTTGTAGAGGAGCAGGACGAGCAGCAAAAAGATAAGAGCACCCGCACACGCTGCCAGAACAACCACCCACAGAGGCACCACATCGGGCACCTGCTGCGGCTCCGGCTGCGCCTTGTAGAAGATCTCGTGCGTCTTCAGTATCTTCTCCTTGGGCTTGCCAATGAAGGGCAGACTGGTCACATTGGCAACCGCGAGCGTTGACACATTCAGCGGCACAGTGGGCGCCAGTTTCTCCATGGTAGTGGCCACCATGCGTGCGCGTATGGCCACAAACGCTGCATCCGCATCCTCATAGCCGAGATTCTCCAAATGACAACGTAGCCGACGACATTGGACACCTAGGCAGGGTGACGTGCCATCCGCCAGGCGCATCTCTATTGTTGTAGGCATTTCGCGTCTGAGCCGACGTGGCGCAGCGTTCGAGTTCGAGTTGGAACTGGAACTGGAGCTTGAGCTATGCCATTGGCCGAGCGCCTTTTGTTGCTGATTATCCTCGTCGTAGAAGTCCTCGTTTTCGCGGCCATAATACGGCTTGCTGCCCGAGCTGTAGACCACATGATGCTGCACAGCCGGCTGACGGAACTGTATCTGGCTATTGTGCAGCTCGTTATCCACGTTGCCGCGATTTAAGGTGCTAAGGTCAAAGGTGCCCGCATGGAAGTTGCCATTGCGTCCGCCATAGTTCGACTTGTCCGCCAATCCACTGCCCGCCAGATAAAGCTGCTGCTGCTGAGGTCGCATTTGGTAACTGGAGCTGGAGCTAGAGGTGACCTGTGGAGGGGCCATTTGAATGTGACCATGTGTACTATGGCCATGCAACTCATCGCTGGGCGGGACGGGAACGAATCCTGCACGAGCGAAAATGGCGCTGCTCTGGTTAACGTTGGCTTCGTGGTGGGTATCCGCTTGATTGGCACGATCCAGATGCACAAAAGAGGCATCTCCAGCTGCATCCTGCGCATCCTCGCGCTCCAGCAGCTCCTTTTGCTTGGCCGTCAGGCTACGCTGATAGTCGTTGCCGACAGTGACGCCGACCGTGTTACCCGTTTGAATGCCATGGGAAATCTCCAGATGACCAGCAGCCTCATCTCCGCCAGCTTGGCCATCCGCAGGCAAAGGCACGGAGTTGCTAATCGCGCCTTGGGCATGCAGATACGACTTGTTTTTCTGTTTCTCGTTTAGCTTAAGACCCAGTTCGTTGACTTCGATTATGTCGCAGCGGATTTTACCGCCCGTCTCCGGCTGATTAAGTATATACATGAGTGGATCACCAGATTCAGTCTGATATGGATAGTATATGTCGACGACGGCGCCCTCAATGTACGAGCTGAGATTGTTGCGCAGCTCGTAGATGTGCACTACCTGTGGGCCGAGTTCCTCCTCGGTGGTGGCATTTCCGGGCGCCTTATAGTCGGACGCCTTGTACACCTGATAGTCAGGCAGTGAGGTGCCCTTGATGGTCAGATCGGTTTCAACCCAGACGCCGATGCTCTTGCTGCCCACGTTATCGAACTCCGAGTTCTTGCGCTCAACATTTGTCGAATTAGCCACCCAATAGAAATCGTAGCTGGACGTCTTCGTGTGCTTCTCCGCCGGGACAAAGCTGACCGCAAAGTGCGTCTGAATCAAATTATCAATGATCAATAGATTAGGATTGAGCTCTGAAAGACTAGCTATGGTATGTATGTTTATGGCTTACCATATTTCCACCCTTTAGCGGATTACCAATGTCGCATTTGAGGGTGTAGTTGTTGCTGGCATCGGGAGCTGAACAGGTGATGGGCATGTCAATCTTCTCACCCAGCTGCTGCAGCTTGGTGAACTGTAAGTCCTTGGGGGTCATCATGTAGAAAGCGGCTTCGAAGGCATCCTCGTTGTTGTTCTTGATCAGCACCTCAATGGTCAGCGGCTCGCCCGAGACAAACAGATACTTGTCGACGGCCCTAAGGGAAAGGAAGCAAAGGTCAAGCCAATAATTCGAATGAAGAAGGCTTAAGGCTTACGTGACGGTCAGCGCTAGGTCAGGCTCACAGATGTTGTCCGGTCCGCAGTTCTTTTGTATGTTGATTGCATCACGCAGAATGATCTCACGGTTCTGATCGATGACGGGTTCGAGAGCAGCGCGACGTGTGCGGGCTAGGGACTCATAGAGACGGCTGCTACGCAGATTGTAGCGCGCCTCCACCTCAAGGGGCGTCAGCTTGTCCTGGACACTATCCATTAGGTAAACGGTCTCATTAAGGCAATATCTCTGGCCGTAGATGAGCCGAATAGTCTGATTGCGTATATTCTTGCCTTCGTCACGAAGGAAGAACATGCGCGGATTGCGCGTCTTCTTTGCATCCAGCAGCCAGGACACCTCAAAGTCCAGCTGGGTGGGCAGATAGCGACCGGTATAGCTCCAGCAGGTGCTCAACGACATGCATGGCACCTTCTTGTGATCCCGCTGCAGCTGACAGATACGGTCCTCCAGATTAATCAACTTCGAGGAACTAGCAAAGACGGTCTCCGCATTGACAGCAGCCACCGGGCGCGACTTGAAAATGAACACTTGGTCCGATGCATAGGCGCCAACGGCCAAATCCGGATACGTATTGCCATCCATGTCCACGCCACCAGACAGCGCAAAGCCAAAGGTTCGCGGATATGGAGCCGCCTCCACAAGACTCTCGGCTCTAATGATTTGCGACGGTTTTAGTAAGGGACCCATCGCAGAGCCATGATAGATGTACACCACGCCGCGACCCTCGGGTCCATCGTAGGGTGCACCCACAGCAAAATCGCCATAGCCATCACCGTTCACATCGCCTAGCGTGGTCAGCGCCAGACCAAAGCGACCCTTGGTCTGAAAGCCTTCGCGTATGAACTCTTTGTTCCAGCGCGTTGACTATAAAGCAGGAAAATCAATATGTTATGTTATTCCACTTCACTAAGTTATATAACGTCGAAGACTTACTTGAGATGTGCCGCCCTGCAGTACCACATAGACACGTCCCACATCGTACTTGCCCTCCACATTGGCCAGCTCCGTATACATGGGCGCACCGATGATAAGATCGTCGAGGCCATCGCCGTCCACATCGCTGCTGGCTAGGGAATAGCCAAAGTATTCGCCTATTTGGTGGCCCGATATATTCAAGATATTAGCCATGTTCCAGCGATTGACAACGACCTTGCCCGAGAGATTGGCGCCACGCGGCATGCCAATGGCGACATCTTCAGTCCGATCGGCATCAAAGTCTCCGGTGATCATCGAATAGCCCAAGTAGGAATCATCGTTGGCCGATGTGCTTTCCGCCGTGGAGAATACCTGATTCTCCGGCTTGGTCACATCCTGCGATATCGCTTGACCTGTGAATATGGCGGTTAAGTTGGTGAATGCGATTCGTTCGGTTCGATTCTGTAGGATTGTCTTTCAGATCAGTTTTAGGTAAAATGTGTTGATTTATTAGGTACGATTATAGCGACATGCCAGATGACAGTAACAACAACAATAACAACAACAACGATAATAATAATAATAATACTAATATGCAAGATAAAATAAAGTTCTGAAAATCTACAGTGGCTACGATTACCAAACTACAGCAGGATATAATATGGGCTACCGTTAAATGTGGATTAGTGCCGGGGGTCCATGTGAGAAGGAGTCTGACATGCGATTCGTCATTAATTGATCGGTTAGTAATAGACCAACAGCCAATATCCAAGCCCAAATAATAAAGTTCACGAGCAGTTTTTAAGTTAACTTAAACCAAGACTTAGGTGTAAGATGTGGAACGGTTAAAGCAAGCGAAAAACAGAGAGAGAGAAGAGAGATAGAGAATACGATATATTTCAATATTGCTATTTCTAGAGTCTTATGTTACAGTTGACAGCCATCTTAACATGATGTTAATCCATTTTTATACGTTTCAACCACTGTTAAAAGACACTAGGTTACGCAAAGACAAGTTCCGTTACTTTTAATGTTAACTAACAGACCTCTTGTGACGTCGCAAGTTCAGTTTGTGCTCTGTTAAACTATATGCAGTTTGGCGCGCACTTGATAAGATCTCTCGCAAATGCTTGTAAATATTGAAAATTAGGTATATTGTGTTTTAATCTAATAGTAAGTGTGGTGCGAATGGTCAATCCATTATTCAAACTTAATTTAAGCTCACAACTAAATAAATAATTGTTTGAACTCTGTGGCATGTCGGCAGCAGCGATCATATGCCCAAAATGGATATTGTATGTGAATGAATGCTTTATAAACAAAGTTCAATGCGATCTCGGTACGCGTAATCTTAATTCAAGCTAATATATCCCAACACTTAACTATAATTTCCCTAAGAGTCACATCAAAAAACCTGGTGCCTAACCCTGCTGCAGTGCTAAAAGCAGTCTCAAAAATTACTAAAAACATATGAATCAGCTTAAAAACCGAAGTCAGAGTATAATTGTTGGCATATTGCTAAAAGTCAAAAAGTTTCAGCCTCAGGAAGTTCAAGAAATCTTAGCAAATATTACGAACATAATTAATTATAATTATAGCTTGTAGTCGTCAGATATAACAGATAATTTGAAAAAAATTGTAGATAATCTGGTGTGAATAGATGGTAAACATATAATGTTACCAAAAATATTAAGTTTTGTCAATTAAAGCCAGTAAAAGTCATGCAGAACAAAAATAAAAGCATTACACGGATTGCACGATATATAACTGGATATAAAACAGTTTAAAATAAATGAAATGATCAATCAATAATTTTATTAGCTCTAAGCATCTATAAGCTGCTATAAATTAATACAACATCCAGTTTTTCTTTTGTGTTATTGCTTTAAGAGCAATAACAGTGTCAAAGTTGCTTAATTTTCATACAAAATTTAAATTTCGCGCGCAAGTTTCTGAACATGTGACGTCACACTGTTAACTTAACAGACCGCTTTGCGTAACCTACTATCACTCAATCGTGCGTTTCAACTGCTCAAAATATTTAACATGGTGATACGGAAAGGAACTATATACAAATATTTCTGTATACATGCAGAATACGATATTGCCACCTTGTCAGGTTATGCGCATGTAACAGCATATATTTAACTCAGCCGATCTGGTAGCTCAACTTTGAACACTATCTAATTACAAGATTGTGATAATTAATTTGAATTAAATTATATTTACATAAATTTAAAAATATTATATGAAATAAACTTCGATATATATATAACGTAATAAAGTCTGGCGATCTAGCAGTACGGTTTACGTCTATGTTAAGTTAGCTGCGCAGCGCAGCCTGACAGACAAATGCTGCAAATATCGAAAAAGTAAGACTTTCAAAAAGAAAACATTTGTATTTTTCAATAAATATCGATTGACCATGAGTTTGTTCATTAAATATGGGCTGGACATATCAGATAATTATTGAGATTCAGTAAACTTTGCGCAGGAAAACATTTGCTACGTATCGATATATCTCGACTGAGCATGCATGTATAGTTAAAGCTGCACACACAACTTTCAGAAACATTGTCTTCGAATCGATAAAAATCGATTGACTAGGGATGTGTAACAGCCTACATATCGGAGAAGTATTGAGATGCATAAAACTTTCAAAAGGAAAATATTTGCTATATATCGATTAATATCGAATGAGCATGCTTGTTAAGTTGGCTGCGCATCTCAGCATATTAACTGTATGATCTTGCTTTAACCGTTCATATGTTATTGCTATGTATGTGTATAGCATATAGTAATGCTATGGCCAACTAAATGGGTAGGTACACATGTACCTTTCACCAGATAGCAGGTATTTATAAGGTACATTATATGTACATTGCCGGAGCATTGCTTAGTATAGGCAACAACCAGAGCTGCAGTTTATGGGCCTATGGGGCGTGACGAGGCATACGGGCAAGGCGGAACGTTTGTGTGCGGCTTTCGTTGCCCTCGTTGCACTCGTTGTTAGCGAAGCTTTTCGATGAGTGGGTGTGGGCGTGGGTGGGCGGAGGGGTCATGGTGTAATATAGGCGATCGCTGTCAAATCGTGAACAGAGGCAATCTATCTGACCCGACTTGACAGCCATTCCGCCAGAAGATGAGTTCGGATTGTATTTGATATATGTATGTATATATAGATTATCACACACCATTTTATGTGGGGAGAAATGAGTTTTTAAGCTTACGCCATTTCTTACAGTTCAAGTAATTTGTACAATTTTATTTGTTTCACTTTGTTTTAGGGTTAATGTTGATCAATGTTGTATATAAGGTATATGTTTTTTTTTTATATATATATTTTATTTTTTGCTGATTTTGCAGTGTGAGAAGCGTATTTGCGTATTATAATTATTACCTCCAGTGCCGAAGGGCTGATAATAGGGCGGCTTAAATGGAAACTCGGCATCGGGCGGTATTGAGTAGGTTTGTCCTTTTATTTTTTATGTATTCAGTTTTGTTTTTGTATTATGGTAGCAGAAGTTTTTGATATCAAGTGTTGTAAGGTTTGATGTGTATTTTATGTTTGGTTTTCGGTTGTGGTTGGGTTGAACAAAAGACACAGGTCATGGCGTTCGGTACAGAATGCATAGATGGTTTACATTCGTTTGATTTTTTTGCATTCATATTTGGATACGGTAGAAATTTTGCATGCATTTTGCGCCGAGACAGTGTGTAAATAGGAGCAAAAAGTAAAAGAGAGAGAGTGAAAGAGAGAGAGAGAGAATAAAGAGAATACATAATACATATATTAATTAAAATGAGACAAAAAAAACTTCTAAATATTGAAATAGGACATTATGACGCAATATACGGTAAGGGTACGGGTACAGTTAAATATTTATCGTTATCGATACGGTTACAGTTAAAAATAATAGTTACGAATATGATCACGATTACGATTAAGTTTTACGGTATATGATAGAAATACGGTACAGTAAATGCAGCTTTAAAAACTCTTCGGTTAAATTACAGTACATTACAATAATCAATAGTAAATAATCGATAAGTACACTGACTACACGACTATACTTAATGTGTGGTTAGTTATCGGCGGCATTTCGAGCTGTCGAGTTGTAGATGGTATTTAGATTTAGTCATCCTAAATGGAATTCGGCTTAAATTTTGTTGGTTTATGCTTTCAAGCAGCGACGACACTGAACAACGATATTAAGTTCAATTGTGTAAGAAATTTGGATAGCAACGATAACAACAACAACAGCAACAGTTGTACAGTACCTATGTACACGATAAGTACGAGTTCGAAAACAATCGGTACTGCGACGATATGTTACTTAATGCTATAATAAAGTTATTGGCAGTGTTATCGATAAAAAAAACTATTGATTGTTTTCCAGCTCGTGCCGTATTTGTATGCTTAAGAATATTTGTAAATAGATGTCGCCTACGCGCAGATCTTGAGTTCCAGGCATCTTTGTTAGATACACGAGTTTGATTTTTCGCTCAATTAAATACTAAATAATAGATTAAGCTATCCCAGAGTTTTAGTTTTATCTGTAGGTTATTCGTATTTCGTTTTTGTGTTAGGTTAGGGACGATCTAAAGATGCTCTAAAGATGCTCAAAATTAAACACAAATTAGGTTCAAGGATTTTTGTATACAAAAAGAAACCGGGACTTAAGGGACATCAAACAAGGCGAAGAACTAATGCTAAGTCAAGGCAAAATTTTGCTACAATATCAAAAAAATCTTTAACAAAATTAAAAATAAATAGATCAAACCAACAGCTATGGGACTACGCACATTGTGTATTGAGGGGCATTGGAAGGGGCTCGTTGGGCTGGGTATAAATACTTAAAAGCTTAACTATAATTGAATACAATGGATAAGAGCTGTTGTATTTATAAGTAGTACGAGTACAATTTCAATTTCAATTTCAATACCATTTTCAATTTCAAAATACATACAGTACAAATAAAACTGCACTTTAAAAGTATATTTATTTCATATTGTTTAAAAAAAAAATAAAAAAAGAATAGAGAAACAATAAAACATCGACTTACCTTGCCAGTACCAGCTGCCAGGTGCGCCAATGAACAAACGCGATCCATTCTGCAAATGCAAAATGCGAATACTTAAGAGATTGTGTATGCAAATTTTATGCCACGATTCCAACAAGGTGACAAGTAAACGTGCCCACGCCAACCACAATTACCTAACGTCCTAGACCCAAGCTCGATCCCAGATCCCAGTCTCAATCCAGGTCCAACCCATTTCCACCCCAATCCCCCGTCCCAGTCTCAGCCGCAGTTCGATCCCCATCTTCAGTTCCTGTCCCAAACCCGCCCCAGCCTCAGTCCCTGTGCTAGTCCCAGCCTCAATTCGAACCCAAATCCAAAACTCAGGCCCTTACCTATATACAAGTCCGAATCTTCTTGTATGGCCTCCATGGCATGCATATAATATATAACTCAACAATGTATGCCAAAAATGAAAACATATAAGAAAAACTTGAACAAAATATGTTAAGAGAGTTGTAGTCAAAGCACCGAAGATTAAATACGCTTTATTGTACTTTAAGTTGAGCTTTCGTTTAATTGAAAATTTTTAAGCACGGCAACCAGAATAACCAATTTGTGTTAAAAATAATTTCAACCCAACTAAAATAGCATTCAATAAAATATATTTACTTTAACCAAATCCCACTCCAAGTCTTTGAATCGTGGACTACATGTCCGCTAATATACCCTGTTAAATGAAACTTACACTGTTTACAGCCGCACTGAATCCAGCTTGACAAGAGCCCTGTCGATGATAGCCCCAATTGTCTGCAAGTAAAAAAATGTAGAATATAGAATATAGAATATAGAATATAGAATATAGAATATAGAATATAGAATATAGAATATAGAATATAGAATATAGAATATAGAATATAGAATATAGAATATAGAATATAGAATATAGAATATAGAATATAGAATATAGAATATAGAATATAGAATATAGAATATAGAATATAGAATATAGAATATAGAATATAGAATATAGAATATAGAATATAGAATATAGAATATAGAATATAGAATATAGAATATAGAATATAGAATATAGAATATAGAATATAGAATATAGAATTTGATAATTGATATTGCGTTGTACTTGAAATCTATAAAACATGTATTATTATGTCCACGATAAGAAATGTGTATAATGCGGCAGGCGGTAAGCGGGGCAATCAATTGGAAATAATTATCAGATCAATCCAATAAATTGAACTAGTGATTTGTCAGGCGACGAGAACAGCAACTGGCAAATGGCAACAGGCGACTTGCAACATGCAACAGGCAACAGGCGACTTGAAACATAAAAGGATTAGAGCGCGCGCGCCTCGAGGCAGCAACTAAGGCTGTGACAACACGCCAGCCAGACGATACAATAAACTACAGCGGCAGATCGCCAAACAAAAGCAAACAGGAGACAGACGACCCAAAGGCTACAACAACAACAGCAGCAGCAACAACAATGGGGCCAAGCAAATGGAATGGGGCTTGCGTTGAGGTCCAAACTGGTGACCGTAAGTCCCACATCCTTTTGTTGGCCGTCTTTGTTTGTGCTGTCGGCGAATGTTTGCTACCAAATAAAAATCACGCAATGCTTGCGGCAACAACAGCAACTGCAACAGCAGCGGCAGTTACGGCAGCAGCCGCCACAACAGCAACATGTCGCGCTGCAGGCAATGTTTTTCCTTCTTTTCTCTTTTTTGTGCAGCTGAGCACAAAATCAACAGTCAGATCGTGCGTTTGATCAAATTAAACGATAACAATTTGTCTCCGAAGTGTTTCAATTTGAACGTTCAACCAGCGACAACAACAACAACAGCAGCAGCAGCGACAACAGGCTTGTTGCTGTTGCAGTGGCCAGCGAAGCAACCTTCGCGCATAAGTCAACTTTTAAGGTAAAGTTGACACACACACATACACACACACACACGCACGCGCGCACACACACGCACACGCACGCGCACACACACACACAGACTTGAAGCCTTGGCATTGTGCGTTGCAGTTGTAGTAATTCCCATAATAAAATCGCCCCCGTCTTGAATTACAATTAGGCTGAGCAAGGGCTGGACGCAGGCGCATTGTCGAACTGGGACTCAAACTCGGACGCGGACGCCGACTTCGATGTGGACGCAGACTTGGTCTTGTTCTCGGTCTCAGTCTTGGTCTTGGTCTTGGTCTTGGTCTTGGTCTTGGTCTTGGTCTTGGTCTTGGTCTTGGTCTTGGTCTTGGTCTTGGTCTTGGTCTTGGTCTTGGTCTTGGTCTTGGTCTTGGTCTTGGTCTTGGTCTTGGTCTTGGTCTTGGTCTTGGTCTTGGTCTTGGTCTTGGTCTTGGTCTTGGTCTTGGTCTTGGTCTTGGTCTTGGTCTTGGTCTTGGTCTTGGTCTTGGTCTTGGTCTTGGTCTTGGTCTTGGTCTTGGTCTTGGTCTTGGTCTTGGTCTTGGTCTTGGTCTTGGTCTTGGTCTTGGTCTTGGTCTTGGTCTTGGTCTTGGTCTTGGTCTTGGTCTTGGTCTTGGTCTTGGTCTTGGTCTTGGTCTTGGTCTTGGTCTTGGTCTTGGTCTTGGTCTTGGTCTTGGTCTTGGTCTTGGTCTTGGTCTTGGTCTTGGTCTTGGTCTTGGTCTTGGTCTTGGTCTTGGTCTTGGTCTTGGTCTTGGTCTTGGTCTTGGTCTTGGTCTTGGTCTTGGTCTTGGTCTTGGTCTTGGTCTTGGTCTTGGTCTTGGTCTTGGTCTTGGTCTTGGTCTTGGTCTTGGTCTTGGTCTTGGTCTTTGTCTTGGTCTTGGTCTTGGTCTTGGTCTTGGTCTTGGTCTTGGTCTTGGTCTTGGTCTTGGTCTTGGTCTTGGTCTTGGTCTTGGTCTCGCTCTCGGTCTTGAAAGCACCGCTTCGCACTTGGACAACAGCTCAGCTCAGCTGAGCTTAGCTGTCGGCCACACTTGGCAACGATTGTTGATTCTTGATTGTCGCTTTCTTGGGCAGCTTTTTGCTGCCTCGTGTTCTTTTAAATGGTTACCCAGTTTTTTTTTGTTTTTTGTTGTTTCTTCTCTTTGTGTTTTTTGTTGTGTGTTTTGTTCCCTTGCTTAATTCGTCTTAACTATTAGTTTGGTATTTTGTGCGTTAAGTTGGTATTTATTGCTTTTAGTGATGTCGGAATGTGCTGGGCCAACTGTCATGTGATGAGTAGCTGCTGTTGCTGCTGCTAATCATTTCACAACAACAACAACAGCAACGACAACATTAATAACGCAACAGCAACAACAACAACATCAATGGGAACCAGACAGCGCCTGGCAATGTGTTTGGAATCATTAAATTGGCCTTGAATCGATCACTAGCAACAACAACAACAGAAACAATTGAGCAATCGGCTTGAATAATTGAGGAGATACACCCAAAAATTGGCTGGCTACAATTTTATATGGCTTCAAATCTATTTCTAGGAATTCTAAAACATAAAGTTTCTTCCAATGCTGAAGTTATTTACTTGAGCGGTACAGCCAATGGATCAATGTATCCTCAATGAATCGATTTAGTTACACGTATCTAACAAAAATATGTTTGATGTAATTTCAGCAATTCACTTATGTGATTTCTTTATATATATTATACATAAATATATATACATATAAAGACGAGCATATTTAATTCGATACTGACAGAAATTAAGAATATAATATAAACAAATTTAAGTCGAGAATGTAGATACCTATTTGTATATGTAAATACAATGATTATATTCTAAGCTTGGAGCTTGAAAAAAGTTATTTACGATCTAGATTTAGAGAAATGGGATTCTCATTGTTGCGGCTGATCAACAGGTTTGAAAGTGCCCGACTAGAAGATACCTAGAATGGCGGAAGACAACCAATATGGAATCAAAATATATACTATATATACTATACTATCTTCCAAGACGTACGAAGGTTTTCTTTTATCAATTTCATATCGATATCTCAAAGGACAGACAGACGAATAGATGAAAAGACGGACAGACCAAGGTCTTCCACTTCCTGGTATTTTGACTTTTAATATGATCGGGAAAGAAATTAGTTTCCGACCCTTTTTTCTAGCCCGATTGTCCCGAAAAACTTTTGATTTTTCCGCGGGTCCCAACTTTTCAACATTTTTCAACATTTAGATAAACATTTGTATTTAAAAATCATATTTTCTCCTGTAAGACGTGTATTTCTTGTTTCCAAGATTCTACTAGAAGTAAAATATACTCTGTCACTCGTTTCCAAAGATGTTCGAGCATCAAGTACTTGCCTAACAAGCATTTGTAACAATGGTAATTCATCGCATTGTTGTCAAAATAATAAAATATTTGAACCTCTCTTAAATTTAATATGATTTATATAAGAATTAATTTCCTCGTCAATATCATTCTTATGTTCTTTGATAAATACAAGTAATTTGATCGATTATTAATTTTCTTATCGAGACCCGCGGGAAATTCGGGATCAAGCACTCATCCCGACCGTCTCGGAGTTTTCTAAAATCTTTAACATCCCATCCGATCCCGAATGTTTTTTCGGGACATTAATATGGTAAGCCTTGAATACAAGACAATCAAATCGATCGATTCTTCAAGTAGAATTGGAAGATGTACTTCTATATTGATCATCATTGATCTAAAATAATAATTTTAAAGCATTAATATTCAGTAGTCTGATAAATAATCCCTAATATAAACATTTCCTTTTTTTATACCTTGAACATGTTGAAAATGGGAAATCAGGGTGTAATGGTTTTGCAAAATGTATGTAACAGGCAGACCCCATAAAGTATATAAATTCTTAATCAGGGCGACGAGTTGAGTTGATTTAGCCCTGTCCGTCTGTCTGTCCGTCCGTCTATCTGTCAATCTGTCCGTCTGTCCGTATGTATGAACGCGTCGATCTCAGAACCAATAAGAGCTAGAGACTTGAAATGCACGAAGTTCCTTGTATACAGCACGCATATTAAGTTTGTTTCAGATATTTGATAACTTTTTCTATCTTAATGATATCGATTAAAAACCTTATCGACATTCAGTTTTTTAAACATGTCTATCACATCTTTTGAGCTACAATCATCAAATTTTGCACTTGCCTCCTTGTAATTAAAATACAGTTTAAATTATCTAATATTTTGGATATCGGCTCCACATCTCACAAAATCAATTAAGTCAAAAATCAATTTTTTCAAGCCACAATTGAATTTTTATACCCTTGCAAAAAGGGTATATTAATTTTGGTCAGAAGTTTGCAACGCAGAGAAGGAAGCATCTCCGACCATATAAAGTATATATATTCTTGATCAGCAAGACGAGCTGAGTTGATATAGCCATGTCCGTCTGTCTGTCTGTCTGTCTATCCGTCCGAACAACGCAATCTCCTCCGAGACTATTAGAGCTACAGAGCTGATATTTTGCACACAGGCTCCAACCTGCTTCTGGCATTGTATATCTCGGAATCATCCGGATTACACAACTATATCTTATAGCTCCCATAGGACAGATCGGTTTTAAGAAATGTTTAAGTGGGATAACTTCTGCGCTATTGAAGTCTTAGACTCCAAATTTGGAATATATACTCATCCCGCTCCCATTTAAAAAATATAGAGTATATAGCTACGCCCTAAATCCTCCCCTCAGATTGATTGTTAAAAAAGTTATCTATCCACGCCTACTTGGCGCTTGGCAAATCGGGAAAGTCTATGCAGTGCTTAACATAAATTCTAAAATTTTTTGGATGCTGTTAAAGCCAGAGACTTGAAACTTAAAACATATACTTGTATCAACCACTCCTAGAAAACAAGTAAGAAAGCTCTAGTCGGGTCTGCCCGACTACGAGATCCCCTGAACCAAGTCCGAGCTGATGTTTTAAACAACCTAGCTTACATATTTTATCTATACATATTACCTCTGAGCGCATATACACATGCACACATACACACATGCACACATATACACATGCACACATTTGTATATACATGTACACATATACATACCATGCACACAGAAGCACGCGCGCTGATTACTGCTTAGTTGATTTGAATGTATGTGTGCACACGTACAGGCTGCTGCCGCGTGCTTTTACAATGTTTCCTTTAATAACTTCTGTATTACTTAACGGATTTGAATGCAATTTTCTGCATTGAATGCTATTAATTTATTGAAAATACGGTTTTCACTAAAAAATTTGAAAAAATTAAATTGTGGCTTTGATAATTTTTTTTTTAATAAATTTTTTTTGTTAAATGTGGAGCCGGTATCCAAAATATGAAAAAATAGAAAATGTATTTTATTTACAGAAAGCTAAAAACAAAATTTGGTAGCTGTAGCTAAAAATATGTAAAAGATATGGTCAAAAAACTGAATCTTGATAACGTTTTAAATCGATAACATTGAAACGGAAAAATTTATCGAATATCTAAAACAAACTCGATATTTTCGCTGTATACACAGACCATCATGCAAAATTTGAAGTCTCTAGCTCTTATAGGTTCTGAGATCGACGCGTTCATACATACGGACAGACGGACAGACGGACAGACGGACGGACGGACGGACAGACAGACGGACAGGGCTAAATCGACTCAGCTCGTCACCCTGATCAAGAATATATATACTTTGTGGGGTCTGCCACGCCTCCTTCTGCCTGTTACATACTTTTTGCAAAACCATTATACCCTGATTTCCCATTTTCAATGGGTTCAGGGTATAAAAAGATAAAGTATCAATATCTACGCCCATTAGGGGAGAGGCAAATCATAAAAAACTGTATCTTCTATAATTATACCCTGAACCCATTGAAAATGGGAAATCAGGGTATAATGGTTTTGCAAAAAGTATGTAACAGGCAGAAGGAGGCGTGGCAGACCCCATAAAGTATATATATTCTTGATCAGGGCGACGAGCTGAGTCGATTTGGCCCTGTCCGTCTGTCTGTCCGTCCGTCCGTCCGTCTGTCCGTCTGTCCGTCTGTCCGTATGTATGAACGCGTCGATCTCAGAACCTATAAGAGCTAGAGACTTCAAATTTTGCATGATGGTCTGTGTATACAGCGAAAATATCGAGTTTGTTTTAGATATTCGATAAATTTTTCCGTTTCAATGTTATCGATTTAAAACGTTATCAAGATTCAGTTTTTTGACCATATCTTTTACATATTTTTAGATACAGCTACAAAATTTTGTTCTTAGCTTTTTGTAAATAAAATACATTTTCTATTTTTTCATATTTTGGATACCGGCTCCACATTTCACAAAAAAAATTTATAAAAAAAAAAAATTATCAAAGCCACAATCTAATTTTTTCAAATTTTTTAGTGAAAACCGTATTTTCAATAAATTAATAGCATTCAATGCAAAAAATTGCGTTCAAATCCGTTAAGTAATACAGAAGTTATTAAAGGAAACATTGTAAAAGCACGCTGCAGCAGCCTGTACGTGTGCACACATACACTCAAATCAACTACGCAGTAATCGGCGCGCGTGCTTCTGTGTGCATGGTATGTATATGTGTTCATGTGTATACAAATGTGTGCATGTGTATATATGTGCATGTGTATATGTGTGCATGTGTATATGTGTGCATGTGTATATGCGTGCCTGTGTGTATGTGTGCATGTGTATATGCGCGCAGAGGTAATATGTATAGATAAAAGATTTAAGCTAGGTTGTTTTAATCAGTTCGGACTCGGTTCAGGGGATCTCGTAGTCGGGCAGACCCGACTAGAGCTTTCTTACTTGTTTTATACCTAGAGTCCCAAAACAAAAACGTTAAGCTTCACCGTTTCGACAAAATTATGAAAAATTATATATATCCGCCTCTTTGGGGTGTTGAAAATCGGAGAAAACTATATCTTCCAAAGTTTTATAAGTACAGCTTTAAAATTTGAGATATAAGTTACTGTTGCCCTGCTTAATAGATTTCCCAAAAATGATATATATTCAATTGTTGGGGGCGTGGCAAATCAGAAAAAAAACTGTATTTATATCCTTTGCAATTGCAAGGGTATTAGCCCATCCCGTTAGTTTTTTAACTTCCCTTGGTGTTATATTTCTACATAAGATGATTATTGGTGACATAGACTCCATCTTTCTCTTAGGCCGTCTCAAGTTCTGTGTTCCTGAGAGACCAACCAGGTACGTTCGCCAGTTGCATTTAACTGTGTGCACAACAGATTATTTGCACAATTCGTTTCATGTCCTCTGCCATAATTAGAATCATTTTTGTAGCATCACCTCCTTTGAACTCTCTCTTCCTTTAATAAAAACTACTGTTTCCCCTTACTACTATCAACTTTCTATTTATATTTACTTACATTACTTATCTCATTATATACTTATTTTGATTAAGTTTTAACAAAAACTTTTAATTGATTTAGCCCTATAATATCACTGGCTACACTTGGCTGTGATTTGGGGCATAACTGGCCGGTCTGGCAAATAAAGTTCACTCAACGTGTCGGTGATATTATTAGTGTAATCTTTGATGTAATTTAATGTAGGATATCTAATTATTCTATGTTAGATCTTATTTTTACTTATATATTTACATTCTTTTTACTTTCTGTTAACACACGCACATTTTTTTAACTAAATAAATACATCCATACATATATACATACATATATGTTTATGTTAGTATATCTACAAAATAAATATGTATGTTTGTATATGATTTGCATCTGCTATGGATGCTAAAAATAAGCTTGTGGCCATGCCACATGTGTCTACATGTCCAGCAAAATGTGGGGGCACACATAGTCTGCCTATGGCTATAACTACCTATATATACATATATGTATATATACATATGTATATATGTATATATATATATATATATATATATAGATCTTGCATATAAAAGCATGACTAAGCAAACGAATTGGCAGGCAGTTCCGATCTAACAAAAATATCAGACATAATGCACTTCAGATTTTCCCTGCTCTAGGGGATCGCATATAAAAATATTTTGTTGCCTCTTTCACGACATCAAAATACACTAATAGACATCGTTTTATTGCGGGGAATACACATTTGTTGCAAGTCACACCCTGTTGAGTATCATATATTTTTCTTTGGGAAGAATTGGAACATTGGAAAATGGTTT
This sequence comes from Drosophila gaucha, assembly GCA_035045545.1. NCBI lineage: Eukaryota > Metazoa > Arthropoda > Insecta > Diptera > Drosophilidae > Drosophila > Drosophila gaucha. The sequence continues at coordinate 123,596 of JAWNOY010000138.1, forward strand.
CCTACATATATGGGAAAAAAATATTGCGGGAATATGTCTTAATGCGATTAATGTTTGAATAAAACGAGAACATAATACTTGCTCAAAATATTCTAACAGCTTTAGTAAGGGTTAGTAAGGGATTCTTCCTAATTTCTTCACGCAAGAAAGTGTAGATATGATTCCTTTTTAAAATATGCACAACTTTCATTTTACGACATTTATATTTTTAAATTTAATCAGATTTTAATATTATCAAAATTTCTCTCTTTGCTTTATAAAGTGTTAAACTTAAGCTATGATTAAATGCAAACTCTTTAAAATATCATCAATAGCTCAACTACTAAATAAAATGTAAATCAAAATAAAATCGAAATCGTTTTTTTAGTGGCATTTAGATTAAATGGAAATTAATCTGGGGAATCGCCTCAATGTAAGTTATACCACTTAATCGGATACCACTACTTTGTGTTTGCCTTGGCATCCATAAAAGTCGGTTTTTTTTTTGTTTTAAATTTTGCGTTTAAAGGGATTCCCTGGTCGAGCTCAAATTACTTTAATGCGCAAATCAGACGAGGTGTCTGTCGATGGCATTGAAGGCAATTTGGACTGGCTTAATTCTATTCGACCCACTTACTTGTACGACACGGCGATATCTCATGGAACTGGCCGAAGTTGTGCGAGGTGAAGCAGGTGCCCACCGGATCATAGCGCAGGGCCCTCGATGGCGTCATCGTGTGGAAGACGTACCGCGGCGCGCAGGCCTGCAAAAAGAGAAAGAGAGACAGAATAGCCAAAATGAAAAAAAAAAACAATGACAAAACAACATGAGAATTATTTAGCTTTTGGTGGCAGCAGCAGCAAATGCCACGATGTGAAGTTGTGAAAATGCGAAACAATGGCAACATCAAGCAAATCATGAAATGCAGCACACCAAAAATGGCCAAGGTGAATTACGAGACGCGAGACAAGAACGGAACGGAACAGGGCGAATCGGTGCGGTAGGGTGCGGTACGGCATGGTTGATCTTATGGTATAGAGTATGGTACGTTGCGACCCTGGAGCTGCGTCTCCATCTCTAACTCCATTGGCTTGTCTGTCAGCCTGTCGGCATGTTTGTCTGTCTGTCTGTCTGTCTGTCGGTCTGTCTGTCTGTCGGTCTGTCGGTATGTCCATTTGTCTGTCTGTTTATACATATAGTTTTATAATGTATAAATGGCTGGCAGTTGGACATAAAACACGCACGCTGCCGGCGCTGCACACAGACAGGCAATACTTGGGCCTATGGCCCATGCCAAATATGGCTGGCATGCAGTTGGCCCGACCCGGGCCGGCCCGACTAGGCTCGGTTCGGCTTGGATCGGATCGGATCGGAACGGAATGGAGTGGCATTGTTTGATGCTCGCTCTGTGGCACATATGCCAGCAATTACTTTTACAAATTTATACATATTGTACCTTTTATGGCATTGCCAGTGGCAGGATCGCAAAGCCAGCAGCTCTATTGACTTGCTCCTGCTCGCTTGCCACGCCACGCCACGCCATGCTATGCAACGCCACTCCACTCCACTCCACTGCTCCCTCCCCCTCCCCATCAATGCGCTAACTCCATTATGTGCCTCGCACACCTCTGTCCCTGACATCAAGTCCAAAATGACGCGCGTTCGCCAAAAATGCATGCTGATCACATCATCATCGCAGCTCCAAGTCTGGTGCACCAGCCACGCCCAACTCATTCAAATACCCATTGAATGAGAAATCTATGCTCTCGCATTATGCAAGCGACAATACCAATTCACAGTCGCAACCGTAAGACTGTAACCAGGGACGCATAAATCCCACAATATTCTGCAAATATTTATGAGTGACATTTATATATATATTTATAATCTTTTAGTTATATTCTATAAATGGATACGTATATTTAAATATTGATTTCCATTTACTCGTTTATTTCCAAACTGATGTATGAAAAGTTACCGATTATTACTATGGACCTTATTCAAAATATATTATTTATAATTCTAAACAAATAAGAACGTTGCAGTCGGGCGCAACCGACTGCGTGATACTCTGTTCCACTAGGTGCGTGTAAGCTCGCTTTTTATTTTGACTGGAAATTGTCACGCCCCCAAGAGGCGTATGTCAACGGTTTTTACTAAATTTAAGATGGAGGGCAACAGTAACGTACGTCTAAAATTTTGTAGCTCTCTTTTTGATTCGGGGTGATCTACGCGGATATACATTCCGAACTTGAAGTTCCCAACTTTTATGGCGCTCAAAGTATTGTAGAATTTATACAAATCGCTAATGTTCAAAATTTCAAGTATCTAGCTACAAAGGTGTCCAAATGCTTTGAGTTCATACAGACGGAATGACGGACGGACAGCAAGACGGAAATTGCACAAAACCAATATTCTCTTTTTCGCTTTGGGAACAAAGTATAAAAGTATATCCACTTTTTCATAAGCAGATTAGAAAAAAAATATTTTTTAAATATAATAGTTTCTCGACTCGAAATCCTAAATTTTACTTCTACGAAAGCTTTTATGGTTAACAAAACTAAATTATAAATAACAAACTTTGTTTAGTTTCATATGGTCGTTACAAAAACTTTTGTAGCCATACTTACATAATATAAAAAATTGCCATCATATCTTACTAAACAGCACAGCTGCTCTGCGAATGTGTAGCCCATGACCTGTTTTGTTTCAGCCCTGTCACATATATATTTGCATAGTCGCATTTGGAGCGCTGTTTGGAGCACCTTCTCAGGTGCACTCAGTGCGGCCATAAAATTCGAAATAAAGACAATCAGCTGGAGGCTGGTCCAAGACCCGGAGCCATTGAGCAACAATTCAATTGAATTGAGAATGTGCAACAGCACTTTATTGTTGAGGCAGCAACGTTCACTGTCTGGCCCCGTTGACCAGGGCTCACCATGCGGCCAATAAGTTAATAGCGTTTTCCTATTAAAAACTTTATTATCAGAGCCGCATTAAGTAAAAATCCATGAAAGTTGACTGAGTGTTGAGTTGCTTCGCGCTAAGATAGTTAGATATGCAAATAGCGTCGAGCTGCATGGAAGAGGACTCGATGTTGGGCGCAAAAGAAATCTTTGCCCCACACTGTTTTTCCAGTGTTCGTCAATAGAACTAGAATAGCTCGAAGCTCGAATAATTTTGGTTATTCAATACTACCAAATATATAGATTAAATGCAAATATTCTCTTACTCACGTTGGGCGCCATTGGGATTAGTTAGTCGTATTAAGAAATGAAGACATATAGTCTTAAGCCAATATATAATGTCTTGATTATCAGTTTAGTAAGAATCAATATTTGATCAGCAGCTTGCGGTAAAAAAAATGTAGCCAAGGCAATGCAATAAAATATGTCCTAATACGTTTGGGCACCATTTGGTGGACTTTAACTTATTTTAAATAGTTTTCATATTATGTTGTGTACTATTATTATTATTATTATTTCGTTTTTTCTGCTGCATCTTGGCCAGTTGCCTGTTTTGTGGTTTATTGTCCATGTGGGGAACAGAGCGCATACTAAAAATGCCAGCGATAAATTTTTGAGACATTAAACTGCACTTTCGCAGTTGCCAAGAGAATGGACCGATGTTGCTGTTGGTTGGCCCGTACAACAGCAAAAGTCAAAAGTCAACACGCTTGACATGGTCGACATGCAGACGTTATCATTGCGATGCAAAATTTTTGCAAGGATCGCAGATCCCTGATCGCTGATCGCAGTTCTCAGACCCAATCCATGGCCTCTGGCTGCCCGTGTGCGCATGTGCCTGGCCATATTTGAGCTGAGTTCAATAGCGCTGGCAATTTCACAGATCGTGTCGATGATCATGTCGCAATCGCAACAACAAACAAAAAATGAAACGAGACCGCACGACATGCGGCACATGCCCCAAAGCCGCATTGCCCCCAAGCCAACATGGCCACAGTCCACTCGTACAGCGTACTATGTACCATGTACCATGCACCACTCCGAGCAACACCAACCGATCGCCAATTGACGGTTGGAATTGCCATGATGTCACCTTGCATCCCATTTAGACCAGATGCCATTTACTAAAAAAAACTATTTGTTTTCATGCTCCGGCTAGTAACTAGTCGACAAGTAACAATTACAAGGGAAAAGTAAGAAATAAATTCAAACTCATATAAGCTTTTATGGGATACTAAACTAGATACGATAGAGTAATAAGGACAGAAAGAGTAAGAGGAGAATGAATACGAAAAGGGATCTAAAGCTTAAAACCCTCAAGTCATATTTCAATTATAAAGAATTATTTATTAAAGTCTTGCTATAAAATATGAGACATTTGCAGTATTTTATAAAGTCTATGTTCTTCATTTGTATAATAACTAGTTGTAAGCTATACCCGCAGTTTTAAAAAGTCTTTTTTCTGCTGTAGATTGATCAATATCAAATAAGGACCTTGACTGACATTTTTGTTTCTGAAAAAAAAAGTAATATCTAATTAATTTCAAAATTCCATCAAAAGTTTAGCATTAGCCCAATTTCTAGGTAGGCCTAGAAAGTTGTCAAAATGACCTGGTTGGCCTCCCTATTTATCTGGGATTTGGGACATAAACTAAGTGTATCTCTATTCTGTCTGACGTATTTCAATACACTATACCCTTTTGAACTTCGACATATGTAGATAATGCAAACGTAGACTAGGTGTTGAATTCTTCCTCGTTCTCTAATGGCTATGATGATGTAGTCCCGTTGCGCACTTGGTGCAAACATAAATCGATGGCCTGTTAATGGGCATTTGAAGGCCAGGTCAGCGCTGGGTGCGCACGTGGCGGAAGTGACCTGGACATCGATGGCCATCAAAGCCAACTGCAACAACAACAACGACAATGGCCACAATATAACTGTAACAATGGACTGCTTATCCATCAATATTAACGGCTCGTATGCTTGCTTGCCAAATCAAATGGGCCAAATCCAAGTTAATTGAGAACTAAAGTGAAAATCAAATGTTGGCCAGTTGGGTGGGTGGTTGGTTTTTTCTTCTTCTTGTTTTCGGCCTGGCTTGGCCAACAACGCCAACGCAATTAACCAAAGTTGCGACCCGGGGCGCACCTTAAACAGCGCACGGTTTATATAGTTGGTATCTGTGTGTATGTGTTTATGTGTGTGCGTGTATGGTTTACTTGACGCAATCCAAGAAACGACCACGTTCGCAGCGACCACAAAGATGACAACAACAACAATTAAATCAAAACGCATTCAGAATTTTCTTTGTTTTTATTGTTGTTGTGGCTAAGTCCCAACAACAAACAAGTCGGTGTTGATAATAGAAGCTAAGCATGTACAGCTATAAGATACCCTATAGATGAGAAGTATTGCTGGACTTTAAATATATATTTAAAGGATAAATTTTAGTTTAGATGAAGATCGAAATTAAAATATCCAATGTAGTCAACATATTCTTAGTGCTTTAGCCGATAGCAACAGGATGAAAACATTCTGAAAATATTTTGTGCTTGTTGTATTACTTTTTTGATTCAATTTAACGAAAGTGAACATTTGTGTCTAGTTTCGATTTACTTACGTTATATATTGTTTGTCATATAGGGCACCCCATATAATTGATTTGCTATAAAGCATATATCCATCTACAGGCATATACATGTGTGCCTTTTGTGCAAGTTTTTACTATTACAGGGTATAAAAGATACAAACATAAGCTTAAACATAGACACATACAAGTATAACGGCATTGCACACCCACCACAGCTGACATCAAAAGCGAAACTCGCGTCATAAAAAATGTCATTTTGGATTTTTCTTTCAAACTGAAAGTTTCAATTTCACAGTCCCCACTGACACAGGTCTAGCTCTACTGTTGTTGTTGGATGGATGGATGGCCGGACGCCCACCTGCTTTGATGGCATCTCCTGGCTGGTTGCGCTTGCACTTTCAAAGTGCCCATGGGATGTTGTTAATAAGAACCCGCCAGCCAATTAACGAGCTATCGCGTTCCTCGATGATGCCATCAATGCTCATGAAAATCAAACAATCAGACAATCGACCATCACAGTGCGAGGTGCTGCAGAGGTGCCGGGTGGTGCAGCTCAAACAGCTGCTGGCGGTGTGGTGCCGAGTAGAAGAAGTCAGTCAGTGAGTTAGTTGACCCAATCGTTATTGCTGTTGTTGTCACATTGACAGCGGCTTTACAGCATTGAAAGGTGATAAGATAGTTAAAATCCAATTTGTAGATGTGGGTAGATGGTCACCTTATTTTTCATTATTTGAATGGAACTATCGTGGAACTTGTTCCACATAATAATTTTTAGCACACAGCTTAAGTTACATAGGTTCAATAAGAGAACATCAAGGGAGTTTTGGCCAAACCGAGCTGATTGTTATCTTCTATATCGTGAAGTGAATTTTCTATCAGATTTGTTCCATCATGAACAGCTAAAGCTTAGACTAATCCGAATGAAAAAAATGATTTAATGAGTCAAAAATTTCGAAAATATTGAAAAATATTGAAGCAGATGTTGAGAATTAACTTTTTTATAGTTTAAGATATTTTAACATAATATCTGTATAATATGAGGAAAAACCTGCATATCAACAAATGTTAATGTAAACAAGTAAAAACGCTCTAGTCGGGTCTATACTTCTAGAACCTTTGTTCGAGTTTGCATTTTTACATATATTGTATATGGACAGATAATAATATGAATGCAAAAAAACACAAATTTCTAATTAACAAAAAAATCGTTGTCCGTAACGGTTCCGAACCTGCGACTCCACGCTTGTAAGTCACCGTCTCTGAAATTGCGATTTAACAAATAAAATTCAAAGAAAACATTTGAATTTATGTGTTCACACGAATAGACTGTGTGCACAGTATGCACTGCACACATATTGGCGCTCGCTGCTGAGTGCTTTTGCCGCTTAGCAAAATGTTTTGTTTAATAACTTCTTTAATACTTAACGAATTTTTATAGCATTGAATACTTTTAAGATTTTTTAATACTTTTAAAAATTGTAAAAACAATAAATCGTGCACTAGTTTCAACAGAACTTGAATTAAATGGATTTTGTAAATTGTAGAGTCAGTATTCAAAATTTAAGAAAAACTCTACCTTAAAAGATGTAAAAGATATGCTTAAAAACTGAATCTTTTTTAATCGATATCATGGAAACTGGAAAACTTATCGAATATCTAAAACAAACTTGACATGTGCGCTGTATACAAGGACCTTCATGCATTTAAAATTTCAGCTCTCTAGCTCCTATAGGTTCTGAGATGGACGCGTTCACACATACGGAACGACAGACGGACGGACAGGGCTGAATCGACTAAGTTTTTTATGGGTCTGCCACGCCTCGTTTTGCCTGCTAAATACTTTTTGCAAAACCAATTTACATGATTTCCCATTTTCAATGGGTTCAGGGTATACAAATTTAAAACTGTTGTCTTTTTTAATGATTTCTAAATGATTGCCAAAAGATCAACTATTAAATAAAATGTCTAAAAAAATCGTTCAATGAATACAATTTTAAGAGAAATAGTACCCTTCAAATGAAGATAAATAATTATCGAGCGTTTCTTTTAAAAGATAAATAAACTGCAATAATTAGATAAGATATTTCTAATTAGATAAGGTAGATATCGTTAGTAATATTCATTTAGTACTCACCACAACCAAGTCACTGTCCCGCCCGGTGGCTACAGTCGCTCCGAGCCACTGATATGACTTGCGATCAATAGTTTCGCCCATTGTATTCTTATTGTTACCTACAGTGAGGAAGAAAGCAATTGGAAATATTTGGAGAAACGCAGATCCATTAATAACAAGTGCTTTCAATTTATAAGAGTCTCTCACTTTAAGTAAAAAAGCAACGCAAAGCCCAAAAAAAATAAAACTAATTGACGGAAAAACTAGAGGGATGGGCTAACTTCGGCCATGCCGAAGTTTGGTAATACCCTTGCAATTGTAAGGGATATAGATATAGTTTTCTCTGATTTGCCACGCCCCCTACAATTGGATATACATATATAATTTTTGAGCAATCTATTAAGCATGGCAATAGTAACTTATATATCAAAATTTGAAGCTGTATCTATAAGACTTTGGAAGATATAGTTTTCTCCGATTTGCCACGCCCCCAAGAGGCGGATATATATAAGTTTTCATAATTTTGTCGAAACGGTCAAGCCTAACGTCTGTGTCAATTTTTGGAGCTCTAGGTATAAAATTGTAGAAGATATAGTTTTTTCCGATTTGCCACGCTCCTAATGGGCGTAGATATATATTCTTTATCTTTTTTTCTAGGGGTGGTTGGTACAAATATATGTTTTAAGTTTCAAGTCTCTGGCTTTAACAACGTCCAGAATATTGAAGGATTTATGTTAAGCACTAGGCGTGGATATATCATTTTTTGATCAATCTGAAGGGAAGGCCAAAAGTATATTACTTTCCAAATTTGGATGCTCTAGCTTCAAAACTGTAGAAGATATAGTTTTATCCGATTCCCCAAAGGGCGTAGCTATATAATCTATATATTTTTGTATTTGGGTGCAACTCAGGAGTATATATTCCAAATATTAAGTCTCTGACTTTAATAACGTCGAAGTTATCCCACTAAAACATTTCTTAAAACCGATCTGTCCTATGGGAGCTATAGGATATAGTCATCCGATCCGGATGATTCCGAGATATACAATGCCTGCAGCACATTCCAGCCTATGTGCAAAATTTCAGCTCTGTAGCTCTTATAGTCTCGGAGGAGATTACGATGATCCAAACAGAGGGACAGACGGACAGACAGACAGACAGACAGACGGACAGACGGACATGGCTATTTCAACTCAGCTCGTCGTGCTGATCAAGAATATATATACTTTATATGGTCGGAGATGCGTTGCAAACTTCTGACCAAAATGAATATACCCTTTTTGTAAGGGTATGAAAAGATAAGTGTAGATGGTATCTGGAGCTCAAAGAAAGATTTGCAGAGCTCTTAATGGAAATCAAAAATTAGGGCTAATACAGCAATGAAGCAATGAACAAATAAAATGTGCCCTGTGATTGTTTTATGATTAGTGAGAGCTAAAATATGTTGATGATTATATAGATACATATGTATTTATCTTTGAGTAGGTGCGCATTTAAATATATGCAGGTGAGTAATATATTTTTTTGCCATGAATCAGATACATTTTCGTTTGAATATTACTAATGCTAATTCATCGATAATCTATGAATTAATGAACCAACCTGCGAACCGAATGAAGCACCTGTTGACTCCTGTTTTTTTTTTATTAGCATACGATATAAAAGTAGGAAGCGAGCATTTAAACATTTGATTGTAAAAGGCTTGGGATCAGGATCTGAACTGCACTTAGCCATACCCAACTCACTAATGATCACCAGTTATAAGATTTCTGATTCCTTTCCGAGGTGTTATCAGCGATTTCCGTTGCTCAGCAAACGTGTGACTTATGACAAAGTTCACAACAGGCACAGTACAGTTTAACCATAACGAAACTCTCAATGAGAAAAAAGTGAATGTTCTTGAAACTGCTGCTAAGCATTTTCACGCAAGTTAACTGAGTCTTACGGCTAACACAATACTACAATATAAGGGAATCGCACATTTGCATTGCCATCAAGCGTATCGTCATCGTCGACAAAGCGAATAATTTTTATTTGCGCATCCGTTGCTGTAAAATCGTGGAGACGAGGCGGCACAAAAGAATAAGCCTCTGGCAGGATGATGCAGCTTGTGGGTGGATAGACTGGGACTCAGACTGACTGAGTAGCAGGCAGGCAGTGCTGGTTGGCCCTTCAAAATGGGAGTCTGTTTGTTTTAAAGGCCGTCTGTTTATCATTTCCGTTTGCGCTTAAGGAAGTCCCTGGACGCCAAAATGGATAATGTCTAAAAATAATAATAAACTGCAGCCGTGCTCAATTTTTGCAGTTACTTATCCTTTGTTCTTTTTTATTAATTTTGTTGTTGCTGTTTTGCATATTCGCTTTCGCGTTCTGCATACTAAAAAAGCTAAGCTAAAACGCTGCGCATGCGTGTGAGCCATAAATAACTAATTGCATTTGGCGCTGTTGTCACTGGCGCCAATACAAAAAAGACACTGCGACTGGGAGAGCTGGGGACTCGGAGACACTGAGACTGGGTTGAAATTGAGGCTTGGCGCCAGACCCACATTCAGACCCTAAACTCTTTGGGATCGGATGCTCTTAGCGTAGACTTATGCCATTTACTTACCTTTCGAATCGAATTGTACTAAATGGCAGTCATCGTCGTTCATCGAACATTTAAATACGGCTCCAGCCTCCACAACGCTCTCCTGGTACGTTGATGTGTCGAACTTAGGTGCGCCCACAACCAAACTGCAAAGAAAGATGTGGAAATTTTAATTTAAGTAACTTTTTAATTTCATAAATTACGACAGTTCAACTTATATTATCTTTAAGATTAACATTTTAAAAAATACTTTCCTTTTCTATATCTTGAGGCTTTATTCTTTATATTCACAGAGAATCGTGAAGCAATAAACTATATAAGAATGAAATTTCCTATTTACAGATTTTCTAGCTGAGGCCGATAGATTAATTAACAATTACCCAATATTTTGTATGCTAGAAGCTCATCCATTGAAGCTCATCCATTTTCCAAATTTGGTTGCTCCGGCTCTTAAAGCGTCCGAGATATACTCAAGTGACTCAAATTTAATATCGATCTTTATTAATTTATCCAATGCTAAAGGGTTTTCGTATATAATTTGAAGTCTCTTGTTCATATATGCTTCGAGATCAACGGACAGTCCTAAATCGAATAAACCTGATTAAAAATATATATACTTAATGGAAATGTCGGAAACGCTTTCTTCTGCATGCTACATACATTTCAATATAATTGTTATTCCATGGATTCCCATTTTATTTTATTTAATTACATATTTTGATTATTCAAAAACTATACAATAACTAGAGGGATGGCTAACTTCGGCCATGCCGAAGTTTGGTAATGCCCTTGCAATTGCAAAGGATATAAATACAACAATTGGATATATATAATTTTTGGGCAATCTATTAAGCAGGCCAATAGTAACCTATGTACATATCAAATTTTGAAGCCGTTCCTATAATATTCTCCGATTTGCCACGCCCCCAAGAGGCGGATATATATAATTTTTCATAATTTTGTCGAAACGGTCAAGCCTAACGTCTGTGTCAATTTTTGGAACTCTAGGTGTAAAGTCTATTCCGGTTTGTTTTTCTAGGGGTGGTTGATACAAATATATGCTTTAAGTTTCAAGTCTCTGGCATTAACAGCGTCCAAAATATTAAAGGATTTATGTTAATCACTATATAGACTTTCCCGATTTGCCACGCCCCAAGTAGGCGTGGATATATAACTTTTTGATCAATCTGAAGGGAAGGCCAAAAGTATATTAATTTCTAAATTTGGATGCTCTAGCTTTAAAAATGTAGAAGATATAGTTTTATCCGATTTGCCACGCCCCCCAAAGGGCGTAGATATATAATCTATAACTTTTTGTATTTTGGTGCAACTCAGGAGTATATATTCCAAATATCAAGTCTCTGACTTTAATAACGTCGAAGTTATCCCACTAAAACATTTCTTAAAACCGATCTGTCCTATGGGAGCTATAGGATATCAGATCATCCGATCTGGTTGATTCCGAGATATACAATGCCTGCAGCACATTCCAGCCTATGTGGAAAATTTCAGTTCTGTAGCTCTTATAGTCTCGGAGGAGATTGCGTTGATCCAGACAGACAGACGGACATGGCTATATCAACTCAGCTCGTCTTGCTGATCAAGAATATATATATTTTATATGTTCGGAGATGCTTCCTTCTCTGCGTTGCAAGCTCCTGACCAAAATTAATATACCCTTTTTCCAAGGGTATAACAAGTAAGAAAGCTCTAGTCGGGTCTGCCCGACTACAAGGTCCCCTGAACCAAGTCCGAGCTGATGTTTTAAACAACCTAGCTTACATCTTTTATCTATACATATTACCCTCTGCGCGCATATAGACATGCACACATATACCCATGCCCACATATACACATGCACGCACACATATACACATACACATATACTGCGTAATTGATTTGAATGTATGTGTGCACACGTACAGGCAATTGACAAAATGTTTTCTTTAATAACTTCTGTAATACTTAACGAATTTAAATGCAATTTTCAGCATTGAATGCTATTATTTTAAAAATACGGTTTTGGTTAGAAAATTTAAAAAAAATTAAATTGTGGCTTTGATAATTTTTTTTTTAATAAATTTGTTTTGTAAAATGTGGAGCCGGTATCCAAAATATGAAAAAATAGAAAATGTATTTTATTTACAAAAAGCTAAATGCAAAATTTGGTAATTGTAGCTAAAAATATGTAAAAGATACGGTCAAAAAACTGAGTGTCGATAACGATTTAAATCGATATCATTGAAACGGAAAAATTGATCGAATATCTAAAACAAAATCGATATACGCGCTGTATACATAGACCATCGTGCAAAACGGACAGACAGACGGACAGGGCCAAATCGACTCAGCTAGTCGCCCTGATCAAGAATATATATACTTTGTGGGGTCTGCCACGCCTCCTTCTGCCTGTTACATACTTTTTGCAAAACCATTTTCCCGGATTTCCCATTTTCAATGGGTTCAGGGTATAAATATAATATACAATAAAATAAATAAGTAATATATCTATCAAATTCATGCCAAAAATTTACCTTTCACTTCAGATAGTTAGTAGCTCTTTTTCTACAGAGATAAATATACATATAGCAATTAATTGTCAATTCTTCAGAAACCACATTTATATATATGTATATATATATATATATATATATATATATATCTAGAACTATTCGATCAGCTTTGTAATTCGAAGAACGGCAATAAGATCAAAGCAAACTGACCTATAGCAACTCTCAAGTGTCTCATTCCAATCCCATTTACAGACTTTATTCACTTTTCATTCACTTTGATTAAGAACTACATAATTCATTCATCCATAGCGCCTAAGTTCGCCCTTCTTTTGTATTGCACGCATCTGTACGGATTTTACGTTAGTCAAACGTCAAATTGTTGCATGTGGGCAGCAAGGGGAGGGGCAGCAGGCAGTGGCAGGGGCAGGCACAGTAGCTGCTGCGGCAGGGCCGTTTTTAATCAACTCTCAAGTGTTTGATTTGCCGTTGCGGCCGCCAGTTGTTCATTGCTTATATATATTTTCAGTTTTCAGTTTTATTATTTTCAATTTAAATGAAGGCCCATTTGCTTCACCCTCAGCAGCCAGCAGTCAGCAGAGGCCCTTCAATGGGTTTTTGCCGCGCTTCCGCAATGAATGCTAATGACAGCTGTCAATGTGCGTGCCATGATGTACTACTCTTACTCTTACCCAATGCAAAGGGCGTACTCCTTCCCGGGTGAGGGTGCACAGAACACTTCCGATGACAATGGCCAACGCGCCATTGGACAACCACCTTTGCTACCATCAAGGCAGAGCCCAGGCAGATGGAGAGTAAGACCAGCGTTTTTATACCCTGAACCCACTGAAAATGGGAATTCAGGGTATAATGGTTTTGTGACAATGTATGTAACAGGCAGAAGGAGGCGTGGCAGACCCCATAAAGTATATATATTCTTGATCAGGACGACGAGCTGAGTCGATCTAGCCATGTCCGTCTGTCCGTCTGTCCGTCCGTCCGTCCGTCTGTCCGTCTTTCCGTCTTTCCGTCTGTCCGTCTGTCCGTCTGTCCGTCCGTATGAACGCAGTGATCTCGTAAACCACAAAAGCTAGAGATTTGAGATTTTAGATATATATTCTTGTATACCATACGCAGTACAAGTTTATTTTTTTTTTCGATATTTCATCCTATTTCCTTATTATCGATAACAATCGATATTTTGACTTTGTTTTTAAGCTATAACTTTTAGACCATAATACCTAGAGACACCAAATTGACTATGTAGGTTGCTGTGATGTAAATACAGATTATAATTTTCTTAAATTTTGGATACCTCCCCCCATTAGCCCCATAAGTGGAAAAAACGTATTTCAAATACTAGGTAGTTGGGATTTCGTATATACACCTCTAGATGTCAATATTATGTCCTGAAAATTTCATGAAGAAAGTAGATCTAGAACCGAGGTTATTTAACAATGAATTTCTCATAATGCTGCCCAGAATGCAGCCCAAGCGCAGCCGCTAAATCATCTGCGCAGTAAGCGGCGCGCGTGCTTGTGTATGTATATGTGTGCGTGTGTGTGTGCGCGCAGAGGGTAATATGTACCGGTAAAAGATATAAGCTAGATTGTTTAAAACACCGCCTCGGACTGGGTTCAGGGGATCTCATAGTCGGGCAGACCCGACTAGAGCGTTCTTACTTGTTTTTAGACTCTGTTCCCAAAGGGAAAAAGAGTCTATTGGATTTGTGCAATGTCCGTCTTGCTGTCTGTCCGTCTGTCCGTCTGTCCGACTGTCCGTCTGTCCGTCTGTCCGTCTGTCTGTATGAACGCGCAGCATTTGGACACTATAGAAGCTAGAGACTTGTAATTTGGAATATATACTCGTGTGTATCCGCGTCAGATCAAGTTTGAGTATTTTTCCGATACGCCCACAGGGGGCGTGGCAAATCGGGAAATGCTATATCTATTAAGACTAAAACGCTGTTATTTTAGTCAATATTGCAGTCTAAGAAATGGGATTTAGAATATATATTCGTGTACACCACGCGGACGTTTTAAAATATAGATTATATATCTACGCCCATTGTGGGCGTGGCAAATCGGATAAAACTATATCTTCTACAGTTTTGAAGCTAGAGCATCCAAATTTGGCATGTGGGTTACTGTTGACCTTCCCTTAAGTTAAATCAAAAAGTTATATACCCACGCCCCCTGGGGGCGTACCAAATCGGGAATATATATATAGCGATTTGTATAAATCTTATAATATTTTGAACGTATTAAGAGCTAGAGACTTGAAATTTGGAATACATGTGCAAGTAGATCACTCGGAATCAAAAATATATATTATAGATATTTACGCCCATTAAGGGCGTGGCAAATCGGATAAAACTGTATCTCCTACAGTTTTGGAGCTAGAGCGTCCAAATTTTGCATGTGGGATACTGTTGACCTCCTCCTATGATAAGTCAAAAGTTATGTATCCACGTCTTCTGGGGGCGTGGCAAATCGGGAATTACTATATCTTTTACTAAAACCGTGATAATTTCGGCAATATTTCCGTCAAAGAGTTGGGACTTGGAATATATATACTAGTATCCTACCTCTACCCAAAAATATATGTTATATATAGCTACGCCCATTTGGGGCGTGGCAAATAGGGTAAAACTGTATCTCCTACAGTCTTAGACGTAGAGTATCCAAATTTGACATGTGGGTTACTGTTCATGAAATTTAAATTTACGAAAAAAAAAATAATAATAGTCATAATGTAAGCCTCCGTAAAACAAATTCTAGTTGACCTAACTGGGGATTGAAGCAGGGTCTTCGCTACCACAACGCAAGTCTGTTTAACCAAATCAAAACACTTCCAAACTCAGTTTGGCACATAGTCGCGCAAGAGACGCCGTGGTGTTGTGGGTAGAGTCGGTGGCATGCGAAGCGCGTGACCCAGGTTCGATTCCCATCGATGCCGCGTGATATTATCATTTAATAAAATGTTTTTTATTTTTTATTTTTTTTATAACTTCTATGTTATTTAATGGATTTTGATACAATTTTCTGCATAAATCCTTATATTTTATTAAAAATACGGTTTTACCTAAAAAATTTAAAAAAAAATGTAAATGTGGCTTTATTTGCAACTGAACTTATATTAAATTGATTTTGTGAAATGTGGAGCCAGTATCCAAAATATATAAAAACCAAAATAGTATTTTATTTTAAAAAAGCTATATGTAAAAGTTTATGACTGTAGCTAAATTGATGTAAAAGACATGCTCAAAAAAGGAATCTCAATAATCTCGCATTCAAACATACGGAAAGACGGACGGACGGTCTACATATTTATTGAGCCTACACACCTTTAACAGGAACAGAGTCTGACGCAGTCGGTGGCGCCCGACTGCAACGTTCTTACTTGTTTTACTCTGAGCTTCCGAAAAAAAAACCAATACTCTCACGCAACAGTTTTGTCCACATTTTCCGATCTTTCGGGTGGACTTTCTTTAGTATTGATTGTTATTGAAACTATCAGCTACTAATCAGTTAGTCTGTCAGCACAAATTGTTAATTATATATCTCTTATAAATCTACTAGAAATTATCTATCAGAATACCTATTCATGTTTCAAGTCGCCTTTGGAATTTGAGAAACCGGTTTAATTTCATTTCAATATACTGAGTCGTTTTTGAATATTTGATCGTAGCACGCAACCAAAGTGCTATTTAATAGCGTTTACATACTACAATCTGGCATCATGGCAAGCCATAGAATCAGCATTTCATCATTTTTGATAGATATAATTAATAACTATTTATGGCACAGAGCGCGGCGCCAAGAGCGAACAGGTTTAATTAAGTTTCCCCTGCGTTCCGCTGATCCAATCTTAATTTCTGTTTACAATTGCATTTCGTTCCATGTTTGAATGAATATCTATAGAATTTCCAACATACTGTAAATATAACTCCAAAGCATGAATCACATTGAATGCGTCATTTAAACGAAAATTAGAATCTAAATTCAAAAAATAAAATGTATATTCATATATTTTATTCATGCTTTTTAGCACATTCACAATTCAATTCGAGGAATGCCCAAACAAGAAAATGATGAATAATTGAGCAGATAGTACTCCTGGTTGGGGTATTTACAATAAGAGGGTCTTTAAATACCTTTCAAGTATAAGAATGAGCGCCTCTATACGCGATTCTTATTAAGACAGGCAGAGTGGGAGAATAGTCAAACAGAGAGTAATAGATTGATCTGGAAAACTGGACTAGAGAGGCTGTACAGTACAAAATCCAATATTTTTAATATACAAATACAGTTTATCATATGATTAAGTAAAACAGCTATTACACATATTAATTCTAAATTTAAATTGTATTTGTATATCAACAATAAAGAATTCATTTTATAGTATCGTTGGACCGCAACAAATTCTAACCTATATATATTATGATCGTGAATAGCTCTATAAGAAACACTTGGGGAACGTGGCTATCGTAATTTTTAAATTGAGCAGCACGCGTCAGTGTTATGAATGTGTGTCTGTGACCAATGAACCAAAACCATAAACACACAAACACACACAATCGCAAATCACACACACACAGACAATATGATGAATACACAATAGACCTTATAGAGCAGAGTGCACAAAAGTAATCAAAATCAATGCGCTTCAATTAAAAATGGGCAATACAAAAAGAAAATTTAAAAACAAGTAAGAACGCTCTAGTCGGGTCTGGCCGACTACGAGATCCCCTGAACCAAGTCCGAGGCGGTATTTTAAACAATCTAGCTTACATCTTTTACCGGTACATATTACCCTCTGCGCGCACACACACACGCACACATAAACATACACAAGCACGCGCGCCGCTTACTGCATACATGAATTAGCGGCTGCGCTTGGGCTGCATTCTGGGCAGCATTATGAGAAATTCATTGTTAAATAACCTCGGTTCTAGATCTACTTTCTTCATGAAATTTTCAGGACATAATATTGACATCTAGAGGTGTATATACGAAATCCCAACTACCTAGTATTTGAAATACGTTTTTTCCACTTATGGGGCTAATGGGGGGAGGTATCCAAAATTTAAAAAGCTTATTATCTGTATTTACATCACAGCAACCTACATAGTCAAGTTGGTGTCTCTAAGTATTATGGTCTAAAAGTTATAGCTTAAAAACAAAGTCAAAATATCGACTGTTATCGATAATAAGGAAATAGGATGAGCTATCGAAAAAAAAAACTTGTACTGCGTATGGTATACAAGAATATATATCTAAAATCTCAAATCTCTAGCTTTTGTGGTTTACGAGATCTCTGCGTTCATACGGACGGACAGACGGACAGACGGACGGACGGACAGACGGACATGGCTAGATCGACTCAGCTCGTCGTCCTGATCAAGAATACATATACTTTATGGGGTCTGCCACGCGTCCTTCTGCCTGTTACATACATTGTCACAAAACCATTATACCCTGAATTCCCATTTTCAATGGGTTCAGGGTATAAAAAGAAGGCTATCTAGTTGAGAGTGTTCAAGTAGAGCGTACCCTGTAAATATCAAGGCATGAATACATATATATATATTTGTATACATTAGATTGCAATAGCTCTTAGAAGATCCGAAAAATGGAAACACCAAAAACTTGAAATCGACATCGATTCTTATCGATCTATCGAAGAGTAATAATATATATTGGTCAAAATTATATAAAGCTAATGGAATCGCATTAGCTTGACTCTACATGTGACATACACAATCAACCCTTCATGCAGCCATATCTAATGAGCACCGGGTGTGAAACCCGAATAAAACGCGTCATGAATAAAGAACAATGCAAAAGTGAAGGGAGGCGCCAAAAAAACAAATAAGTTTCAATTGTTTAGGGACTTAAGTATTGTCTCAATTAAAAATGGCCAAGCCAGAATTGGGCCGCAAGGTCGTGCATGGAAATCGACGCGTGAAAAGCCGTACAATGCATTCCAAACATAAATCGCTTTCCTCACACGTGGCCGATTCCCTACAAACGATAAGATATTTAGGGGAAATGTAAGACGAGCCCATAAGAAAAACGAATTTAACTGGAACTTCAGGCGAGAGAGAGAGAGAGAGAGAGAGAGAGAGAGAGAGAGAGCGGGAGAGAGAGAAAGAGAGAGAGAGAGAGAGCGAGAGGGGCAAAAAATTAAAGAGCCATCGACTGGTAGCCGGATCGCGCCTTGAATGCCAAATCGATCCAACGATCGGTGTTTGTTGCTCGTCGCGTGTAGCAGCCGCAATAAAAATTATGTTAAAAAAAAACTTTCCTTGTTTTATTTTTTATACCCTGAAGCCTTTGAAAATGTGAAATCAGGGTATAATGGTTTTGCAAAAAGTATGTAACATAAAGTATATATATTCTTGATCAGGACTACGAGCTGTGTCGATTTAGCCCTGTCCTTCTGCCTGTCGATCCGCTTGTCTTTCCGTATGTATGAAGGCGTCGATCTCAGAACGTATAAGAGCTAGAGACTTCAAATTTAACACGAAGGTGATTGTATACAGATATTCGATCAATTTTACCGTTTCAATGATATCGAATAAAAATTTTATCGTTATCGAGATTAAGTTTTTTGACATATATTTTACATCTTTTTTGCTGCAGTCAATAAATTTGGCATGGGACTTTCTGTAAATAAAATACATTTTCTATTTTTTTTTATATTTTGAATAACGGCTCCATATTATACAAAATCAATTTAATTTTATTTAGTTTAATAGTAGTTCAGCCAAAATTTAATTTTTTTTTAATTTTTTAAGTAAAAGCGTATTTAAAAAAAAAACAAAAAGATTCACTGCTGAAAATTTCATTAAAATCCGTTAAGTGAGACAGAAGTCACAAAATGTAAGTGTGAACACATACATTGAAGTGTGAACACACACATTGAAGTGAATGCTCTCTTTGCAATGAGAGTGTGGCGTCGTGGTAGAGACGGTGGCTTGCAAGCGATGAGTCGCAGATTAGGATCAATTTCAATTAGAACTTTTTTTTTTGTTTCATTTACATTATTATCTGTTTGTATATAAGTATATATATATATATATAAAAATGCAAATTCGAACAAACGTTCAGGGGATCTCGTAGTCGGGTAGTCCCGACTAGAGCGTTTTACTTGCTTAAATGTATACATTTACGTGCCCAACTCTTGACTCTGACTTTGAGAGAAACACATGCACAACATCCGTTCGGCAGGACAGCACGAGCTGAGTAGTGAGTACCCCTAACGCGTGTGAAGCTGCGCATGCTTCCTGCCTCTGACACGCCGACTCCTTTCCTTTGCCAGCCCGTCAAGGCGAATGTGAATGAATGCCACGTTCACACTGATTGCCAACTATATGCGTACACCAAAAAAAATAATACACTGAACATCTGTTGGTCAGCGGGAATCAACTATTTCTGCACAGATACATTTATTTTAGGGTTTCGTTATTCATCATGATTCATAAAATCATAAAATCATAAAATTCATAAAATAAATTAATCAAATTTGAGTCATACGATATTTATAATGAATCAATTTGTATTATTAAGCCATGCACAGTATGACTTGATGAATTTATTCCTAGATGTCAACAACCTCTTGTATGTATTAATTTAAAAACAATTTAATTATATTTAACTCTGATTAGTGTGCTCATAGTAGTCACTCGCATAAAATACCAAAATGTTCAATATTATTTATATTCAAAAACAAAGAATGACTAATCAAAATAAATCGATGTAAATAATTAAAGCTATTCTTTAAGAAGAGTAGATCTCAAAACGTTGAGATCTTTAACCATGAAATATTTTACTATCCGAACTTTATCTATTCACAGGGTTGGCGTTTACTTTTTGCACGCTCTGTGCTCAATTAGTAGAAACCAGATAAATACATACATATATACATATGTACATATGTATGTATATAAGAAAGGGCTACATTTAATTTACCAAAATCGTTAAGTCATTCCGACTGACTGCTGAAAGTGAGAGTTGCGAGGGTGCCAGTCCTCGATCGAGGGATTTTACTTATTTTTCTTTTGTTGGTTTTCTTTTGTATTATTTTGTAATAGGAGCGTTGACGGGCGTTTCGGCGCTAAACATGTGCGCGCCTCATTTCTATCGCTCTCACGGTCTTACTGGCAGAGGGATAAAGACAGAGAGATAGATAGAAATTCCGACAGGGAAAAAGTAACTGTTTACACGTGACGTCGCGCTGCGCCGGCGCTCAAAGAGCGGCCCTTGTCACACCCTCTCTTGTGTGGCTGCTTGTGTGTGTGTTTGCGTATAATTGTGTGCATTTTCCCAACACCTTTTTTACACATTGACACTTCCGTACAAATGAGTGGAACACAGGATACGCTGTGGTCCAGTAGCTCCGCTCTGCGGGATAGCCCGTGGTTTAACTCTGGCCAACCCACATCGTTTTGATCCGATCTTTATCTGCATCGCGGCCATTCGACTCCGCAGACAAGCGGCAATCAATTAGATGGCAGAAAGATCGAACAAGCACACAGACAGACAGAAAAACAGTCGGACGGACAAACAACAGAGCCAGACAGCCGGCAACTGAACGACTCGATAATGCCAGCCAAATGCCAAAGTGTATAAAAGTACAGTAAATATTTGAAATCAATTACATTTCATTGTCTATCGCTTTTGCTATTGCTGCTGCTGTTTGCAATTTCATAACCACAATAAAGCGACAACCGACAGCAGCAGCTGTCGATTGCAGTTGGGAGTCCATTTATAGGACATAGACGGGGCGAGCAAATGAACGGCAACATAAATTTGATCAGCTCGAAATAATAGCTGAAACAGCCAAAAATCTGATGCAATGTTTCTTCTTCAGATATATATTATAAATTATACATATATATAGCCATAGAGTCGACTTCCCATTACGATCGATTACACAGTTGAAGCTCATCAGGAAAGTCTAGTCCTACAGGCAGCTTCAGTCAGTCCTAAGAGGAGCAGATAAAGGTGGCTAATTGCATCTGTCTTCATCCGACTATACTTGCTAACTTTATATAAGTTAAAGTTTGATTTATGTAAATTAGTTAATCACATAACTATCGCATGTACTGTATATTTGCTTTATAAATTTTACATGAAAGAGTAGTTAGCGAAAATAAATCTCATTACTCATTATGAATTTAGGGAAAGAATTTGTCATTTCTTAAATATCTTTCTTATCTAATCTGAGTAGTCCCTCCAAAATTGTCTATGCGGTAAAACAGTGATGCGGAGATAAGCTTAATGATAGTAGTTGGTATACAGTTTTGTTAACTATCTGATACATATACATATGTATACGTACTCGTACATACGTTAGCGGATCTTGCTTCGCACCCTATATGCGTGGCAGTAACCCACATTTGGCACTGGCTGCCAAGAAATGCGAACGAGGCCAGGCTAATGAGGGAGCTGCCTGAATGCCAGTATATAAGGAAACCTGCGCATCTCAATAAAACAGCACCAGCCACCTGCTCATGAAGCGATCCTAACGGTCGACCGGCTGATGATGACTTATTTGGCCAATTGGGTGAAGCGGACGGACGAACGGACGGACAGACGGCCAACCTTGTGGCAAACACTTGACCGTAAATAGCACACGCACAGCTAAAACTGTGTCAGCTACAGATACAGATACAGCCACAGGCAGAGCTACAGATAGAGATACAAACAGAGATTCGGATTCATTGACTGTTGCTCCACAACAAGTCTCTGGATATGTGTGTGTGCGTATTAATTGCCACCGACAATGCTTCAGGGCAAACCACATTGGCCAATGGCTTGCCTTATTAACAATAACCACAACTTGTTACAGACAAAACTACAAAAAAAAAAACAAAATATACTCCTCTTTCTCCTTCTCCTTCTCCTATTCCATCTCCTCCTTCTTAACCTCCATCGCCCTGAAGCTGTTTACAGCCTCCGGCTTTGTTTGCGTACAATTAACACACAATTATATTGTGCAGCAGATGGAGTCAGGTAATTTTCAGCTTTAAGTGCATTTCAGATCGTACAGTAAGTGGATATAGCTGGGGTGTAGCCGCAGTTGCGGGCGCTAAAGCAGAGTCACTGAGTATCACTCAACAAACACCTGAATCCCTGAGCTAGGGCAAACATAAGTGTCAATTATTAGACAAACCTAACCAATAAACATAAAACGATAAGCTGCCCAACTACTATACCCATTAGCTCTAGAAGAATGTAGACTGTAGAATATCTTAAAGTTCTTCCTTTTCCGTTACGAGAAACTAAAACTAATACTGATAAACGATACATGGACTTCTTTTTCACTTGAAATTCTTTAAAATATTTGCATAAGCACTATAAATGGTTACTAGTAGGAAACTGTTAAGATATTCTCTGAATTTTACTCACTCTTTAGCTGATGAAATTTCTTATAAATTATATTTTTTTATCGCTGAGTAAGTGTTAATATTAATAATTAGAAAGAATTTGAGTTGACAATTCGCATATATATGTATGTATGTATATGTATATATGTATGTATCGGACATTTATGTATGTATGCTGATATTAGACACTTGACACAAAACTGATTATTGAGGTCTGAAAGCCACAAAGGAAATGGAAACCAAAATACCCATTAAGTCTTCAGCTTTGTAGGGTATTCGAGTTACGATGCTCTTACGAAACGGACACAGCAGAAGACAGCTTTAGAATACTGTATCTTCACCTTTATTGGTATCTACATCTATATTAATATATCTATTACCATATCTGAATCATCATCTTTATTACTATATCTATCTATATTAATATATCTATATCAATATTTTGATCTATACATATGAAATTTCTACCTATATCTAACTGACTTTTTCTATATAAGAATCTTTATATTTATCTGTACCTGTATCTATATCGTTAGTTTTATTTATGTACCTGTACCTGTAGCTGTATTTGTAAATATATATGTTTCTATATATGTCTCCATCTATATCTGTACCTAACTATCTATCTATTATATATACATATGCATTTCTTCTATCTGTGAATCTGTGTCTGTATCTATTCCTATATGTGTATCTATCTATGTCTGTATCTAACTTTGTATCTATATATGTATCTATATCTAAAACCTTAACTGTAACTATATCTATAGGTGTTTCTACAGCTGTATCTATGAATCTGTGTCTATATATGTATCTACCTGTATCTGTACATGTATCTATATATGTATATATTTTTATACCTGAATCTCTCTATATAGGTATCTACCTATAGCTGTATCTGTATCTGAAACTTTACCTGTATCCGCATCTATATATATTTCTGTATTCTGTATCTGTGTATATATATATGTATCTATATCTATATATACATATATATGTCTAAATCTGTATCTATATCTGCATTGTATCTATACTTGTATACATGGTTGGGAGGCCTTCCAAGCACGCACGCACGAAACGCGCTTTTTGTGCTCTGTCTTTACTAGCGTCTGTTTATTGAATTGTAAACATTTTAATGCTGTATTTAAATAGCGCGTTGGCTATGAACCTATTGAAAATGGGAAATCAGGGTAGTCCCGACTAGAGCTTTTTTACTTGTTTTCTTGTGACTGTGTGTCTGTGTATGTGTAACAACATTGACAAATTTTAAGTGCACTAGACATTTCCTTTTGTGTTTTTGTTTCAAAAAACTGGCCACACTATTGGAATCAGCTATACAATATATTATATTGAATGCATTTTAATATTTTTTTAATATAAACTCAAAGAACACTACTTTAAGCTCATACAGCAGTCAAAATATTGACAACATTTTTATCACATTTTTTTCAGTTTAAGGGATTTACTGAAAACCCATCAGAAACGAGAAGATTAACAGGGGTCAATATCCATTTATCAAATAAACTCCACAGCACTGCTCTTTGTGACTAAGAACTGCATAAACGGTAATATAAGTTTATATATATTTAAATATTTGTTTACGCTTTTAAGGAGAAACTGAATATACTACACATCGTAACATTTTTGGTTGTACCAAATAAGCAAAGTTTTGAATCCGTCTATGGATACTCCTCAGCCATCTTTAATATTATGTGTACCCGATCTGTTGTGCGCTCTATAGGGTTTAACAGTGAGCAGAACAACTTTAGTTAATTGCAGTTTCAAACGCACGTTCAATCCGATGATAACTTAGACTTTCAGTCTATCAGTTGCCTGCTGTCTCTGACTCTCTCTCTCTGTTTGTCTCTCTCTCTCTTCCTCTATATCTTTCTCTCTCTCCCTCGCTTGTTCTTTGTGTCGTCTTTATCTCTGGCTAAAAGACTAAGAGCTCGCATCTTAAAGCTTCTTCGTCTTGCCGCCGACTCTATCCATGGCTCGTATCTCTGCTCATCAGCGTCTTCTTCTTCTTAAACTTAAGCTTTGAACGTGCGAAAAGTTGAATAAGTAGTGGAAGGCATCTTTGCAGCTGAGCTGTTGCCGCTTGATTAACACGCTCCTCGAAGCTGGTCGAAGCTGTCGTTCCCGTTGACGTACTTTCAAAGTTCAATAGGCTATCGGGCACATAAGAATGAGAATGCGAATGTGAATGTGAATATATGTATAAGCCAGTTTATATGAGGGCCGACACTAAAAATAATGAGCCACGAGAATCTTTTCCCCCATTTGCCATGGGTGAGTTGCATTCGGCTAATAACGTTAGGGTTCAAAGCCGAAATGGTCCATTTGCAGCATCACATAATATGTGTAACAGATATTATTTTATATCACTTTGGAACCAGGCGTATATATATTTATATATATATTTACATATAGCAAATATATGTAAAGGCACATGTATATTTATATATATATATGTATACACTGCAATGGACCACGGGACACAGTCGATCATAAATTTTGCTCGGCCACTGATTGAAACTAATGGAATTTAGGATCTAATGGTGTTGAAACAAGACATACACAAATCCCATTGGGGTGGCTATTCTTTAACAGCCAAAAAAATACTTTTGGGACATCTATCTCGTATCTCGAATGTAGTTTATTTGAACATTTAGTTCACCTGAACAGTTTATTTATAAATTTTCTCGTAACAATACGAAATGGTTTTATATTTGGCATATTTTATACATTTCATATTATGCCTTTTTCTCGAATCATTTTTTCATACCGTGAAAATCAGGGTATAATGGTTTGGCAAAATGTATGTAACAGGCAGAAGGAGGCGTGTCAGACCTCATAAAGTGTATATATTCTTAATCAGGATGACGAGCTGAGTGGATTTAGTCCCGTCCGTCTGTCCGTATCTATGAACACGTCGATCTCTGAATACTAATCTTATGGAAAGTATTTATTATCTATTTGTTATTATGTCCTCTATAATTGAATTGCATAAAATATTGTTTTTATTTAATTTATGTACTTGATGCTCTTTTGTGATCATTGAATTGTTTTTATACCCTTGCAAAAAGGGTATATTAATTTTGGTCAGGAGTTTGCAACGCAGAGAAGGAAGCATCTCCGACCATATAAAGTATATATATTCTTGATCAGCAAGACGAGCTGAGTTGATATAGCCATGTCCGTCTGTCCGTCTGTCCGTCTGTCTGTCTGTCCGTCTGTCTGTCTGTCCGTCTGGCTGGATCAACGCAATCTCCTCCGAGACTATAAGAGCTACAGAACTGAAATTTTGCACATAGGCTGGAATGTGCTGCAGGCATTGTATATCTCGGAATCATCCGGATCGGATGACTATATCCTATAGCTCCCATAGGACAGATCGGTTTTAAGAAATGTTTTAGTGGGATAACTTCGACGTTATTAAAGTCAGAGACTTAATATTTAGAATATATACTGCTGAGTTGCACCCAAATACAAAAAGATATAGATTATATAGCTACGCCTTTTGGGGGCGTGGCAAATCGGATAAAACTATATCTTCTACAGTTTTGAAGCTAGAGCATCCAATTTGGAAAGTAATATACTTTTGGCCTCCTTCAGATTGATCAAAAAATAATATATCCACGCCTACTTGGGGCGTGGCAAATCGGGAAAGTCTATATAGTGCTTAAGATAAATCCTTCAATATTTTGGACGCTGTTAAAGCCAGAGACTTGAAACTTTAAACATATATTTATATTAACCACCCCTAGAAAAAAAGATAAAGAGTATATATCTACGCCCATTACGGGCGTGGCAAATCGGATAAAACTATATCTTCTACAATTTTACACCTAGAGCTCCAAAAATTAACACAGACGGTAGGCTTGACTGTTTCGACAAAATTATGAAAACTTATATATATCCGCCCCTTGGGGGCGTGGCTAATCGGAGAAAACTATATCTTCCAAAGTCTTATAGGTACAGCTTTAAAATTTGATATATAGGTTACTGTTGCCCTGCTCAATAGATTGCCCAAAGATTATATATATCCAATTGTTGGGGGCGTGGCAAATCAGAAAAAACTATCTATATCCTTTGCAATTGCAAGGGTATTACCAAACTTCGGCATGGCCGAAGTTAGCCCATCCCTCTAGTTTTAAATTACTGCTAACATAAATAAACAAGAAATTGTGACCGATATGGAGCTGCTTGTCAAAACATTCAAACTACATTGCTTTTCCTTTTGTATACCCTTGAGGAGAGTAGTATAACTTTGTCATGCGATTTGTACCGCATAGAAGAGTACACTTAATATGAATGTATCAGCAGCCAAGTTTATCTCTTTGTATGTCTATTTCTTAGCCTAAATCGGATCACTTTCATAACTCACGTTTATTACCTGCGCATAAATTAAGTACTTAGTTTGCAACGATAATATAATTTTTGTATGACATCAAGAGTATTCGATGTACGTTGCAAAGTCTCAATCAATCTTATTTCTTCATTCAAGAACATCAAACCAAACAAGTAAAATAAACTCAGCACAAGCAGTTTGAGAATATGCTTTAGAGAATTTATTTACCAGTTTTGGTTATCAGTTTCGATATCGCATTTAGTTGTTTCAGTTTCGGAATTGCTTTTGTAACTGCCTGAGAGGCGGCGGCTGCTCAATGATAAAAGCCACTTATGCTTATCACGTACTGTATAATTTGAATACTATCAGCTAATATGACTGAGGCTGCAGCTTCAGCTTTTCAACTGGATTTACAAAGCAATAGCTGACTGCCCAGAAACAACAATAACTTATACATACATACATACAGAATATGTATGTAGTACATATGTACATATATATGTGTGTGTGTTGTCTGTCAACAAATGTTCTCGTTGCAAGCATCTTTTTCTATTTTTTTGTTTTGGGATCCCCTCTCAAGTAAAAGATACTTTTTATACCCTGAACCCAATGAAAATGGGAATTCAGGGTATAATGGTTTTGTGACAATGTATGTAACAGGCAGAAGGAGGCGTGGCAGACCCCATAAAGTATATATATTCTTGATCAGGACGACGAGCTGAGTCGATCTAGCCATGTCCGTAAGTCCGTCCGTCCGTCTGTCCGTCTGTCCGTCCGTATGAACGCAGTGATCTCGTAAACCACAAAAGCTAGAGATTTGAAATCTTAGATATATATTCTTGTATACCATACGCAGTACAAGTTTATTTTTTTTTTCGATATTTCATCCTATTTTCTTATTATCGATAACAATCGATATTTTGACTTGGTTTTTAAGCTATAACTTTTAGACCATAATACCTAGAGACACCAAATTGACTATGTAGGTTGTTGTGATGTAAATACAGATAATAATTTAAATTTTTTAATTTTTGTTTTTTTTTTTTTTTAATTTTTAAAATTTTGGATACCTCCCCCATTAGCCCCATAAGTTAAAAAAACGTATTTCAAATACTAGGGAGTTGGGATTTCGTATATATACACCTCTAGATGTCAATATTATGTCCTGAAAATTTCATTAAGAAAGTAGATCTAGAACCGAAGTTATTAACAATGAATTTCTCATAATGCTGCCCAGAATGCAGCCCAAGCCCAATCATCTACGCAGTAAGCGGCGCGCGTGCTTGTGTATGTATATGTGTGCGTGTGTGTGTGCGCGCAGAGGGTAATATGTACCGGTAAAAGATATAAGCTAGATTGTTTAAAACACCGCCTCGGACTTGGTTCAGGGGATCTCGTAGTCGGCCAGACCCGACTAGAGCGTTCTTACTTGTTTTGTCATGCCTGATTGTTTCCGGTGCGCATGCGCAGTGTGGCATTGAAATTTCTCTGCATATGTACATATGTATATGTGTGTTTCTATATATGTGTGTGTGTGCGTGAATATGCTTAGGTATGTTGCCTACGTATGCATATGTCACTGTCACTCTTTTGGCTCTGTATCGGGTGTCAGAAGGTCGTTCGCTCGACTTACATAATTACTTTAGAATACGCTACAAAATTTAAAGATCGAAAGAAACAAATTTTCATCGAAAATTTTCTTCTAATTTTCATTTTTTTCATGCATCAAGTTAGGAATGTTTGCAACGCATGACATAAATATTGCAAATATTTAGCTATCGAATTTATATGTAGATAAATAAAGCTGAAATTGAATTGGGGCTACTGATGTCAAACACTTGGAATTCGTATTATATATTCGTACTTATAGCTATAGTTTGCTGCATATCAAATCGCAATAGTGTTACTGTTGAACTCCTCTAAAGATCGGTCAAAAATCAATTGCAAATTGGGAGTTTCTATAAGGTGTTTATTACAAATGGTCCAATATTTTAGGCGCTTCTGGAGCCAGAGAATTGAAGTCATAAACATATATTTGTGTAAGTCACCCCCAGACAAAAAATATCAGTTTTATATAGGTTTGCCTTTTAGGGCAACAGTTTTATAACCTACGTAACACATAACCTCTTCTATAAATTATCCAAAAATGTAATAGTTTAATATCTTTCACAATTTCATACTTTATACTTGCAAAATCTCTTACCAGATTCTTCTTATGTCAGAAGAGTGTAAAACAAACGGAAAATACATAATATATTGAATGTTCACTGTACTTAAAACCTAAGACAGAGAAGCTATTGTGGTACTTACGAATTGTTGGCATAGTTGTTGCGTGTTTTATGTAGCGCAATGCTAAAACCGAACATCGAATTGCTGGCATGTCGATGTCGCACGTAACTGGGCAGATCAATGTTGTAGGCGTCTGTCGCTGGGTGTCGGCTGCAGTGCATCATCATCATGAGGAGCAGCAGCACTGCCTGTAGGCTACTCCATCTGCTGATCATGATGGGGCGTTTTTGTTCTTTCGTTGTTCTTATTTGCTGTTGGTGTGGTCTTTTAGCTTTTAATTTAGTTTTTTTTTTGCACCTCTTATTGCATTTTCGTTGCTATTGTTGTTGTTGGACCTGATTGTTGTTTCAACATTTCCAATAAATTGAGCATTAAGCATTGCAGATCTTTCTATGGTCAATCCAAACACACCCACACACAAGCACATACGTACATACATACATCTGTACATACATATGTATGTACACAAGTACATGCATACATAAACAAGCTTCATTTATTTTATGATCTCAAGTTGTCGCTTGTCTGTAACCTTGGCCGAAATGACTTGAGAAAACGCACAGCTCGGCGAAATTAAAAAGCAGCCGCCAGTGGCAAGAACTGAGAGACACAGATACACACACATGCACATACATAATTGAAAATCAAGTTTTTTGGG
Organism: Drosophila gaucha; assembly: GCA_035045545.1. Taxonomy (NCBI): domain Eukaryota; kingdom Metazoa; phylum Arthropoda; class Insecta; order Diptera; family Drosophilidae; genus Drosophila; species Drosophila gaucha. The sequence goes on from JAWNOY010000138.1 coordinate 154,042, forward strand.
CCGATTTTTGGCTTTTGTTATTTTGTGCGATCGTTCGTAATCACCAAATTCTTGTTTATTTATATGCTTAGTTTTTGATTCTTTCATTGGCGCGCTCTTTCGCTTGTCACCGCAGCAACAACAATATAACAGTCGCTGCTGTTGCTGACGTAACACACGCAGTAGAACAGGTTGCCAAAATCAAATAACGAGTCAACTTAGTGAAGTTTCAAACCAAACTGCGGCATCGAAAATTGCATATGCAATGGAGGCGGCGTCGGCGTCGTCGTTGGTGTTGGCGTTTGACGTTGGCGTTACATTCGACAAGTGGGCATCAATGCTGGATTGCACATATATTTGTGTGTGTTAAATATTAGTGTGTGGGCGCCATAGTGACAATTTCAAGCTCATTGATGGTTGCCATTCATTAAGTCGCGCACACTCAAACACAGACACATACACACACTTATGCATAAACAAATAGCAGCAACACTTAAAAAATACAAATCCGCAATTGGCGTAGTGAAAAAATTAAAAATTAAATTGCGATCAACGCACCATATGGCCAACGACATTCGATTAAACACACACATATGTATGTACATTTATGTATGTACATATATACATACATATGTATAATACATAAATATATACGTATGTATGTACATATACATATGTATAAGTGTATTCAATATACATACATATGTATTAATATTCTGGGCCATGTCTTGCATGGCCGATGTTTGGTTGACTGTGTGCTAATAAAACAGTTAATTCAAAGAGCGGGACATACATATTATTGCAACTTTATGCGCCTTCTCTTCTCTCTTTTGAATGCTCTTTTTGGGGTACCGTTACATGCCGAAAAGCGAAAACATCGCAGCGTAAAGTCAATAGAGACACGATTGCTTGTCTAAAAATAAATGTGACTGAGGCGCGACAGAGAGCATCAAATAGGGGCAGAAGGAGAATGAGATGAGGAGAGGAGAGGAAGATCGGGAGAGCGCATACGAAAAATGGCCAGAGGCTAAGTATCGATCCCAAAGATACGTTGCGTACGCCCAGTAGAGATACTACATATATACGCGCATGTGTGCGTGTGTGTGTGTATATATATACATACGTAGTACATATGTATACCTTACTGCATTAGTCAGCGGGACTGTTATAAAAATAAGCATCTCTGGCTAAACGCTTCAATTGCAGGCTAGACTACAGCGTGCCACCGAATTGGTGGGCATTAGCCGAAGTTTAAAGGTGCTGGGCTTCAGTATCTCAACAGCTGGGACAACAACTAAAAAAAAAACTATAAATACATTCATACTTATGTATGTATGTATGTTTATAAAGAAAAAACAACGATATGTTTGGTCATAATTAACTGCTAGCTTGCATGTGTGTGTGAAGGTTAAAGCTCGAGAGAAAAATTTGTATTTTTCAACTAGTTGTAGACTTATACCTATTATAATTTTGAAAACCAAATTATTTTTATTTAAAAAACTACAGAGTATTTAAGATAAATGATTTTAGAAAATTAACTTCATCAAATGCTTGGGAATATCCAAAGCAAGTTCTTATTGTGTATGTATTACTATTGAGTTATACGTTTATATACATACATGTGCTTATGAGTCACGTTTAAATTTTTTGCACATTTTATAATAAAAAAAATTAGGAAAAAAAATGTTTTTTTTTTGAAGATCTTTTAAAAACATAAAAATCTTTTTAAAATTAAAAAAAAAAGAAACTAAACTATTGATTAAGTTTAACGCGCTGCGTGCTACCGTTTAAATGTTAATTAATTGATTATCACTTATTTAGATGAGTACGTTTAGTTTGTGTTTCAGTTTTGTTTGCTTCTCTAGTACGTGCGAAGCAGAATTTGAACAACGACTGCGAGTAGGCAAAATAGTTCGTGTTGGCCTCAAAGAACACAAAAAATTCAGCTAACACATGCCAAGTGTATCTATTAGATGTGTCTCATTGTATATGTATCTGAATTTGTAGCTGAGAGTATTGTATATTTTGTTGTTGTTGTTGTTTGTACCTGTGAATGTTGTTCGCTCACGCCAAATGCTTCCCCGCCTACTCACAAAACACAAAACGCAAGAGCGAAAGAGAGAGAGATGAGAGCAATCGATCCAAATGCTTAAAGCTCGGAAACCGCATTGATAGTAAAAGCCAAAGTTTTATTAAGTGACAGATTGCTTTGATTTTTGTTTTGGGCTGCTGTGTGGGCTGCATATGATCATATTTGTATAAACATATATATGTATGTACATATATATATACATAAATCTATATTGTGAATTTCGATCTCTCTCTCTCTCTTCTCGCTATTTTGAGTAGGCAGACAAAATTTTAATGTAATTTACGTTAGCAAGACATGTGCTTCTTTTGCTTTCAGAAATGAAACAAAACTGTGTTGATGTGTCATTTTTGTATAAATTATGTACGATATATACGAAATTATATATAGAGCACACGCCCACGCTAACGGAAAAGATGCTCAGGTGGTCTAAAAAAGCAGAGTCAAGATCTTACATTTTTTAAAATGTACATGTATATGTATAATGTCGTATAGTTTATGTGTTTCTTAAATGTCAAATTAATTTGAATTTGCAACCCAGTTCACAGTTACATATTTGTTTAGGCAAATATCACACATACGCAACGTATCGCCTTTACAAATATGCTATTGTTTAGAATTGCAATAAATACAACACCAAATACAATATCAGCAATAAGAGACATTTGAATATATAAATATATTTTGCAACAAGTATTTGTATATAAGGCCATTTAATATGTAGAGGGTGCAAGTCGAACGCGTCGCGATCTTTAACTAGAAGCCGCGGGCAGCTTTGGCATTTTAAATTGAAAAACTTGAGAGCAGATGCAAGAGCATCAAATGTAATTGCTTGAAATGTGATGCGATCGTTGAGATTGTAATTAAGATGCATTGTTGTTCTTTATTATCAATTTTTCACAAACACCATCACCAAAACACACATTCAAACACACACATAAAAACAAAAAATGGAACATTTAAAAAAAATATACTAACAATTAAGTTGCTTTCAACTTTTCCGAATGCAAATAATTTTTAATATTTATTTTTCAAATTGTTCGTAACGGTCTTCGGGCTTTTGCTTAAACGGGCGTCGCAGCAAGAGCCGACCACGCGCACACGACTGTCAAGTTCGGCTACACGCGACCGAATAAATTCAATTCATAGTTGGAGGCCACTGGCAGAACTGCCAGCTGACAGAATTCGATCAAGGTGGCAGTTCTATTTGGCAGCAGGGTGGTAGCGCCGTTTTTTACGCTCGATAACAAGCTCGGCACTAGCGCGCTTATTCAATAACGGTAAGTCTTCGTTTTAGCTACCGTAGGTAAAGAACGTCCGAATTTCTTGGGGGTGGTGTTTTTTCGCTTAGTTTTTTACGAGGACTCCATTTCCGGCGGCGGAGGTTAACTTTTTTGTGTATTTTATTAAATATAAGCAATTTAAAGTTGCCGATAACCGACTGGCGGCATGATTACGAATAGTTGTACAGTTTCGATATCCACTTTACGATGAATTTTTGTTAGATATGGACTATCGTCAGCTCTTCGAGATGAGCGAATAACAGATGTTTTTAATCGATGAAAAGAATTCAGAATCCAGTATTTTTATTTTGCGCATTTAGTATATTTTATTTAAAAGCCAGTATAACAAAATACACCTTATTGCAATTTATCATATGCATATCTAATAATACAATATTTTAATGAATATATGTAAAACATTTATATGTACAAAAAGTTTATTTAGTATTAAGTTACATTTTTAATATGCTGAAATTAAACATTTTATATTATTCATGAGTTTGGGAGAACAAATATATTAGAATATTTAAATTTCATACAGTCTAAACACCAAAGCGCATTGGCAAAATAAATTATTAAGAATATATTTTTACGATTTATTTAAATAAAAATTAAGCTTGACAACACGGGTAAATGTTTATATATGTATGTATGTAAACATGTACATGCAACGCAGAATACTCATGAAAGTATGCATGGCAAAACTCACACTTACTAGCCTTACACATCTGTTTTACGCATACAGTTGAACATTATTTGCAAATATAGGTTTCCCAAGCAAATGTGAGAGTAAGCGCGCAAGTATGATATGATCGAACTGCTCTCTCGCTACTGCACGTTACTCTAAAGAATGTGCACTTCCATGAATATTTGTATGGCTACATATAGCGGCTACAAGTTATGATTAAGCCCTGTCCGTCTGTCTGTCCGTCCGTCTGTCCGTCCGTCTGTCTGTCCGTATGTATGAACGCGTCGATCTCAGAACCTATAAGAGCTAGAGACTTGAAATTTTGCACGAAGGTCCATGTATACAGCGCGCATATCGAGTTTGTTTTTGATATTCGATAACTTTTCCTGTTTCACTGATATCGATTAAGAACTTTATCAAGATTCAGTTTTTTGACCATATCTTTTACATATCTTTAGTTACAGCTACCAAGTTTTGTATTTAGCCTTTTGTAAATAAAATACAATTTCTATTTTCTCATATTTTGGATACCAGCTCCACATTTCACAAAAAAAAATTATTAAAAAAAAAAGATTATCAAAGCCACAATTTAATTTTTTTCAAATTTTTTAGCGAAAACCGTATTTTCAATAAATTAATAGCATTCAATTGCATTCAAATCCGTTAAGTAATACAGAAGTTATTAAAGGAAACATTGTAAAAGCACGCGGCAGCAGCCTGTACGTGTGCACACATACATTCAAATCAACTACGCAGTAATCGGCGCGCGTACTTGTATATGCATGTATATGTGTTCATGTGTATCACTGTTGCCAAATCATCTTTTTTCCCGTCAAATCGGCCTTTTTATACCCTGAACCCATTGAAAATGGGAATTCAGGGTATAATGGTTTTGTGACAATGTATGTAACAGGCAGAAGGAGGCGTGGCAGACCCCATAAAGTATATATATTCTTGATCAGGACGACGAGCTGAGTCGATCTACCCATGTCCGTCCGTCCGTCTGTCCGTCTGTCCGTCTGTCCGTCCGTATGAACGCAGTGATCTTGTAAACCACAAAAGCTAGAGATTTGAGATTTTAGATATATATTCTTGTATACCATACGCAGTACAAGTTTATTTTTTTTTTCGATAACTCATCCTATTTCCTTATTATCGATAACAATCGATATTTTGACTTTGTTTTTAAGCTATAACTTTTAGACCATAATACCTAGAAACACCAAATTGACTATGTAGGTTGCTGTGATGTAAATACAGATAATAAACTTTTTAAATTTTGGATACCTCCCCCATTAGCCCCATAAGTGGAAAAAACGTATTTAAAATACTAGGTAGTTGGGATTTCGTATATACACCTCTAGATGTCAATATTATGTCCTGAAAATTTCATGAAGAAAGTAGATCTAGAACCGAAGTTATTTAACAATCAATTTCGCATAATGCTGCCCAAGCGCAGCCGCTAAATCATGTACGCAGTAAGCGGCGCGCGTGCTTGTGTATGTATATGTGTGCGTGTGTGTGTGCGCGCAGAGGGTAATATGTACCGGTAAAAGATATAAGCTAGATTGCTGAAAACACCGCCCCGGACTTGGTTCAGGGGATCTCGTAGTCGGGCAGACCCGAAATCAGGGTATAATGGTTTTGCAAAAAGTATGTAACAGGCAGAAGGAGGCGTGGCAGACCCCATAAAGTATATATATTCTTGATCAGGGCGACGAGCTGAGTCGATTTGGCCCTGTCCGTCTGTCTGTCCGTCTGTCCGTATGTATGAACGCGTCGATCTCAGAACATATAAGAGATAGAGACTTCAAATTTTGCAAGATGGTCTGTGTATACAGCGAAAATATCGAGTTTGTTTTAGATATTCGATAGATTTTTCCGTTTCAATGATATCGATTTAAAACGTTATCAAGATTCCGTTTTTTGACCATATCTTTTTCATATTTTTAGCTACAGCTACCAAATTTTGTTTTTAACTTTTTGTAAATAAAATACATTTTCTATTTCTTCATATTTTGCATACCGGCTCCACATTTCAGAAAAAAAATTTATTAAAAAAAAAAATTATCAAAGCCACAATTTAATTTTTTCAAATTTTTTGAGTGAAACCCGTATTAGTGAAAACCGTAGAAGTTATTAAAGGAAACATTGTAAAAGCACGCGGCAGCAGCCTGTACGTGTGCACACATACATTCAAATCAACTACGCAGTAATCGGCGCGCGTGCTTCTGTGTGCATGGTATGTGTGCATGTGTATACAAATGTGTGCATGTGTATATGTGTGCATGTGTATATGTGCATGTGTATATGTGTGCATGTGTATATGCGTGCCTGTGTGTATGTGTGCATGTGTATATGCGCGCAGAGGTAATATGTATAGATAAAAGATGTAAGCTAGGTTGTTTAAAACATCAGCTCGGACTTGGTTCAGGGGATCTCGTAGTCGGGCAGACCCGACTAGAGCTTTCTTACTTGTTTTTCTTATTATTAACTGAATTCTCTTCTTATACATTGTATGTATACATACATAAATGCAAATAATCTAGTCATTAGCTTGCTAGAATTGGTTGCAAAATTTCTACAACTAAATGGCTAAATTATATCAATAAACGGCTAACCAAAACAATTTACTGCTTAGCAGCAGTATTGTGATAAGAATATTTTGTCAGATATATAATGTCCATTTTCATTTACATCATACATTGTATATACATTACTTATTGGTTAAAATCTTGAGAAATAGCATCCTATATATATGTATGTGTATATATAAAATGTACACATTAGTTGTCTTCGGTTGATATACTGTTTGAGTGGCGAAAACTCTATCCGAATAGTCATATATGTATATTAACAAATGTTTCCTGATCTTAAAGTTGTTGGCCACTTCACATTTACTTATTGTCAGCAGACTATGAGACCTTTGATGCACGTACTGATGCGGGACGCCGACGATTGACCTCTTAACGCTTATCTTTGGACTTCTTTTTGTACTGCATCAAGACTTGCTTGTTGGTGTCTTTCTTTCAGGAACATGTGTTTTGTGTTTAAAAAAAAAACACGTAGAGTAATCAGACTACAGACTTTGTGTGCGTTGAAAGTGACCTTCTTGTTGGCGTTGGTCAAGTCGTAGAAGTCGTACATTGGGACACACAGAGTCATCACGTCTTCAACAGAAGACTTGTAAGATCTGTACTGCGGAATAAAAACAGAAAGTTTAAGTTAGGCTATACTTAACTTACTTTACACTTACAATGAGTGAGCGGGCCTCTTAAGGGGAATATCCTACTTGTCGTTGCCACCAATGATCCGTTGCTGATATATAGTTGTCACTTAGAAGGTTGATTTTTATACCCTTGCAAAAAGGATATATTAATTTTGGTCAGGAGTTTGCAACGCAGAGAAGGAAGCATCTCCGACCATATAAAGTATATATATTCTTGATCAGCAAGACGAGCTGAGTTGATATAGTCATGTCCGTCTGTCCGTCTGTCTGTATGTCCGTCTGTCTGTCTGTCCGTCTGTCTGGATCAACGCTACAGAACTGAAATTTTGCACATAGGCTGGAATGTGCTGCAGGCATTGTATATCTCGGAATCATCCGGATCGGATGACTATATCCTATAGCTCCCATAGGACAGATCGGTTTTAAGAAATGTTTTAGTGGGATAACTTCGACGTTATTAAAGTCAGAGACTTAATATTTGGAATATATACTGCTGAGTTGCACCCAAATACCAAAAGATATAGATTATATAGCTACGCTCTTTGGGGGCGTGGCAAATCGGATAAAACTATATCTTCTACAGTTTTGAAGCTAGAGCATCCAAATTTGGAAAGTAATAAACTTTTGGGCTTCCCTTCAGATTGATCAAAAAATAATATATCCACGCCTACTTGGGGCGTGGCAAATCGGGAAAGTCTATATAGTGCTTAACATAAATCCTTCAATATTTTGGACGGTGTTAAAGCCAGAGACTTGAAACTTTAAACATATATTTGTATCAACCACCCCTAGAAAAGAACATAAAGAATATATATCTACGCCCATTAGGGGCGTGGCAAATCGGAAAAAACTATATCTTCTACAATTTTACACCTAGAGTTCCAAAAATTGACACAGACGTTAGGCTTGACCGTTTCGACAAAATTATGAAAAATCATATATATCCGCCCCTTGGCGTGGAAAATCGGTGAAAAGTATATCTTCCAAAGTCTTATAGGTAGAGCTTCAAAATTTGATAGACAGGTTACTGTTGCCCTGCTTAATAGAGTGCCCAAAAATGATATATATCCAATTGTTGGGGGCGTGGCAAATCAGAAAAAACTGTATCTATATCCTTTACAATTGCAAGGGTATTACCAAACTTCGGCATGGCCGAAGTTAGCCCATCCCTCTAGTTTAAATTTCTCCCAAAACACTTGTTGAAATAAGCAGAAAATTTGTATTGACATCTTGCAACAGCTTTTGAAATTGCGTGATAAAGGCAGACAAATGTAAGATATTAAAGACATTTATGTCAAATGTGTGTCTACTAAATGTGAACTTTACCACGCATACTGTTGCGTTGCATGTACACGCTTACATCCATACATACATATTTACATATATGCATTTACGAGTGTTGTCAAACTTGATTTTTATTTTAATAAATTATAAAAATATATTCTTAATAATTTATTTTGCAAATGCACTTAGATTTTAAAACTGAATGAAATATTAATTTTCGAATATATTTGTTTTACCAAACTCATAAATAACATATAGTGTTTTATTTCAGTATATTTAAAATTTAATTTAGTATTAAGTATTAAATAAATTATTATATAATATATTTTACATATATACATTATAATATTGTATTATTAGATATGTATATGATAAATTGCAATTAAGTGTATTTTGTTATACTGGCTTTTAAATAAAATATACTAAATGCGCCAAATAAGAATACTGGATTCTGAATTCTTTTCATCGATTAAAAACATCTGTTATTCGCTCATCTCGAAGAGCTGAGGATAGTCCATATCTAACAAAAATTCATCGTAAAGTGGTATCGAAGCTGCACAACTATTCGTAATCGTGCCGCCAGTCGGTTATCGGCAACTTTAAATTGCTTATATTTAATAAAATACACAAAAAAGTTAACCTCCGCCGCCGGAAATGGAATCCTCATAAAAAACTAAGCGAAAAAACACCACCCCCAAGTGATTCGGACGTTCTTTACCTACGGTAACTAAAACGAAGACTTACCTCAATAACTTTCACATAATTTTTTTATGCTTGTCATGCAAAAAAGCAATAATTTTAAATTATACAACAATAATGCATTATAAGTATTAAATTATCATAATATTATAGTGTACAATATTTTTATGTAACGTTCATCTTTCAAAAATGGAATTTTGGTAAGAAAAAATGTAATTTGATATACGGCATAGTCTCCAATCAATTGATTACTCGAAGAACTAAAAACTAAATTAGCAACTGAAAGTTTTTTCAATTATTTCAAGCAGAACAGTTGCAATACTTTAAAGGAATCAATTTCAAATTACAAAAGATTCGCCATATAAGTTCATCGATAGTAAAACAACAATCGATTTCTTACACATCCCTAGTGAGCTCCAGAATATTTGCATTTCGTACTTAGTGGAGTTTGTTGTCCTTTGTTGGATAGAAATAGGAATTGCAGGCAGTAGGAAAATTTACAAGCGATCCCTAAAAAGCTAACAAAAAGTTTATATATATACAAATCGAAATGGAGACAGAATTGAAGGAACATAATAATATAATGCCCATACGCAAGGAAGTTCTAAATCCTGGCAACAAATACATCGAGCTGAAGTCAGGCACCAGGGTAAGCAATTAATAAAGAGGCAACAGTTGTGTGTTCAACGAAATCCAGGTCATAAGTGGGCCAAGGCCATAACTAACATTGTACACTTCGCAGGTAAAATTTCACTTCCAAACGCGTCGGGCCAACGATGTGCGAGTCGTTGACGATAGCAAGAAAATTAATAAGCCAATGGAACTAGTTCTGGGCAAGAAATTCAAATTGGAAGTGTGGGAGGTGATTGTGCAGAAAATGTCCCTCAACGAGGTGGCCAAATTTACGGTGCACAAATCGGTAAGAGTGATTGGTTCAGTCCAATAAATAACGATTTTATACTAAACATTTTATTTCGTGTAATTATAACTCACTTGCAGCTCTGTGCACAGTATCCGTTCATATCGAAAACGCTTCGCGATATCGGCAAGAAACCGGACGAGCGTCGTCATTGCTGTGGCATGACATTACAGAACGAGGGCATGGGCTATGAGGATCTGGACGAGCTGCTACAAAGGCCTGTCGATTTGGAGTTCATTATCGAATTGATATCCATTGAACTCCCCGAAGAATATGAGAAGGAGCGCTGGCAAATGTCCGACGATGAGAAAATGCTCGCAACGCACACGTTACGGGAGCGTGGCAATCGTCACTACAAGGCGCATAACTATGCCGATGCAGAGATTTGCTATCGCGATGCCGTTGGCATGGTCGAGCAGCTGATGCTTAAGGAGAAGCCACACGATGCTGAATGGCAGCAGCTAGCTAGCATCAAGACTCCCCTGCTGCTCAATTACGCCCAGTGCCGTTTGATTGCTGGCGATTATTATGCGGTCATTGAGCACTGCAACGAGGTGCTGACCCTCGATCCGCGCAATGTGAAGGCGCTATTTCGTCGTGCCAAGGCACACGCTGGGGCTTGGAATCCGGCGCAGGCGCGCCGTGACTTTATTGACGCTTTGGGATTAGATGCAACGCTGAAGACAACTGTTGCCCGAGAGCTGAAGGCAATTGAGGAGCAGCAGCATGAACGCAACGTTCAGGATCGCATTCATATGCAAAAGCTATTCTAGAATATAAGTTGCGCTAACGTACTGCTCATGCTCCTTGTTTATTGGAGCAACTATGCGCAGCGTTAACAGTTAGCCAATGCTTTTCTCTTCTGGCTAAAGAGTAGCTACGCCTACACACTGGCCATGCACTGCTCCAAGGGGTTTGTGATGCTCTGTCTCCTTTTCAATCAACTGCTCTGCTGCTGGACCCTATACAAGACGCTGTTCGTGGATAATCGACGACGTCAACGCAGACGTGGACGCGCACGACTGCGAGCCAGTGCACGACAGAAATAGCAACTATGAGTTCAAATCAAAATTCACTTTCCCTCGCTCTGTCACCCTCTCCCTCTGTCTCGCTCTATTACATGCATTGCTTTTAGATTAGTTGTAAGCATTTCGAACTTTCATGTGAAACGGTTTCTGCAAAGCCATTATGAATACGCCATTAATCACCAAATATTAAAACAAATGTATATGTTGTATGTAAATGTGTATTTAGGAATACTATAGGGATATGGCCTTTGAAAAGCCACAAAATTGTAACTAATGTTAGAGCAAAACTTGCTTGTCTGTATTATAAGTGTAATATCTAGCTCTATATAGACTTATTATATGTAGCTAATTGATTGCATGTCAAATAAATATGTATCTATTTGTTGTAAACTCTTACGTTTTCTTTGACTTTTAAGTTAACAACTGAAGCTGAGCCAAAGAGCTTAATTAATCAAGTAATTATATAACTACTTAGACACGGGGTGTATAGATTCTTAGTTGTAATGAGGTGCTACTCAAATATTATATTTAAGGCAGTTGTGTGTGATTTGTTTTACAATAATTTAAAAAAAAAAAGAGTTAAGAGTTGTGTACTGGACCAACCAAACCAAACATGTTTAAACTATAGTGGAGATTTCTTTATCAACAATTCTGTGAAGTCTTCTGAAAAGTTGGAGAAGAAATTGGTAGATGATGATTTATAGTATATGCATTTAATAATTGTGTTATTGATATAATAAAGTAATAAAAGTAAATAAAAAATATTTATTCTATACTGTTCGTCAATTAATATTGTTAATTGTAACATTCAAATGGGTAAGTATATTTAAGTAATGAAAATTATATTTAATTACTGAACTCGCATGACAAAATGTTTCTTAGCCAATTATTTTCATTCGGTTTTAGTACATTTAAATGGATATGAGGATAAAATACATCAATTGCTTTTGGTAGAATACATGTCGATAGATTGTTATATTATTTATTAATAAGTAATTTACACAAAGTGGTTTTAGTTCCAAATGGAACAAACTATGGCCGTATCCAAACGTACGACATAGAGATGCGGGTACAACAGCAAATCCGAATAACCCTTATAAACAAATTTAACATGCACAATTATTTATATGATATACATATGTTTAAACTTTAAAGTTAATATACACGAATAGAGTTACGAGTTAGACTAATAACAAATACCGAAGTATCTTTTGGAAGCAAAAGTGGAGCAGCTGCAGCATTTAGAGACGCCACAACCGATTGCTATTACCGCCGGCGGCGCCTTCGGCTTCACCGCGTAGCTTGTTGTCGTCCGTGCGCCAGACGAATGGCTCCAGACGATCATCGTCGTCCAGGAAGTTGTTGATTACCTCCAGGCTGGCAATGTTCTCGTGCAGAAGCGAATTGCAGCGACTCAACTGTTGCGAGACGCCGCGTATTTTGGCAAACTGTTCCGCGTACGAGGCGTACGTCTTCTGCATGTCCACGAAACTAGCGAAGAGCGTCGTTATTGAATTGCTAACAACCTTGGTGCGCTCCACCAGATGATACTGTTCGCTGGCCACATGACTAGCGCACAGATTCAAATGCGTTTGCATCCGGCTGCATATATTGAGCAAATGCTGCGAATTTAAACGCTCCAGGATTTCCGCATCTCGTGTATATGTCGCCGAGCTGATAGACTCACGCAGCACGGGCAAGAACTGTGGTATGTTACGCAAACGAAGCAAATCAGGATCTACGTCGTCGTTGATGTCACGCGTCCCCGGCTTCACAATCACAATGTTGTGACTAGAGGCCGTCGACTGCGGACGCTTTGGCTTGATGACAGTTGAAATGCTGCCAGGGTGTGATTTGCGTGCAGCGGCCCGACTGGCGGTGCTCTGTTGCAGCATGTGGGCGGGCCGGTTGCGTATCTTGGGCGAGTCACCGATAGGTCGATCCGTGTAGGACACATACGGCAGATCAGAGCACACGCTTAGCGGCGGCGAAGGCGGTCGGCTCAGCTCGGAGCTAGTGGGCGAGGCGGTATCCGAAATGATTTGTTTGCTGGCAATCACAATGCGAGCTGGCCCATTGCTTACTCCATGCGGCAACGCTTGCTGCTGCTGCTGTCTCTGATGTCCGGCTCCGACCCTGCGTTTGTTTGCGGCCGCCGCGGCAGCCGCTGTCAGAGCCATGGCGCTACCATCGCTCATTCGAACAGCGGACGCGGGGTTTGATGATTGGCTAATAGTACTGGCCAAAGTTGGATCTCGTCTCTCAAAGATCTCATGGCCGTCAGCCTCGACGCGCTGTTGCGAATGCTCAGCACCCATTCCGCTTCAGCTGAATGCTTTGTATTGATTTTATTCCAGTAGCGCTATCGTTATCTGTGCTACAGCCGCACCGTAATCTCTGTTCGCTTTTTCCGTGTCCAAAGTAATTTCACAAAATGCTTCACTTTACGTTTAGAATATATAAACAATTCTCTTTTGTGCTGCAATTTGTTGTTCTTGTTTCTTTTTTTCTTTTGACTATTCATATCGGAAATATCGATATATTATAAGCCAGATGCATATTTCGATATATCGACAAATTCTGTTTCATTCATATTGTTTTGAATTTCAATTTGAATTTTGTTCCCTCTATTATTGTCTTCCAAAAGGATTATATTCTTTGCAACTCAACAGCGTGTTTTAATTAATGCTTTCGTGCATTAAATTAAACAACAGATAAATTTATTAGCCATGTTTATTTGTCTTATTTTTGATTGCTGCATTGACGAATTTGGAAAGTCAAGATACGAGCTAAACCCAAAAGCAGAAACAAATATTGTTTATTGGCAAACTCAGCTTTACGACTTTCACAGATTTTAATGCATATAAATACATATGCACATATATAAAAATATGTACATGGGGTCGGGAAAGAAATTGGTTCTCGACCCATCTCATCCCGAAATAAATTTTGCTTTTCCCAAGTTGTAAGGTTGTCCCGAAAAATTTTTAATTTTTCCCGCTGGTCCCGACGTTTCCCGACAACAACACGATGTTTTTATCAAAACTTTAAACTCTTATGATAGATGACATTTGTATTTAAAAATAATACTTTCTCAAAATTTTCATGACGCGTGTTCTCCTTTCTTCTAGAATTATACTGAAGGTAGAAAACACCCTCTCACTCTATCAATCAGTACTTACATATCAATCATTTGTAAGAACGGCATTTCATTGCATTGTTTCCAAAATAATAAAATATTTGATCTTCCTTAAACTTAACATTATTTATATGAGAAATAATTTCCTAGTCAATATCTTTGTTCTATTTTTTGATAAATACAAATTATTTTATAGATTATTTATTTTCTTATCGGGACCCGCGGGAATTTCGTAATCAAGCACCTATCCCGACAGCCCCAGATTTTTATAGAATATTTCCCATCCCACCCGATCCTGAACGTTTTTTCGGGACCCACGGGACTCCCAAAAAGCTCGCTAATTTATATATATATGTTTTCCTTATGATACAATTTTAAATTGTTAATAGCAATTTCGTTAATCAGAGGCTTTTAATCATTTACACTATAAATAGCTTTAATATGATATATACATTATTATTGTTAATAATTATTTATTAAAATCAACATTATATCATCATATCTTGCTCGCTTAATGCAGCTTTCAAGCTTGCGGCGCTAACTCCTTTTGAGATGCTACAAATTTATTGTAGCAGAGTAACGATTGGGGCTAATCGATTTATATAGTGATGTGCATAGTGCCGCGAGCAAAAATCCTTCTGTTTGAAAGAAACTGCCGAACGTGTCGGTACGCGGAGACACAAAAGGGAAAGAATTCAATTATTTCAATTTGTGGTTAAAGTTTTCGGCTTGATATATACGTTTGAAGAATTAAAAAAAATATTATTGCGCAACACACCATTGATACAAGTACGTACTTCAATAACTTCATTGTATATTCTTTTAAATAGCAAATTATTGTCTTGCTCCCGCAAAAAAAAAAACATGCAAAATCGCCTAACCTCAAATGTTTAGTTGAAATTTGAAAAAGAATCAAGCTAAGCTATTGTCATGCATGAACAGTACCAGAACCTACTATCCTCTACTCCACAACAGCCAAGAGGGGTAAATCTGATGCAATTGCATGCCTTAAAGTGGCTTCATGCACATGCACAGCAAAACATGCAAAATATGCCAGTTCATTTCGTTCAGCAGCCATATAACTATGCTCAGCCAAATCTGAACTATTTGCTGCCACCACGGAATGTCGATATTCAGCAGCAGCAGCCATATTTGAATTATTTTAGCCAGCAGGGAACCGACGGCATGAAACAGCTATACAATCATGCGCAGAGCGCCAACCAAAATAATGCCCAGTTCAACTTTGGGCAGGCGCACCAGCAACATTGCATGGGCTTTCTGCCATCGCAGCAGCCGTTTACCGCTAACCAGGGTCAACATCCATTTTACCCATACAATCAAATGGCAGAGCCATATGGACATTCGGGCAATGTGCCAAACATTGGTTACATGCCGCCACGTTGTGACCAAATGCAGGAGCCGTTTTTCCGTGGTCCACCAGTCTTTAATTGTATTCCACCGGCATATGACCCAATCAATCAGTCGGATCAGCAGAAGTTCACACTGAGCTCGAATCGGGGGCCCTTGGCAAACCAGGCGAACAGGAAACATATCTTTGTGAACGGTGCACTTTATAATGCCGAACTGGTCGATCCTCTTGCTGGTGGCGAACCGGAATCAACTGGGCAGCAGCCGTTTATGCAAAATAATTCATTAGAGGAGGATGACACCGATGACGATGACTACGATCCGATGGATGGCGTAAGTCCTTAATTACCAAATGACTCGCCTGTTATTCATCTACATTTCTTAGGTTTTGCCCTCAATTTATGGCATACGCTTCTACAATCCAAATTACGGGCCGGAGGGCGCCATTCCACCACGGTGCACAAAGAAGAAGAATTACAATCGTAATGCCAATATGTTTACGAACGTTTGGCCTCCATCGATGCCACCAGAATCATTTGATCAGGATTTGCAACGCTATCCTGATTCGTGTCCATTTTTGCCATTGGAACGCGTGGCATCTGCCGCCGACAATGGTCAAAACGAAATACCCATTGCGGCTGCCACGGCCTTGGTCCATGACACTCGAAGCCAATCGGAGCCAGAGCAGCAGCTGGGAGGTGCCGCTGACAGTGCTGCTCAAATTTTTCCAGCCTCAATGTCGCCGAACTCGAAAGCCAAGCGTCGACAAGGACGCAATCGTCCACGCGGCTTTATTCAATCATTCGGGATAGTGTCGCCAATCAAGCACGGCAACCAGACAGCCAAGACCAACGTGGTGGCCGCCAAAAACGTCGTATCCTTGTTCGACAAGAAGCCATCAGTCAAAAAATGGAATAACGTAGATCCGAACAAACCCAACGTCAATTCTGATTGGCCATTGCCCATGGATGGGCAACATCGGCAACAACAACAGCAACAAAAACAACAAACCCCAAACTAAACGTAACGTATTTTGAAGGGAATCGAATTATAATTACTTAACTTGATCAGCTTTCATTATTTGCGATTAAACATTGAAAAAAAAAAAAAGAAAATCATTCAATTTGTCAGTTCAAGTCTTCAAACATAAATTTATATAAAATCAAATCATTCATAAATATATATTTCATTATTACACAAAACAAATTGTTTTTCTTAAACTGTAATGATAATCTCGTTAAATGTATTTACCAAAGAGAGATAAGAAAACGTCACACTTTTTTTTAAGTGCTGTTTTTCCTATCGCCCATCTATGCGATTTTCATATAGTTGAGTAAATGTTGCTGACAATTATTGGGGAATTCAATGGAATTTTGCAAAATTAAAAAGACTAGCTTTTTGACTGCGATTCCCATTTTCAAAATCTGAAGAGGTGACCACTCTAGTTTAGAAAATATGCTCGTTTATTTATTGATTGTTTTATGGTAAATTTGTAGAAGTTTTTTTTTTGGTCCATGTCGAATGCAATTTTGCTGTTCTTTAATGACTTAGATCTCGTGGTGCTGGCCGTGATAGGAGATCTGTTTCTGGGCGGGAGCACGCTTGCCGAAGGGACTCTTCTCGTTGACCTCTAAAATATAGTCACCCTTGAGATCGTAATCGACCTCGATGCCCATGTACGCACGCTTGCCAAAGCCATCGTTCTGCTTGTACTGCTTCAGCGAGTTGGCTGCGACGGCTGGGAAGTTGCGCTCATTGCCTGGGCAAAGGGACTCGGCGAAGTAGCGGGTTGCGCGCATAGCAGCCTCGATGACATTCGCAGAGCCAGGTGCGCCCTGGTTGGGTCCATTGGGATAGAAATCAACATCGCCGCTGCGCATAGGCGTGCCCATGGCTAGGCTGGAGGTGTGGATGACATCGACGAAATCGGCATCGCCGCGGGAAAGGCCAACAAGGTAGTCGCGACGCTTGGACAGGAGCTTGGCAGGATCCAGACCAGTGATGCGACGCAGCTTGTGGCCAGTGTGAGCGGTGTACTCCTGACCAGCAGCACCAGCAACATGAGCGCCAATGCCCTGTCCGATCACATGAATTATCTCTTGGGGCACACCCTTGTTGGTCAGTTCGATAAGCGTGTGGGCGACCATGGCGCCAGCGCCAGCCACATCGAGCATTGCGTAACGCTTGAAGTTAGTCAAAGTGGAGCCCAAGTCAATGATCTGTCAAAGCAGTGAAATATCTGTGAACAACCATATATATATTGAGTTGTAATATTGATCGACTTACGATCAAATTGCCGCTTGTGGTTTTGGCATTCTTCCACTCATCAGATGCTTCCTCGCTGGAGGTGGTTTCGAACTCCTTGCTCTGCTGCTGCTGGCCATTGCGGGCGTTCTTCTGCTGCTCCTGCAGATTGTAACGCTGCAGGTAGGCTTGCTCCAGCTTGCGCATGGCCTTCTTAATGGTGGGCGTCGTCTGGGGCAGGCCGGTCAGCACAATGGTGACCTCATCCTCGCCGAAACCGGGCTGAGCCTTGGCCTTCTCAACATAGTTGTTCAACTTAGCATCCACACGTTCGCCATTGGACTTGACGATCCTTACTGGAATGTTGCTGGCACTGGGCACAAAGTTGGGCGTCAGTTCGTTCTTGATGTGAGCAATGTGATCTATCGCACATAGGTTGACAGTTAATATTTTTAAATTAAAACTGTTTAATTTATAGTACTTACAGAGCTTCTCCAACAGTTGGGCGCCTTTTTGCAGTGGCATGTTCTCCAAGCGCTCAAAGGAGATGTCGTTCAAGGATGGCACATTCTCCAGCTCATTGGCGCTTAGCCATTTGGTGGGCTTCAGCTCATCCTTGGAGGCACAAGCGGCCGCAACCAGGCATGCCAGCAGGCACAATCTCAGGCTCATAATGCAGGGCGATTCGGCTAATATAGCTAACACAGATGAATGGTGCCCAAACGTTGATCGGCGTTTGATAATTACTGCCCTTCAACATTTGCTTTTTATAGCTGTAGACGCTTTAACAGCGCTTGCGACGCAGGAAGTCGCCGCCGTTGTCGTTTTTGCATTTTTGCTGAGCTTGGCAAGCGTGTGTCGCAAACCTCACCTAAACCACGAAACTGTTTAAGTGTGCAACCATACAGTAGCAACTGCAGCAACAAGAACAACAACAATCTTTTTCTTATCGCAGTGCCCTTGGAAACCCATATTTAGGTTTTTGAACCCGCCAATCGTTTCTGATCTGCCACTGATTACTAAGTGCAACGCATCCTACAACATAGTTGTGCTTTTCGGTTACATTCAAATCCAAAGTAAGTGACCACATATCGATAGACAATCAATCGCTATCTAACGATCTGGTTATCGTCGTCAGAGTCACCGATATATTTTATTACAAATTTGACTAATAATTCACTCATTCTAGTATATTTTATTAAAAAAAAAAACACTATATAGATTGTGTTTATTCATATAATTCTTTATAAACAGTTGACTGTTCATTAACTTTAGCTAGTTTTGCACGCCTAAGCAAAAAAATTGTCATGTCTCAACTTTTTCTTTTATAACTTTGCAAAAAGGGTATATTAATTATACCCAGATCCCATTGAAAATGGGATTTCAGGGTATAATGGTTTTATGACAATGTATGTAACAGACAGAAGGAGGCATGGCAGACCCCATAAAGTATATATATTCTTGATCAGGACGACAAGCTGAGTCGATCTAGCCATGTCCGTCTGTCCGTCCGTCCGTCCGTCCGTCTGTCCGTCTGTCCGTCCGTATGAACGCAGTGATCTCGTAAACCGCAAGCTAGAGATTTGAAATTTTAGATATATATTCTTGTATACCATACGCAGTACAAGTTTGCTTTTTTCCGATAACTCATCCTACTTCCTTATTATCGATAACAATCTATATTTTGACTTTGTTTTTAAGCTATAACTTAAAGACCATAATAGCTAGAGATACCAAGTTGACTATGTAGGTTTCTGTGATGCAAATACAGATAATAAACTTATTCAATTTTAGATACCTCCCCCCATTAATCCCATAAAGTGGAAAAAACGTATTTCAAATATTAGGGAATAGGGGTTTTGTCCTGATGAAATTGCATTAAGAAAGTTGATCTAGAACCGAAGTTATTTTACAATCAATTTCTCATAATGCTGCTCAAGCGCAGCCGCTAAATCATCTAAGCAGTAAGCGGCGCGCGTGCTTGTGTATGTATATGTGTGCGCACAGAGTGTAATACATACATATGTACAGATAAAAGATGTAAGCTAGATTGTTTAAAACACCGCCTCGGACTTGGTACAGGGGATTTCGTAGTCGGGCAGACCCGACTAGAACGTTCTTGTTTTGGTCTGAAGTCTGCAACGCAGAGAAGGAATCATCTCCGACCATATAAAGTATATACATATATTCTTGATCAGCAAAACGAGCTGATTTGATATAGCCATGTCCGTCCGTCTGTCTGCCTAGATCAATGCAATCTCCTCCGAGACTATTAGAGCTATAGAGCTGAAATTTTGCACAATGGCTCCAATCTGCTGCAGGCATTGTATATTTTGGAATCATCCGGATCGGACAACTATATCCTATAGCTCCAAGAAACAAAAATGTTTTAGTGGAATAACTTCGGCGCTATTGAAGTCTTAGACTTGAAATTTGGAATATATGCTCATGAATCGCACCCCCATACAAAAAAATATAGCATATATAGCTACGCCCTTTGGGGGCGTGGAAAATCGGGTAAAACTATATCTTCTACAGTTTTCAAGCTAGAGCATCTAAATTTGGAGAGTAATATGCTTTTGACCGTCCCTTCAGATTGATCAAAAAGTTATATATCCACGCCTACTTGGGGCGTAACAAATTGGAAAAGTCTATATAGTGCTTAGCATAAATCCTCCAATATTTCGGATGCTGTTAGAGCCAGAGGCTTGAAACCTCAAACCCACATTTGTATCAACCACTCCTAGAAAAAATATATAGCATATATATCTACGCCCATTAGGGGCATGGCAAATCGAAAAAAATTTGTAATATTTTTTACATAGCTATAAACATTAATCATATTCTCATAAATAATAATCAGTTCTGTAAATTAAAAAAATTATTGGTTTATTTAGTTGTATCTAGATTATCATAATAACGAATCTACAAAACGCGCTTGTTTATGTTTGTATAGCCAATGCCCACACAGGTCATTAGCACCTTTTGCGCACCACGTACATCATTCTCCTCATCGTCGTCGGCCTCGGGGTTCTCCAACTTAAATGTAACTGAGAAAAAGTCTCGCAGATGCTGCAAAAAGTGCACCGTATATGTGGACAGGGGACCTGAAATACGAACAGACAGTGAGCCATAATATATAAGTCGTATAACTGTAATTTTTCGTACCTGTTAGAAATTTGGAAATATGTTTCTGACCCAGGGCCATATAGAGAGCAGCTAGCCATTGGTAGGCAGCGTCACAGCAGCCACCGCGGTAGATTTCATCTAAAAGACGCATTGCTACATCTCGTCCCAAGTCTTCTGGTATAGATGGCGTATCCTGCAGGACGAATCAAATGGCATTTAATTGAAGGTAGAATATATACTGGTTACCTATAATACTTACACACTCTTCCCTAGTGTTGGAAATGCAATCGGCAGCGAAGCAAACGCCGTCTGTTGTCTCAGCTATCAGGCAGATGCCATAGCCAGGTGAGTTGCCCGATACTTTGCCTCGATTTTGATCTGTATAGATATAAACATCGGGCAGAAATTTGAGCATACAACCCTTGGCCGACTCTACGGTACGGTTGGCCATCGCCGGCGACACCTTGCAGGCGTAGACAGTGCCACGAACACGTTTCACCATGCCCTGCTCCTGGAATTGTATGGAACGCAGACTCTTGCGCACGGGACAGCTGAAGCTCACCTCGCCGCCACCAAGTGGTGCAACGCCGCGACGCACAACGCGTAGCTCTAGGCCCTCGTCAACCAGTAGAAAACGTTTCAACAGTGACAGTCCTGCTCCTTTGATATGATCCACCGATGGCGAATCTTTGCTGTTTGTCACGCCACGCAGAGTGCACTGCAGCGGCAACTTACAGAATGGACCCAGTGCAATCAGAGCATCCAAAAAATAACCAATGCCACGCTGCACGCAGCAATCGTGCTGCAGTGGACCGCCATATAGTAGACCAGGACTGAACATGACACTGGTGCCAGCGGAGTTGAGCTCAATTTTGGTTCCATTCGTCAGCTTGTCTAGCAAGCGTATCAAACTGATCTCGTATTCACGCAAGCCGGGAGCTTTCTCGTCATCGGCGCGAATTTGTGTTATTTTTACTGGCTTGCCACTCAAGCATGACAGCACAAGCCGCTGCTTTAGGAAATTGCTGCCGCGATATATTAAGCAATTGCCTTCTTGTGCAATGGGCGGCATGTTTCTAAAATTTATTTATATGCACAGTAATAAAATATTAAACAGAATCTTCCTTGTGTGGTTTGCACGTGCGTCCAAATTGTAAACAGTAGATCTGGCATACGTTCGATAATAATATCATCGATAAGTCGAGTGCAATGCATCTCTTTACTTCACTCACGGTATTTGAACAGGGCAGACATTGAAATTTTCGACATCTCTGGACCTTAAATGGTTGCAATAAAGCGCTGATAGGGCTATGTTTAAACGGGGAGATAATTAGAGTCCAAAAAAAGATATTGCAAAATCCGTCAATTGTCGTTACAACTAATTCCATTGTGTATTGGTTACCTGTTTTGCGGCGTGCTTGAAATAGTATCTCAATCAAATATATTTTTCCCCATTCGATGGCACGTAAATGCTCAAAGCTGAAGATGTGCTGTTAATACTGCTTAAACATGATCGCCCTAAATATCCATATAACTTTATAACAGGACCATGTGACCACCATTGAATTTTGTAAGACTTACGAACATTTCTAACATGCGGACAAATTGCCGCCATCAGAGCAATGTTTTACTACGACGGATTCAACTGAAAACTGAAATGATGATGACCTATAACCTTCATACTTAAGATCTACAAGTCTCCTGCGGTAGGAAGCTAATTACTCGGAAATAGCAAGGATGTTCTCATAGTGAGCGTTGACAGAACGAACGAAAGCGTTTGCATAAATTTAATAAATTATTTAAATGATGGCATTTGTATATACGTGACATCAGACAGAAATATTTTAATGACTACTGTGACTGTGGGACCCACAATATGGGTCCTTTTAAATTGTGCTTTCGCCCACTTTACTTCATATGGCAGCACCAAAAACAGTGTGACCTATTCTTTTGTGTACATGTAGTAGTTATTTTAGTATTTTTCTTTATGCTTACAATATTAATCTACTTATCTTCGATGCCGACGTTCAGCCACACTGACTAACAGATGTTACTCTTAGTGGAATTGTTGTCGTGTTCGCTTCGTTACGGATATTTGAAATCTTATTCACCACCTTCAAAGTTAAAAAAATCAAATTTGCTCTAAATTCAGTAAAGTTGATA
The DNA here is from genome assembly GCA_035045545.1 of Drosophila gaucha. Classification (NCBI taxonomy): domain Eukaryota; kingdom Metazoa; phylum Arthropoda; class Insecta; order Diptera; family Drosophilidae; genus Drosophila; species Drosophila gaucha. The sequence continues at coordinate 177,283 of JAWNOY010000138.1, forward strand.
CAAAAATTGTGTATAAGTTGATACAGAGCAATAATTGAATTCCTAACGAAAATCAAAATTTATCTGCAGTGCGCTATTCAAGCCCTTCCATACATACATACTTATGTATGTGTGTATAAGTGCATTGCAAGTTTTATTATCTTTACTGCGAGGGTGTAGGATAGACATTTTGCTATAATTGGCTATTATCGTCGTCGTATCAGTGGTCAGTCGATATTTTTTGCAAGTTAAATATATTAAAAGTGAATGGTTAAATAAAGAGACAAACATAAACGTAAAAAAGTATTTTCCAATTGCATTTTGTGTGCATCGCAATAGAAGCAAACCCACGCGTTGCAGAGAACGACACACACACACATAAAAACGCCCTACATACAGACGAATTTCAACGCCAAAAGCAAATTGCCAAACAAACAAAAACAAAACAGTCTCCAGCAATTGCAGCGCGCCAACATCTCTGCCATAAGCCCAGCGTCGGCGTTGTTATTGTTGTTGTCGCCGCAAACGGACAAGAGAACAAAAGGCAATCAAAAAGTACACGCTGTAGTAAGTGGCCCTTGTAAATATATGTATAAATATTTAAAATAATTATTTTATTTACATATTTATTATTATAATGTTAACAATTAAAGCGCAAGCAAACAAACATAAACCGGCTTTTACCAGGAATTACCTCGATTACCAGCGAAAACGAAAATGAACTCATAAAAAACCAATGTATATATATTTATATATATGTAAATCCCCAAAATTCGACCCCCTCTAAATCAAAAAATCAAAAAAAAAAAATTGTAATTCGTAAAAATGTGATCCCCTTGCTATTTGCAATTTCGGGATTCGACTGTATGTATGTATATACATATATTCAGCAGTAAATTACATGTGGCGCCTAAGTTGCAAGATAATAACGTATGTAAGTTTGAAATTAGATTTCAAATAGTTTAGGTTCGCAAGATTTGAATGTTTTATATGGTGGCGTACGTGATAAATTTGGCCGGCCTGCACGCACACAGACATACAGCTTCACACATGATGTGGAGAGGGCGGCCAGAGAATACAAACATGCGCGCCAACTTGTTTTTCTTCTTCGTTTTCTTATGCTTGCTGAATTTGTGTTCGGCAAACTTCCAGCTTATTCCATTTCCATCAGCTTTCGTGTTGTTGTGTATGCTGTTAATGTATGCATATGTATGTATATAAATCCATACATATATATATAATTATATAATGGATATTGGGAATGTTTTAGGCGCTCTTGTTTTTATACCCTGAACCCATTGAAAATGGGTAATCAGGGTATAATGGTTTTGCAAAAAGTATGTAACAGGCAGAAGTATATATATTCTTGATCAAAGCGACGAGCTGAGTCGATTTGGCCCTGTCCGTCTGTTCGTCCGTCTGTCTGTCCGTATGTATGAACGCGTCGATCTCAGAACCTATAAGAGCTAGAGACTTCAAATTTTGCATGATGGTCTGTGTATATAGCGAAAATATCGAGTTTGTTTTAGATATTCGATAAATTTTTCCGTTTCAATGTTATCGATTTAAAACGTTATCAAGATTCAGTTTTTTGACCATATCTTTTACATATTTTTAGCTACAGCTACCAAACTTTGTTTTTAGCTTTTTGTAAATGAAATACATTTTCTATTTTTATTCATATTTTGGATACCAGCTCCACATTTCAAAAAATTATTTAAAAAAAATTATCAAAGCCACTGTTTAATTTTGTCAAATTTTTCACTGAAAACCGTATTTTCAATAAATTACTAGCATTCCATTGCATTCAAATCCGTTAAGTAATACAGAAATTAAAGGAAATATTTAATCAATTGTAAAAGCATGCGGTAGCAGCCTGTACGTGTGCACACATACATTCAAATCAACTACACAGTAATCGGCGCGCGTGCGTCTGTGTGCATGGTATGTATATGTGTGCATGTATATCACTGTTGCCAAATCAGCTTTTTTCCCGTCAAATCGGGATTTTTTGAAAGTGCATTTGACTTAATATTTGCATGATTTCTTCTAAAATTGAATACAAAATGGTGAAAATTTCAGTAAAAATTTTTGTGGTAAGCAAAAAAAAGGTTGCCAAATTAATATGACTGCATTATTGAAACCTTTTTTTTATCAGGAAAAATTTTGCAGAAAAATTTAGGAATTCAATACATTTTTCTACAAAACATACAAAATTTGTTCGAAAATTAAGCATTTTTCCCAGCTTTTGTCTCCGAAAACTTCGCTTCATTTTGGGTATATTTTTCCTTGATGTAGCTTTTTTTGATCAAAAAAAGTTGGCAACACTGATGTGTATACAAATGTGTGCACGTGTATATGTGTGCATGTGTATATGTATGTATAGATAAAAAATGTAAGCTAGGTTGTTTAAGAGCCTTCTTACTTGTTTAAATTAAAATTTGATGCATAAATGCGTAAAGTACGTAATAATGAGCTCATTCAGCTCAAATTTGACACTTGTGTATTACACCCGCAAAATGTCTTTAAAACGAAAGTGCTTCTCCGTTAAAGAAAAAACTAAAATTATTCGGTGATTGGAAACCGGTGAGCGCAACGTAACTCTGGCAAAAGAACTATGCGTGTGCCACACAACAATTGCCACATTAAAAAAATTTAAAAAATTAAAGCTTTATTTAATAGAAATGTCTTAAAGCCAAAACGCGTCAAAGCTTCAACTCAAGATCAAGTCGATAAAGCAGTGTTACAGTTGTTTATATTGTAACGCAGTCGATGAATCCCATTAAGCGGTCCACTGCTTCAGGAAAAAGCTCATTTTTACGCTAAACACTTAAAAATTGAAAAATTTTAATCGCTCTGTTAGTTGGATAAGCCGCTTTAAGGTCACGCATAATATCGTCGCCGGTACAGTCAGTGGAGAATCTTTGTCTGTACAAAAAACCCATTTAAGCGAGTGGCTAACAAATCTTTGGCCTACACTACGTGAGGATTTCAAGGATGAAGAAATTTTTAACGCCGACGAAACTGGACTGTTTTACAAAATCAGCAACCGATTTCAAATGAAGAACTGGATGAATATTTTCTTATTGATAATGGTGTGGCGATTTGTGAGGAACCTTTCGAAGACAACATTGCTAAAAATATATTAGATGACGGACAGGACCGCATTTTGGAGGCATTTAAGGATGCAGAAATTCTGAATAGATTTGTCCATTCAAATTTTAATGACGAGAGCTTAACGCACATCATATTTCGTTTAAATAATGCTGTGCGAGACTGTTTTTATATGTCAAAAACGACTGCTAAACAATAAAAAATTACTGATTATCTTATTAAGAATAAAACGAAAGGCCACATATAGAAATAAATCTTCTTGTATTATGTTTATGAATATACATAATAAGTATGTAAACGACTTCTTATGAAAAGCCATGTAATTGAATTACATTTATTAAAATTGTTGTTTTGATTAAAAAATTAATTTGTTTTATTTTAAAACCTATTACGAACATGTCAACCATATCGATATAACCGGACTCTACTGTATTTTTTTCTTTTTTCCTTTTACTCCTTTCCCCTCCCCTCATCGTACCTGCCTGTACACTCGGCAGCCCGTGCGCGAGTATCGCACTCAGTACCGGCATTTATCTGCCCACAAGATCCTAGCCGTTTGGCCCCACCATCTCCAGAGGCCATTGTTCTGGCTCCACATCCGTCCACTCTCTCGTTGCTCCGGCTTCCGGCCACGACGTCTATCGTCGCAGTGTTTGGCCGTTTTGGTCCCGGAGGCGTCGACTGCTGCCGGTGTAGCGTCGGGCGGCCTAGCAGTAGTATTGGCCTCCACTCCTCGTTGTCACATTGCCGTTGCAGCTGCTGCTGAGGCTGCTGCTACGACTGCTGTTGAGGCTGCTGCTACTGTCGCTGAAGCTGAGGCTGCTGCTACTGCTGCAGAGGCTGAGGCTGCTGCTACTGCTGCAGAGGCTGAGGCTGCTCCTACTGCTCCTGCTGCTGCTGCTGCTGCTGAGGAGGCTGCTGCTGAGGCTGCTACTACTGCTGCTGCTGAGACTGCTGCTGCTGCTGAGGCTGCTTCTGAGGCTGCTGCTGCTACTGAGGCTGCGGCTGCTGCTGCTCCTCCAGCGAGAACCCGGGCGGATATTTTATTTTTCATACCCTTAACCCATTGAAAATGGGAATTCAGGATATAATGGTTTTGTGACAATATATGTAACAGGCAGAAGGAAGCGTGGCAGAAGACCCCATAAAGTATATATATTCTTGATGAGGATGACGAGATGAGTCGATATAGCCATGTCCGTCTGTCCGTCTGTCCGTCCGTCCGTCTGTCCGTCCGTATGAACGCAGTGATCTCGTAAACCACAAAAGCTTGAGATTTGAAATTTTAGATATATATTCTTGTATACCATACGCAGTACAAGTTTATTTTTTTTTTCCATAACTCATCCTATTTCCTTATTATCGATAACAATCGATATTTTGACTTTGTTTTTAGGCCATAACTTAAAGACCATAACAGCTAGAGACACCAAATTGACTATGTAGGTTTCTGTGATGCAAATACAGATAATAAATTTTTAAAATTTTGGATACCTCACCCCATTAGCCACAAAGGTAGAAAAAAATATTTCAAATACTAGGGAGTTGGGATTTCTCATATATACGCATTTGGATGTCAATATTGTCCTGAAAATTTCATTAAGAAAGTAGATCTAGAACCGAAGTTATTAAACAATTAATTTCTCATACTGCTGCCCAGAATGCAGCCCAAGCGCAGCCGCTAAATCATATACGCAGTAAGCGGCGCGCGTGCTTGTGTATGTATGTGTGCGTGTGTGTGAGCGCGCAGTGGGTAATATGTACAGATAAAAGATGTTAGCTAGATTGTTTAAAACACCGCCTCGGACTTGGTTCAGGGGATCTCGTAGTCGGGCAGACCCGACTAGAGCGTTCTTACTTGTTCAATTCTGTTTTGAAGCGCTTGTGTCTATAAGTAACTTGATTGTTCTACCTGCTATTGTTCGCTCTACAAACGGTAACAGGGAGTTGTGCCTAAAAAATTAACCTCTTGAAGCTTGGTATTTTTATACCCTTGCAAAAAGGGTATATTAATTTTGGTCAGGAGTTTGCAACGCAGATAAGGCAGCATCTCCGACCATATAAAGTATATATATTCTTGATCAGCAAGACTAGCTGAGTTGATATAGCCATGTCCGTCTGTCCGTCTGTCCGTCTGTCTGTCTGTCCGTCTGTCTGGATCAACGCAATCTCCTCCGAGACTATAAGAGCTACAGAACTGAAATTTTACATATTGCAATATTATTATATATTATGCAATAATCCAATATTCTAGATGCTGTAAAAGCCAGAGACTTGAAACTTAAAACATATATTTGTATCAACGACCCCTAGAAAAAAACATAAAGAATATATATCTACGCCCATTAGGGGCGTGGCAAATGGGATAAAACTATATCTTCTACAATTTTACACCTAGAGCTCAAAAAATTGACACAGACGTTAGGCTTGACCGTTTCGACAAAATTATGAAAAATCATATATAACCGCCTCTTGGGGGCGTGGCAAATCGGAGAAAACTATATCTTCCAAAGTCTTATAGGTAGAGCTTCAAAATTTGATATATAGGTTACTGTTGCCCTGCTTAATAGATTGCCCAAAAATGATATATATCCAATCTATATCCTTTACAATTGCAAGGGTATTACCAAACTTCGGCATGGCCGAAGTTAGCCCATCCCTCTAGTTTATTATTTTTTTTTTTTTTTTTTTTTTTTGAGTTATCAGACCTGGTTTATGAAACGTTTAATTATTAAATTTCTTTAATCTATTCTTATGGTAGAAAGCATTTTGGGTTGTTGCAATTGTGTTCGCAACGTAAACACCCGGTTTAATTTCCTGATTGGGAATCAAAATGTTTTCTTCTGCTAAAGAGAACTCTATTTTGCGTATCACTTGGGATCTTGCTGGTAGAAGTGTTGAATTATTACCAGAACTAAATGTTATTGGAACATAGATAGGATACGTTAAGTTTTGTGGTCTAATTATAAACCAATCCTCTGAACTATTGTAATCTAATTGGCAATTAAATGTTTTTATGAAATCTAATCCTATTATTCCCTCTGGTTGGATACCGAAATTTGAATGAAGTAATTGAAATTTATATGGAATAATAAATTTGTCTGTTTGGAGTTCGATTGAGGCTAGTACTTTGGAGTTTATTACTCCTTCTCCTATGCCTCGAATGTCTATTATTTTATTGAGTTGGATGTCATAAAAGACATCAAAATTTTCTTTAATGATTGAAATATCTGCACCAGTATCAATCAAAAATGTTATCTTTTTATTTATTGCAACATTTTTGAATGATACGAAATTGTTGAGATTAAGGTTAATGGTATATATTTTACAGTTCAACTCTGAGTATATGGAGGTGCCTGAAAGTATTCTGGGTTACTCTGACGTGGTTGGAATTTCCTCTATTGGAATTTCCACGGCCTCTAAAGTTTCTTATATTTTGGCCTTGGCCCCTGTTATATTTGTTGTTATTATATTGGTAACCGTTATTTTGGCTATTACCTCTTCCTCGGTTGCCTCGATTGTAGCCATTTTGACGCTGTTGGAAGTACAGTACAGTATTTGTCTGCCCTGTTGCTTCGGTACAGCTCTTTACAAACTTTGAGATGGCATCATTCATATTATTGAATGTGCCTGCCTGCAAGATAAGTTTTACCTTATCGATAGAGCAGTTCTGAGTCATTGCTTTGACAGCGAGTGTTGTGCTGTACCTATTATCTAAATCAGGTGACAAGCTATCATTGATATAAGCTCCTTCCAGAGACTTAGTCAATTTCTCAACCTCTTGGGTATATTTGTTTGCCGTTTTACTCTTTTGTTGTAAGTTTAGGAGCTTTACAGAAATAACTTCTACTGATTCTCCTTTCACAGTAATTGTCAGTTTATTAATAATGATGGCGACTGATTTGATTGAGGTGCAAATCGCGATGTGCTGGAGTCGTTAAGGTGGAGTAACGTATGATGCCTGGCTCCACAAACACGACAGCCGCTTGAGCTACAGTGCCGACATTGATGCCCGAACTTTAGTCAGTTGAAGCATAGCCTAGCCTTCTTGGCTTCCTTTAGTCGAAGATCAGCAGACAAATTTGTAAATCTTGTGCAGTGGGAAATGGTATGTTGAGGATCATCACAAAACCTGCAGCTCTGCACCCCTTTAGTCGTTGTGACCAGCACTGATTTGCTTGGAATGCCTTTGCTGCTGTGGCTCAGTTGCTTGTCCGAAGCGTAGCCGGCCATGGCGAATTCCATCGACTCTAAAGCACGGCAACGGTGCTCAAGAAATGCGGAGATTTGCTCATATGTCGGTATATGGTCTGCCATTTCAGACCTATCCAATTGCTCCTCCCACTTAGCTTGTGATGCCATATCGAGCCTTTGCAGCAGCACCTGAGCTATCAAAGCGCTCGCTATTTGCTCGGTGCTACCTAGGCTGTCGAGTGCACGCATATGAACATTAAATTTGTCAGACAGCTCTCTCAACTTGCCGATAGATCCATTTTCTACCTTCCGCAGCCCCAAGATCTCAACGATGTGTGCCTGAAATATTAAACGTCGGTTATCAAATCGTTTTTTCAATAACTGTATAGCCTTGGCATAGTTATCGTGTGAGACTTCCATGGACTGAATTGTGTCCAACGCTGCGCCATCTAAACAGGATCGTAAATGTTGCAGCTTCTCTACGTTACTGAGGTCGGGATGACTATCAATGATCGCTGCAAACATTGAATAAAAGGAGTCCCACTTTCCATATCCACCACTAAACGTAGGCAGTCTTAGTGGTGGCAGTGCCGGAACTGAACGCAGCTTAGACTGATTGACCGTGGAGCTAAAAGGCACTTGAGCTGTTCTGACTTTCATTTCTGACAGAACTGATGATTGAAAAGACATTATTAATTCATCAAAGTTCGTGCGCAGATCACTATTCATTTCGTCAACGTCTAGCCCTTCCAGGCCTTCATGAGCCACATTAAATGATTGGCTCAGCTGGTTAATGTGGTCTAAAACCACCGTCAAGTTGCTCTTACTTTGTTCGGTCAACGCATCAGAATCAAGCCTTGCTTTGCGTTTGTAAAACACCACTCGCTCATCACGCACAGCTGTACTACTTTCTTTAGTTGCCATGCCGCGCAAAGATGTAAAACACAGGCGAATTACCGATAGAGATTGCGTGATACCGCTTCGAAGCAACTTAAGTATGTGTGGGCGTATGCAAATGCTTGTAACGACAACACTTTGTATTTGAGTCTGTGTGTGTACTGTTGAACAGGCGCCACTGCAAGCGAGACGACGAAAATGCAAGACGAAGATGCACAAACGAAAATTACACCAAATGTGCAGATCACTGCATATGCATACATATGTTTGTATGTGCATATAAGTATGTATGCAAAGCCAGCGGCACATAAATTGAATGAATTTGAATGTATGCGCACGCACTGCTGACCGACAATGCCTTAGAACAATCACTTTAAGTTATTCGCTATTATTTATGTCCGTTCAATTAACTTTTAAGAACCGAGAAAATTGCAATAAAAATTCTCTTTATAAGTATGCAGCCGATGTTTTAACCCGCACGCGATAATTGCTTTACGCGCGCCTCTGTATTGCGAACATTGGTAAAGAGGGCGAACTGATAGCGTGGCGACGAACGAAACTGCACAACTTAAGCAATCACGGCTTATGCCTTTGCTCACATAGAAATTGCACATATATGTATGTACATATGTTTGTTAGTCTATGCAATTTATGATATATGTATGTTTAGTTTATACATATATGTTCACAAAGACTAAATCACGTCGGGGTCACCAAGCAGCCCACTCGAAATAATTTCTTCCTGAAATCCAAACGGATACGAATAGGGCAAACGCTCAGTAGCTCTTGGAGCAGGCGCAAAACTCCATTAAAGCGCTTATATTCAGTCTGCAGCAAAGCATGATGGACTTCATGAGAACAATGGTAAATCTCACTCATACTTGAAGTAACTCAATTCCTTCATGACAACCACATCGACGTTATGCTGTTCTCTGAGACGCACCTCACAAGCAAAAACAACTTCTAAATACGGGGTAATTTGTTGTACGGCATACATGATCCACGGCGGAACCGGTTTTAATTAGAAGCCGCATCAAACATCACTTTTATAAAAGGTTTGCAACATGTAATCTGCAAGCTACTTCAACAAACTTACAAACGAAAAACAGCAAACTCAAACAAGCCGCCATTAACTAACCGCCGCGCATCTCAATCTCTGAAGGTCAATTCACGGGCTTTTACAACTCTCTTGGGGATCGATTCATACAATTCCGAGCACATGCTCTGGGAATCTCGCCTTGTAAACTCCAAATGGAACCAATTATATAATGCAACAATCAAATTAAGGAATAAACTTAACTTTGTTTCTCCGGGTAGGCCTACATAATGGCCAGCAGACCCTAGAAAACTGCCAGATCCACTTTCCAGTGACAAAAAACTTCGCACGGAAGCTCTTATAAGTGCCGAAGCACTCCCGGATATTTATTCGACCACTCTCCTGTTCTATTAAATCTTCTCCAATGTCCGGGAATCGCAGATCATCCACATAGGCTCGCAACGCACAAAACCGATTGGCTTATGTACAAGAAATATGTGAGTTATATGTGATATTGACATAAAATTAATCTGCAAATCGAACAACTTGTGCTGGAAAAGCAACGATTGAGACGTTATAGGTAGTACCATAAATCGCCAACTTCAAATCAACTGCTTAAGGAAGCTCTTAAGCAACAAGAAGAAAACGCACAGCTTCGGTATAATATAGAACAATTACCACCAACCAGTACAAAGCATCCACTCTGGAAAGCTCAAACCAGTCTTAATTCCCATTAGAAAATCTCTTGGCAGTTGGGCCCTCAGCGACAAAGACAGAGCTAGCACATTTGCCTCTCATCTTCGAAATCTGTTTCAACCAAATATTGCAACCAATTCATTTGTACTTGCGTCCGCAAAAAAGTTTGAAAAAGTTATCAGAGAACAACTAAGTCCAAAAAATGTACCGGCGGAGATCTAATAACACCAAAAATGATAGTTGAATTGAAAAGATCATACAACACCATCATCGTTTAAACTAATAAGCCTTCTATCATGCCAGTCAAAGCTACTTGAGATTTGGATCCTGAGAGAACACAATGTAATCCCAGCACATCAATTTGGTTTTCGAGAAAAACATGGAACTATATAGCAAGTTAACCGTATAACATCAGAAATATATACTGCATTTGAACATCGAGAATACTGCAGTGCGATATTTCTTGGTTTATCTCAGGTATTCGATCGAGTCTGGTTGGATGGCCTCGAATACACTCACAAGTTTTTTGAATCGTATCTTTACAATAGACTATTTGCAGTGCGATGAAAATCTACTATGTCTGAGGACCATATTATAGAAGCTGCAGTTCCTGAAGACAGCGTACTTGGGCCAACCCTATATGTCCTGCCCACTTATTGTTAGACTCCTTCGGGAGAAGATTCAATAAATAAAAGCAAAGTACTAAAAAATCGGAATAATGCAAAACGTTTTGCAAAACGTATGTAACAAGAATGAGACGTTACAGATCCCATAAAGTATATATATTCTTGATCTTGCATCTGTCTGTCCGTATGAATGAACGCGTCGATTTTAGAACCTATGAGACCTAGAGACTTGAAATTTTGCACGAAGGATGCATTTCCAGTTTTTTCCAAATATTCGATAACTCTTCCTGTTTCCATGATATCGATTTAAAACGTTGTTCCGATTTTGGACCATATATTTAACATCATATTAGCTACAGTCATTAAATTTTGCAGTTAGTTTTTAGACTCTGTTCCCAAAGGGAACTTGCTGTCTGTCCGTCCGTCCGTCTGTTCGTCTGTCCGTCTGTCCGTCTGTCTGTATGAACGCGCTGCATTTGGACACCATAGAATCTTGAGACTTGTAATTGGGAATATATTCTCGTGTGTATCCGCGTCAGATCAGGTTTGAGCATTTTTTCATTCCCACAGGGGGCGTGGCAAATCGGGAAATGCTATATATATTAAGACTAAAACGCTGTTATTTTCATCAATATTGCAGTCTCCGAACTGGGATATAGAATATATATTTGTGTATACCTCGCGGACGTTAAAAGATATAGTTTATATATCTACGCCCATTGTGGGCGCAGCAAATCGGATAAAACTATATCTTCTACAGTTTTCAAGCTCGAGCATCCCAATTTGGCATGAAGGTTGACCTTCCCATAAGTTAGATCAAAAAGTTATATACCCACGCCCCCTGGGGGTGTGCCAAATCGGGAATAAATATATTGCTTTTTGTATAAATCCTATAATATTTTGAGCGTTATAAGAGCTAGAGTCTTGAAATTTGGAATACATGTGCAGGTAGATCATCCAGAATCAAAAATATATATTATAGATATTTACGCCTATTGACGGCGTGGCAAATCGGATAAAACTGTATCTCCTACAGTTTTGGAGCTAGAGCGTCCAAATTTTGCATGTGGGATACTGTTCCTCTTCTTAAGATGAATCAACAGTTATGTATCCATGTCCTCTGGGGGCGTGGCAAATCGGGAATTACTATATCTTTTACTAAAATATTGCAATATTGCCGTCTACGAGTTGGAATTTGGAATATATGTACTAGTTTCCTACCACTATCCTACCTCCATTTGGGGCGTGGCAAATAGGATAAAACTCTATCTCTTACAGTCTTAGACGTAGAGCATCCAAATTTAACATGTGGGTTACTGTTCGTGAAATTTAAATAAAAAAATAATCATAATGTAAGCCACCGTAAAACAAATTCTAGTTGACCTAACTGGGGGATTGAACCTGGGCCACACCACCAAATTCAATTTCGCGCATAATCCTAAAAGAGACGCCGTGGTGTAGTGGGTAGAGTCGGTGGCATGCGAAGCGTGTGATCCAGGTTCGATTCCCATCGCTGCCGCGTGATATTATCATTTAAAAAAATGTTTTTTTTTTATTTTTTTATAACTTCTGTGTTACTTAATGGATTTTGATAAAATTTTCAGCATAAATACTTTTATCTTATTAAAAAGATGGTTTTACCTAAAAAATTAAAAAATTTTTTTGCAACTGAACCTATATTAAATTGATTTTGTGAAATGTGGAGCCGGTATCCAAAATATATAAAAACCAAAATAGTATTTATTTTAAAAAAGCTATATGTAAAATTTGATGACTGTAGCTAAATTGATGTAAAAGACATGCTCAAAAAGGAATCTCGCGTTTAAACATACGGACAGACGGACGAACGGTCTACATATTTATTGAGCCTACACACCTTTAACAGGAACAGAGCCTCACGCAGTCGGTGGCGCCCGACTGCAACGTTCTTACTTGTTTGTGTTTTCTTTTTATACCCTGAACTAGAGATGGGATCTGGAAAGAAATTAGTTCCCGACCCATCCCGTCCCGAAATAATTTTTGATTTTCCAACCAGAAAGTCCCGGCAAATATTTCTTTTTTCCAGCGGGTCCGACATTTCCCGAATTTTTTTTTCAACTTTTAGAACTTTTAGATAAAATTTTCAATAAAAATAATATTTTCTCAAAATGTTCTTCTCTAAGATGAGTTCTCCTTTCTTATAAGATTCCACTAGAAGTAGAATATACGCTCTCACTCGTTGTGCTCATTACCTGCAAGCATTTGTAACAATGGCAATTCATTGCATTATTCTCAAAATAATAAAATATATTAATTTCTCTTAAATTTAACATGGTTTATCAAAGAATTAATTTCCTCGTAAATTTAATTATTCTGTTCTTTTATAAGTACAAGAAATTTTATCGATTTATAATTTTTTTATCGGGACCCGCGGGAATTTAAGTATTAAGTACATATCCCGACCGTCCCGGACTTTCCCAGAATCTTTCCCATCCCACCCGATAACGAAAATTTTTTTCGGGACCCGCGGGATTGTCCGTCTGACTATCCGTATGTATGAACTAAGGTTCTGGGGATCTCGTAGTCTGGCGGTCTCGACTAGAGCGTTTTAATTCTTTTTAGACTCTGTTCCCAAAGGAAAAGAGTATATTGGATTTTTTCAATGTCCGTCTTGTTGTCAGTCAGTCTGTCTGTATGAACGCGCTGCATGTGGACACCATAGAATCTTGAGACTTTTAATTGGGAATGTATTCTCGTGTGTATCCGCGTCAGATCAGGTTTGAGTATTTTTTCTATACGCCCACAGGGGACGTGGCAAATCGGGAAATGCTATATATATTAAGACTAAAACGCTGTTATTTTCGTCAATATTGCAGTCTAAGAACTGGGATATAGAACATATTTTTGTGTATACCACGCGGACGTTAAAAGATATAGTTTATATATCTACGCCCATTGTGGGTGTGGCAAATCGGATAAAACTATATCTTCTACAGTTTTCAAGCTAGAGCATCCAAATTTGGCATGTGGGTTGCTGTTGACCTTCCCATAAGTTAGATCAAAAAGTTATATACCAACGCTCCCTGGGGGTGTGCCAAATCGGGAATATATATATTGCTTTTTGTATAAATACTATAATATTTTGAGCGTTATAAGAGCTAGAGACTTGAAATTTGGAATACATGTGCAGGTAGATCATCCAGAATCAAAAATATATATTATAGATATTTACGCCTATTGACGGCGTGGAAAATTGGATAAAACTGTATCTCCTACAGTTTTGGAGCTAGAGCGTCCAAATTTTGCATGTGGGATACTGTTCCTCTTCTTAAGATGAATCAACAGTTATGTATCCACGTCCTCTGGGGGCGTGGCAAATCGGGAATTACTATATCTTTTACTAAAACCGTGTTACTTTCGGCAATATTGCCGTCTAGGAGTTGGAATTTGGAATATATATACTAGTTTCCTACCACTATCCTACCTCCATTTGGGGCGTGGCAAATAGGATAAAACTGTATCTCCTACAGTCTTAGACGTAGAGCATCCAAATTTGACATGTGGGTTACTGTTCGTGAAATTTAAATTTACGAAAAAAAAAAAATCATAATGTAAGCCACCGTAAAACAAATTCAAGTTGACCTAACTGGGGATTGAACCTGGGCCACACCACCAAATTCAATTTCGCGCATAATCCTGAAAGAGACGCCGTGGTGTAGTGGGTAGAGTCGGTGGCATGCGAAGCGTGTGATCCAGGTTCGATTCCCATCGCTACCGCGTGATATTATCATTTAATAAAATGTTTTTGTTTTTATTTTTTTATAACTTCCGTGTTACTTAATGGATTTTGATAAAATTTTCAGCATAAATACTTTTATTTTATTAAAAATACGGTTTTACCTAAAAAATTAAAAAAACAAGTAAGAAAGCTCTAGTCGGGCCTGCCCGACTACGAGATCCCCTGAACCAAGTCCGAGCTGATGTTTTAAACAACCTAGCTTACATCTTTTATCTATACATATTACCTCTGCGCGCATATACACATGCACACATACACACAGGCACACAGACACGTGCACACATATACACATGCACACAGAAGCACGCTCGCCGATTACTGCGTAGTTAATTTGAATGTATGTGTGCACACGTACAGGCTGCTGCCGCGTGCTTATACAATGATTCCTTTAATAACTTCTGTATTACTTAATGGATTTGCATGCAATTTTCTGCATTGAATGCTATTAATTTATTAAAACGGTATTACGGTTTTTACTAAACAACTTGAAAAAATTAAATTGTGGCTTTGATAATTTTTTTTTTTAATTAATTTTTTTTGTGAAATGTGGAGCCGGTATCCAAAATATGAAAAAAATAGAAAATGTATTTTATTTACAGAAAGCTAAAAACAAAATTTGGTACCTGTAGCTAAAAATATGTAAAAGATATGGTCAAAAAACTGAATCTTGATAACGTTTTAAATCTATAACATTGAAACGGAAAAATTTATCGAATATCTAAAACAAACTCGATATTTTCGCTGTATACACAGACCATCATGCAAAATGTGAAGTCTCTAGCTCCTATAGGTTCTGAGATCGACGCGTTCATACATACGGACAGACGGACAGACGGACGGACAGACAGACGGACAGGGCTAAATCGACTCAGCTCGTCACCCTGATCAAGAATATATATACTTTATGGGGTCTGCCACGCCTCCTTCTGCCTGTTACATACTTTTTGCAAAACCATTATACCCTGATTTCCCATTTTCAATTGGTTCAGGGTATAAAAAGGAATCTCGCGTTCAAACATACGGTCAGACGGACGGGCGGTCTACATATTTATTGAGCCTACACACCTTTAACAAATTTCTTACTTGTTTATATTTGAAGTACACCAAGGGAAGTTCTTTGGTTGATTAATGATGGAAGATCAAGGAGCAGAAGCATATTACTACACCAAAGAAAGTTCTACGGTTGATAAATGATGGAAGATCAAGGAGTAGAAGCATACTACGGTACGATGGCACAATTAGAATGGGATCCCAATTCAATCCACGTAAAGTAAAATCTAAAAACTGTTTTCGGAGAGGCTCGATGCGGTACTATTTAAACTTATACTGAGGAGACCATATAGAAGAGCAGTACTCAAGGATTATTCGAACAAGCGATATGTAAAGAAGTGTGGCTGTAAAAGTATCATTATTTTAATTTGGAGTCAAAGAGTATACCAAGATCTTTAATTACAGAAATATGGTTAAAAAAATACTGTTAATTGAATAATTATCAAGCTGGGGTCTTGGGGTCTTGAATGGGGTCTTGAATGTAATGATTTGAATGTAAATAATTATTATCCCACCACAGTTGCATAGAATAAAAGTCCTGTTGCAGACGTAGGTGATGGGAAGATTCACAAGACAGGAAAAAGTACACATTATCAGTATATATAAATATCTGAGAGTAAGATATTAAAGACGGACAGCCATTAATGAAAAGAGTAAAAAGTAATGTACCCAGATTACTATCATGTTATCAGGTTATTATACCCTTCCAAAAAGGATATATTAATTTTGGTCAGTAGTTTGCAACGCAGAGAAGGAAGCAGCTAAGTTGAAATAGCCATGTCTGTTCAGCTGTCTGTCTGCCTGTCTGCCTGCCTACCTGTCTGCCTGTCTCCCTGTCTGTCTGTCTGTCTAAATGTCTGTATGTCTGTCAGTCTGTCCGTATGTATGAACGCGTCGATCTCAGAACCTATAAGAGCTAGAGACTTAAAATTTTGGTGGGATAACTTCGGCGCTATTGAACTCTTAGACTTTGGAATATATACTCATGAATATCACCCCAATACAAAACAAGTAAGAACGTTGCAGTCGGGCGCCACCGACTGCGTGGTACTCAGTTCCTGTTAAGGGAGTGTAGCCTCAATTAATATGTAGACCGTCCGTCCGTCTGTCCGTATGTTTGAACGCCAGATTATCGAGATTCCGTTTTTGAATGTCTTTCACATCAATTTAAGTCAGTCATCAAATTTTACAATTAGCTTTTTTAAATTAAAATACAATTTCGGTTTTTAAATATTTTGAATACCGGCTCCACATTTCACAAAATCAATTTAATATAAGTTCAGTTGCAAATAAAGCCAAATTAAGAATTTTCTTAAATTTTTTAGTATATTTGCAATAAAATATAAGGATTTATGCTGAAAATTTTATCAAAATCCGCTAAGTACCACAGAAGTTAGATAAAAAAAAACATTTTATTAATTGGCAATCTCAAGCGGCAGCGATTGGAATCGAACCTGGGTCACACGCTTCGCATGCCACCAACTCTACCCACTACACCACTTCGTCTCTTATACGACGATACGCGAAATTGATTGTATGTGTGATTTGGTGAAACAGACTTGCGTTGATTATCGAAGACCTAGGTTCAATGCCCGATGAGGTCAATAGAATTTGTTTTACGGTGGCTTACATATTGATTATTATTTTTATTTTTATACCCTTGCAAAAAGGGTATATTAATTTTGGTCAGAAGTTTGCAACGCAGAGAAGGAAGCATCTCCGACCATATAAAGTATATATATTCTTGATCAGCAAGACGAGCTGATTTGATATAGCCATGCCCGTCTGTCCGTCTGTCTGTCTGTCCATCTGTCTGGATCAACGCAATCTCCTCCGAGACTATAAGAGCTAAAGAACTGAAATTTTGCACATAGGCTGGAATGTGCTGCAGGCATTGTATATCTCGAAATCATCCGGATCGGATGACTATATCCTATAGCTCCCATAGGACAGATCGGTTTTAAGAAATGTTTTAGTGGGATAACTTCGAAGTTATTAAAGTCAGAGACTTGAAATTTGGAATATATACTCCAGAATTTCACCCTAATATAAAAAGATATAGATTATATAGCTACGCCCTTCGGGGCGTGGCAAATCGGATAAAACTATATCTTCTACAGTTTTGAAGCTAGAGTATCCAAATTTGGAAACTAATATACTTTTGACCACCCCTTCAGATTGATCAAAAAGTTATATATCCACGCTGCGCTTATTCTGCGCAACTACAACAGCGTGGGAGTTAATTGCAATGACTTCAAGTCTGACGCTGACGAGCGGACCAACCGAGCAGGCGTTGGAAGAGAACTCAATCTTCAATATTAGAGAAACGATTCAATCTACTGGCAGTCATTACTTGGGGGACGGGACACATGCTACCACATGATACCACATGCTACCGTTCAGCTCACCGGATGGTCTTTAATTTGGTGACAGGATTAATGTGGAGACATCAAGTGTGTGGTTTAACCTAAATAAAGATCATGTGTAATATAGAGTTACGCAAGAACTTAACTTATATCTACGACCATTAGGGTCGTTGCAAATCGGAGAAAACTATCTCATCGAAAGTTTTATAGGTACAGCTTCAAAATTTGATATATAGGTTACTGTTGCCATGCTCAATAGATTGACTAGAAATTATATTATTATATTACATTACTAATTATATTATGGCAAATAAGAGAAAACTATATCTATATTCTTTACAATTGCAAGGGTATTACCAAACTTCGGCATGGCCGAAGTTAGCCCATCCCTCAGTATAATAATAAAATCAAAGCATTCAATGCAGAAAATCTCATCAAATCCGTTTAGTACAACAGGAGTTATTAAAGAAATTTTTAATTCTTTTTAGACTCTGTTCCCAAAGGGAAAAAGAGTCTATTGGATTTGTGCAATGTCCGTCTTGCTTTCCGTCCGTCCGTCAGTCTGTCCGTCTGTCTGTATGAACGAGCAGCATTTGGACACTATGCAAGCTAGAGACTTGTAATTTGGAATATATACTCGTGTGTATCCGCGTCAGATCAAGTTTGAGTATTTTTTTGATACGCCCACAGGGGGCGTGTCAAATCGGGAAAAGCTATATATATTAAGACTAAAACGCTGTTTTTTCGTCAATATTGCAGTCTAAGAACTGGGATATAGAATATATATTTGTGTATACCACGCGGACGTTAAAAGATATAGTTTATATATCTACGCCCATTGTGGGCGTGGCAAATCGGATAAAACTATATCTTCTACAGTTTTCAAGCTAGAGCATCCTTATTTGTTTATACTCCATGCCCCCCTGGGGTCGTACCAAATCGGGAATATATATATTGCTATTTGTATAAATCCTATAATATTTTGAGCGTTAGAAGAGCTAGAGACCATCCAGAATCAAAAATATATATTATAGATATTAACGCCTATTGAGGGCGTGGCAAATCGGATAAAACTGTATCTCCTACAGTTTTGGAGCTAGTGCGTCCAAATTTTGCATGTGGGATACTGTTTACCTTCTCTTAAGATGAATCAAAAGTTATATATCCACGTCTTCTGGGGGCAATTACTATATCTTTTACTAAAACCGTGTTAATTTCGGCAATATTGCCGTCTAGGAGTTGGAATTTGGAATATATATACTAGTTTCCTACCACTATCCTACCTCCATTTGGGGCGTGGCAAATAGGGTAAAACTGTATCTCCAACAGTCTTCGACGTAGAGCATCCAAATTTGACATGTGGGTTACTGTTCGTGAAATAAAAATTTACGAAAAAAAAAAATTATAATCATAATGTAAGCCACCGTAAAACAAATTCTAGTTGAGCTAACTGGGGATTGAAGCTGGGTCTTCGCTACCACAACGCAAGTCTGTTTGACCAAATCAACACACCACCAAATTTAATGTCGCGCATAGTCGTGAAAGAGACGCCGTGGTGTACTGGGTAGAGTCGGTGGCATGCGAAGCGTGTGATCCAGGTTCGATTCCCATCGCTGCCGCGTGATATTATCATTTAATAAAATGTTTTTTTTTTTATTTTTTTTATAACTTCTGTGTTACTTAATGGATTTTGATAAAATTTTCAGCATAAATACTTTTATCTTATTAAAAATACGGTTTTACCTAAAAAAATTTAAAAAAAACTAAAGTGTGGTTTTTTTGCAACTGATCCTATATTAAATTGATTTTGTGAAATGTGGAGCCGGTATCCAAAATATATAAAAACCAAAATAGTATTTTATTTTAAAAAAACTATATGTAAAATTTGATGGCTGTAGCTAAATTGATGTACAAGACATGCTCAAAAAAGGAATCTCGCGTTCAAACATACGGACAGACGGACGGACGGTCTACATATTTATTGAGCCTACACACCTTTAACAGGAACAGAGTCTCAACAGAGTCTCGGGCGCCACCGACTGCAACGTTCTTAGTTGTTTGTGTTTTCTTTTTATACCCTGAACTAGAGATGGGATCTGGAAAGAAATTAGTTCCCGACCCATCCCATCCCGAAATAATTTTTGATTTTTTCAACCAGAAAGTCCCGGCAAATATTTCTTTTTTCCAGCGGGTCCGACATTTCCCGAATTTTTTTTTCAACTTTTAGAACTTTTAGATAAAATTTTCATTAAAAATAATATTTTCTCAAAATGTTCTTCTCTAAGATGAGTTCTCCTTTCTTATAAGATTCTACTAGAAGTAGAATATACCCTCTCACTAGTTGTGCTCGTTGCCTGCAAGCATTTGTAACAATGGCAATTCATTGCATTATTCTCAAAATAATAATAATTTTTGAATTTCTCTTAAATTTAACATGGTTTATCAAAGAATTAATTTCCTTATCAATTTAATTATTCTGTTCTTTTATAAATACAAGAAATTTTATCGATTTATTATTTTCTTATCGGGACCCGCGGGAATTTCAGTATCAAGCACTTATCCCGACCGTCCCGGACTTTCCCAGAATCTTTCCCATCCCACCCGATAACGAAAATTTTTTCGGAACCCGCGGGATTGTCCGTCTGTCTATCCGTATGTATGAACGAGTCGATCTCAGAACCTATAAGGTAACTTTTCCTGTTTCACTGATATCGATTTAAAACGTTATCAAGATTCAGTTTTTGGACCATATCGCTTATATCTTTTTAGCTACATTCATCAAACTTTGCATTTAACTTTTTCTAAATAAAACACAATTTCTAATTATTAATTAGACTCTGTTCCTAAAGGGAAAAAGAGTCTATTGGATTTGTGCAATGTCCGTCTTGCTGTCTGTCCGTCTGACCGTTTGTCCGTCTGTCCGACTGTCCGTCTGTCCGACTGTCCCTCTGTCCGTCTGTCTGTATGAACGCGCAGCATTTGGACACTACAGAAGCTAGAGACTTGTAATTTGGAATATATACTCGTGTGTATCCGTCGTCAGCCCCCACAGGGGGCGTGGCAAATCGGGAAATGCTATATCTATTAAGACTAAAACCATGTTATTTGCGTCAATATTGAAGTCTAAGAAATGGGATTTAGAATATATATTCGTGTACACCACGCGGACGTTTTAAGAAATAGATTATATATCTACGCCCATTAGGGGCGTGGCAAATCGGATAAAACTATATCTTCTACAGTTTTGAAGCTAGAGCACACAAATTTGGCATGTGTGTTACTGTTGACCTTCCATTAAGTTAGATCAAAAAGTTATATACCCACGCCCCCTGGGGGCGTACCAAATCGGGAATATATATATAGCGATTTGTATAAATCCTATAATATTTTGAGCGTATTAAGAGCTAGAGACTTGAAATTTGGAATACATGTGCAAGTAGATCACCTGGAATCAAAAATATATATTATAGATATTTACGCCCATTAAGGGCGTGGCAAATCGGATAAAACTGTATCTCCTTCAGTTTTGGAGCTAGAGCGTCCAAATTTTGCATGTGGGATACTGTTGACCTCCTCTTAAGATAAGTCAAAAGTTATGTATCCACGTCTTCTGGGGGCGTGGAAAATCGGGAATTACTATATCTTTTACTAAAACCGTGATAATTTCGGCAATATTGCCGTCAAAGGGTTGGGACTTGGAATATATATACTCGTATCCTACCTCTACCCAAAAATATATGTTATATATAGCTACGCCCATTTGGGGCGTGGCAAATAGGGTAAAACTGTATCTCCTACAGTTTTAGACGTAGAGCATCCAAATTTGACATGTGGGTTACTGTTCATGAAATTTAAATTTACGAAGAAAAAAAAATAATAATAATCATAATGTAAGCCTCCGTAAAACAAATTCTAGTTGACCTAACTGGGGATTGAAGCAGGGTCTTCGCTACCACAACGCAAGTCTGTTTTACCAAATCAACACACTAAACTCAATTTGGCGCATAGTCGTGAAAGAGACGCCGTGGTGTAGTGGGTAGAGTCGCTGGCATGCGAAGCGCGTGACCCAGGTTCGATTCCCATCGCTGCCGCGTGATATTATCATTTAATAAAATGTTTTTTTTTTATTTTTTTATAACTTCTATGATACTTAATGGATTTTGATAAAACTTTCTGCATAAATCCTTAGGAATCAGGAATATATATATAGCGATTTGTATAAATCCTATAATATTTTGAGCGTATTAAGAGCTAGAGACTTGAAATTTGGAATACGTGTGCAAGTAGATCACCCGGAATGAAAAATATATATTATAGATATTTACGCCCATTAAGGGCGTGGCAAATCGGATAAAACTGTATCTCCTACAGTTTTGGAGCTAGAGCGTCCAAATTTTGCATGTGGGATACTGTTCCTCTTCTTAAGATGAATCAACAATTATGTATTCACGTCCTATGGGGGCGTGGCAAATCGTGAATTACTATATCTTTTACCAAAACCGTGATAATTTCGGCAATATTGCCGTCAAAGAG
Organism: Drosophila gaucha; assembly: GCA_035045545.1. Classification (NCBI taxonomy): domain Eukaryota; kingdom Metazoa; phylum Arthropoda; class Insecta; order Diptera; family Drosophilidae; genus Drosophila; species Drosophila gaucha. The sequence continues at coordinate 199,552 of JAWNOY010000138.1, forward strand.
TTGGGACTTGGAATATATATACTAGTATCCTACCTCTACCCAAAAATATATGTTATATACAGCTACGCCCATTTGGGGCGTGGCAAATAGGGTAAAACTGTATCTCCTACAGTTTTAGACGTAGAGCATCCAAATTTGACATGTGGGTTACTGTTCATGAAATTTAAATTTACGAAGAAAAAAAAATAATAATAATCATAATGTAAGCCTCCGTAGTTCTAGTTGACCTAACTGGGGATTGAAGCAGGGTCTTCGCTACCACAACGCAAGTCTGTTTAACCAAATCAACACACTATACTCAATTTGGCGCATAGTCGTGAAAGAGACGCCGTGGTGTAGTGGGTAGAGTCGCTGGCATGCGAAGCGCGTGACCCAGATTCGATTCCCATCGCTGCCGCGTGATATTATCATTTAATAAAATGTTTTTTTTTTTATTTTTTTATAACTTCTATGATACTTAATGGATTTTGATAAAACTTTCTGCATAAATCCTTATATTTTATTAAAAATACGGTTTTACCTAAAAAATTAAAAAAAAATGTAAATGTGGCTTTATTTGCAACTGAACTTATATTAAATTGATTTTGTGAAATGTGGAGCCAGTATCCAAAATATATAAAAACCAAAATAGTATTTTATTTTAAAAAAGCTATATGTAAAATTTGATGACTGTAGCTAAATTGATGTAAAAAACATGCTCAAAAAAGGAATCTCAATAATCTCGCATTCAAACATACGGAAAGACGGACGGACGGTCTACATATTTATTGAGCCTACACACCTTTAACAGGAACAGAGTCTGACGCAGTTGGTGGCGCCCGACGTTCTTACTTGTTTTTTTTTAATTTTCTAAATAAAATCGTATTTTGCATAAAATTAAAGCATTTAATGCTGAAAATGTTATTAATATTAGTTTAGTAAGATAGAAGTTATTCAGCAAAATATTTAGTCAATCGCCAATACGTGTGTAGTGCACACTGTGCACACAGTCTATACGTGTGCACACATTTATTTAAATGTATGTATTCTTCTTAAATTGTAAGTCTCGCCGCTGCTACTTTACCGGCGTCTTCGTCATTAAGAACAGTATGCAGAAAGTGGTGTTATGGTTAGAGATGGCAGCTTGCAAGCGAGGATTTGCAGGTTCAATTCCTGCTGCTGTCAACATTTTTTGTTCAAAAACAAATTTTTTTCTTACTTTTGCATTCATATCTTCTGTATATATGTAAAAATTAAACCTCGAACAAAAGTTCAGGCGATCTTGTGCAAATGTTTTGTGGAAATACATATGTGGTATCGTATATGTCATATAATAGTACATGAGCGAGTTTTTGTTTAAAATGCAGTTGCGCTTTTAACCAAAGTTTCACATTAAAAGCTTAATAAGTAAAGTTAAAAAATTGAAGCAACTGAGGATGTGAAATATTATTTTTTGTTATACAAAAAAAAAAAAATAAACATAAAAAAATATTACTTACATCTTCGATAACTGGTTGAAACTTCATAAAAACAGCAAATAATAAATCCGTTATTGTGTTATAGAAGCCGCGAAGTACATTACTTACGCGTCTAATATAATTCGAAAGGTGATTCTCAAAAATTGATATAGCCACTGCGCCCGTGAATGTAAATTTCAGCATTGGAGTATTGCAAATTTTTTCACAAGTTCGAGCTATATTCTTATTCGCACGCTTATACATATCCATTGTTTCCTGTAGTTTTGTTGTATGTTTAGCACAGTCTGCGATGTACGCATCACTCAAGTCTCCTCCATAGCTTAATTTAAAAACTCCTGGAGCAATCTTTCGATCACATGCTTGTATAAGAGATCGAAAAAACTTTCTCTCTTGCTCTGACAAAGCGGATAATATATGATTATAGTTTAAACATACTTGTAAAACACTGTTATAAACAAATCGAAGGGTATCCTGTTTTTCAAATATCTTTCGCACTGGTCCCAAAACCGAAAATCCAAGGCGTGAAAAATGTTGAGCTTGCTCGCAAATACTTAAAATGCTTGGGTCTATATTACATTCGAGAAGGCCTTTCTTTTTCTTACTACGAGCTAGTAAAAATCGATCCAGCTTTTGATTTAAAGCTGGGCTGCAGCAATTTTTTTGCCACTCTTCATATGATTTACGCATTTCCTTATCAAACTCTTTCCTCAAGTTTTCAAATTTATTTAGCACAATTAAAGCTTCCGATACATTTGGCAACCATTCAGATGAATTTAAACGGTTGCGAAGCCACGTTAGTCTTTCTATATTGATACGATAGCCTATGGCCCTTGAAGCATAGTATGGTACCCACGTCTCGTGTAATTTGCTGCGATCCATTAAAATGTGTGAGGTTGAGTCCATTTCATTACAAAATAATATCCAAACCCCTGTAACTTGCCGCAAATATGATTTTCTAATTGAACTGCGGTATGAATAAAAAAGCATTACATTTAGAGATTCGATTGCTTCTTCAACGTTGCACACATGTAGAAATACATTCGACATAAGTCGTTGCACAGTTTCATCCATGCTCTGCACTGTTCGTCGATATTTTAGAACTTCTTCATACCAATCATTTTTGTGTACATTTAGTATCAACTCTTTGGAATCTGTATTTAGTGCTGTCAACGTAGCAAGGAATTGCTTTTCAACTAATTCCGTTGTTTTTTCAAACTCTGGCCCAGTTGTGCCCCCAAATTGTGGCTTAGGAATGCTCTCTGCCTCATCCAATCGTCCAAACACAATCATTGACTCGCATATGTCAATAACATCATTCAAGCGCTCCATAAAAGCATCTACGTGATTAAAAATCATAGCATTGTCTAAGTTCCAACCCAAGCTACTATCATATTTTGAATTTTCTTTTGCCATAAAGCTGTATATACCTTTATAGGTGAGACAACAGTTAAGAGACAAGTTACAAACTTTAATCCCAAAACGAGAGCTGCCTGAAAGTATTTTATCCAAATTTATCATTTCAGTGCAAAATCGAATAATTCTGTTACTTAAATCACGAAAAAGGCCAGTTATCAAGTCACGTCTATTGTAATGCTCTGAATTTACCCAAATAAAATGAATAATGTTAATTATCTTTGGCAATAATTGAGATAACACAGCTGGACTTTCAGTTAGATTAATTTCAGCACATGGGTCCATAAGAAGATGCAAAAATTTAATATTTGACATAGCCCTTTCCATTTCGAAGTTCGACTCATAGACAAGTTCATCAATTTGTTTAATGTACACTGAATGAGAATTCCGCAGTATTTTAATGATACTCTGTACATCAACTTGTTCTAACTGTGTGTTCAGGGCCTGTAAAACTTCAACTACAAAAACAAATTACTACATATAATTTCAAAGTTAACAACATACTTACAACGATAAAGCCAAAACTCGTATTCATCTTCTAAAATAACAAAATCATTAGGGACAGTTAATGTCTTATCATTTAAAAGCGTGCGGATCTGTGTTGCCCAAAAAACTGAGATCGATTCAAGGTTTTTAACAAACTCGGGATCATATGAAATGTTTTCTCTTGGAATTTGTCGTACAATATATGGAACATACAGCACTGTCATTCCCGACATTTTGAAGTGCATTCCTGTTAAATATACGAGAAATTTATCCAAAGCTTTACAAAAGCGCTGTTTAATATTATCATCCCATTCTGAGTGATTTCGAAACACAGGAGCATATGCTAACTCCAAAATACGAAGCAGGCAACCATCTACATCATTATGAATGGTTCCAAAATTTACAAAATCATGAAATGAATCACTGGTAAATATTTGGTTTGAAGTCCGAACAAAATAACTTATATCAAGAACAGGAGCAACTGGAAACCCCAAGCATGCCGTTATAATATTGGAATCGTAAAACAATGTAAGTATTGGTTTACTCGGCTTAAGTAACCAAAGCCTTATTATGTTAAGTGTTTCCTCACTCCAATCACTGTGATCAAGTGAATATAATATTGTCATTCGTTGCACAATTTCAACCAAATTTTCCAATTCTTCCTCAGCATACACGGTGGAAGACAAGTATGTTTGTATAGACTCATTGGATTCTTGGTTTTGAATTTGATGCCCTAAAATTCCAAATTTATCAAAAACAATACATATTTCAATAAATTCTACAACCTGCTTACCGTCAATGTGATAACCGTCGGAATCAGCGAATTGTTTCTCATTTTCTTCGGCCATTATCCGTTTTTATAAAATTTGTCGTTTAGATTTGATTAAAATCAAGTAGAGCACATGAGCTACTTATTTAAAATACAACAAGGCGCCTTCTTAGTTAATACGGACTACTTGTTCAAAAAGAAAATGTCCAAAACGTATACATTACAATTCATTTTTATGTAAAATAGAGGGCATATTAGAAGAAAAGAACTATATCCGACTATATAGTTTTACCTTTGCAAAATAATATATAATTTTGATCAGAAATTTTCAACACACAAAGGAACCATCTTCTCTTATATCACGAATCTCATGACTTAAAAGATAAGTTTTCACTAAGACATCTTTGAAGTTGTTATAATGTTTAAAAATGTATACTATAAATATGAGCATTTCGCAAGAGGCGCTTAATGAATTTACTGGAAATAACAACGAGCAACGAGTTTTCGTTAACAGCGCATTTCGATGCAGCGCATTGAAACAGGTTCCAGTGACATAGGTGCAGGCAGAATCGCGACAAGAGAGAACGAAGCGCTAAAAGGTGTGTTCGCTCTAGCGAATGGACTAAAGCGGAGGTCGACGGAGAGAACTGCTCGCGTAAATGGATCAAACATTTGAGAAGAATAACATAAGTGCTTTTTTCAAAGACAAAATGCCGGTGATACAAGATATAAACTTAAATACAGAATGCAGAAGCAGCCTTAAAAAGTTGCATGATCATGCTACTGCTGCGGCTTCACTGATAATTTTTTTGAGTATTATTATCATTAATAATAAAATTGTCATCAAATAAGTAGATATCAAAGATATCAAAATTAAAATAATCATAAATGATGTAAGCAAATAATTATGGAGCAACCGCTTCCTGGGGTGTGGCTATTCAGGAGTTTCTATATAGCGATTTATACAAATCCTATCATATTTTGGTCGCTCTAAGAGCTAGAGTGTTAAATTTTAGAATATATATCCAAATAGATCATCCCGAGTCAAAAAGACATACTGTATATGTAACGCCCATTGGGGGAATGGAAACTCGGACAAACCTGTATCGTCCATAGTTTTAGAGCTAGAACTGCCAAATTCAGCATGTAGATATCTGCTGACATTCTCTCAAGATTTCACAAAAGTTACATATCCCTGCCCACAGGCGGCGAGGCACATGGGAAATTTATTTATCTTTTACTAAAACAGTGTTATTTAATATATATATACTCGTGTACCTCATCCCTACAGAAAAACATATGGTACGCCCATAGAGGTCGTGGAAAATCGGACAAGACTGTATTTCTTAAAGTTTTTTCTCTAAAACATCTTAATTCGGCAACAAGTTTACTATATGTATATCGCACGGGTGCGAGGCAAATCGGGAACAACTAAATCTTTTTAGACATAAACGTTATTATATTCGCCGCCGTTGCCTTCCACTGGCAACAGCATTCAGGCAAATCATGTCAATGACAATACCGAATACGTCATCATAAAGGGAGCCATTCCTTAGACTCGAGATGGAAACCTGCTACAGAGGCCCTCGTACCTGGTGATAACAATACAACTACAGAGTCCCTCGAGTCTGGCGTTAACAATACGAATTTAGTTTCACTCGAACAGCAACAACAGCCACAACACTTTACATTCCCTGCAGCGAGCACGACGCACTCCACCTATACAACTAGCACACGGGCAATGCTTGCTTCACTGCCTTCCCAGCAGCAGTACCATCCACACGTGGTGGTGCACGCCGCTCAACCCATCGAGCTGCAAGAGGCTACCATCGCGGATAATACTACTGTTGTGGAGTATGCAGCCAGATCACAGAATGGCAGCAGGAACATATCCGCCAGTTCCTGCTCATCGCTGGTTACTTCCACCAGCGGCAAGGAGCCACAGCCTATGCATCGACGTGACAATGATTGCAGCGCTATCAATGACTCAGCAGGCGTTCACGTCAATTTCTATGCTGTTTCGCCACAGCAGTTGCTGTCGTCAAAGTCCGCCTCGTCCACAACCAATGCGCAGTCGACGAATCGCGAGAGTCACTATACCAATAATAGTCCCAAACGTCACGCACAACAGCATGCAGCTATGTCGCATCATCATCATCATAGCAAACCGCGGCACCATCCGACGGCCAATCGAGAACCTCATCCTCTTGGTTTCAGAAGATAGCGGGATAGCTTCTCCCCAATGTAGTGTGCGGTCTAGTGAAAACCGTTTTAACCGTTTTAAGCTTCAAGTTTCTGGCTTTGGCAACATCCAAAATATTGCAGGATTTATGTTAAGCACTAATAGACTTTCCTGATTTGCGACGCCCCAGTAGGCGTGGATATTTAACTTTTTGATCAATCTGAAAGGGAGGCCAAAAGTATATTACTTTCCAAATTTAGATGTTGTAGCTTCAAAACTGTAGAAGATATAGTCCCCCAAAGGGCGTAGCTATATACTCTATATCTTTTTGTATTGGGGTGCAATTCAGGAGTATATGTCCAAATTTCAAGTCTCTGAATTTAATACCGTCGAAGTTATCCCACTAAAACATTTCTTAAAACCGATCTGTTCTATGGGAGCTATACGATATAGTAGTCTGATCCGGATGATTCCGAGATATACAATGCCTACTGCAGATTGGAACCTATATGCAAAATTTACTTTATATGCTCGGAGATGCTTCCTTATCTGTGTTGCAAACTTCTGACAAAAATTAATATACTCTTTTTGCAAGGGTATAAAAAAATCATTTTATTTACATAAAATATTATTTTTATATAATATAGCAACTCATCATGACAAAAAAAAAAAACAAAACTGGAGGAATGGGCTAACTTCGGCCATGCCGAAGTTCGGTAATACCCTTGCAATCGTTAGGGATATGCTGTATCTTTTTTCCTAGGCGTGGTTGACACAAATATATGTTTGAGGTTTCAAGCCTCTGGCTCTATCAGGATCCACAATATTGGAGGATTTATGCTAAGCACTATATAGACTTTCCCGATTTAACCCTAGAAAACGTGGAAGTATAACTTTTTGAGCAATGTGAATGGGAGGTAAAAAGTATTTTACTTTCCACATTTGGATGCTCTAGCTCTAAAACTGTAAAATATATAGTTTTACAGGATTTGACATACCCCCAAATCTATATATACAATGACTTTTTGTATTGGGTTGCGACTGGCGAGTAACAATTCCAAATATCAAGTCTAAGACGTGTATAGCTCAGAAGTTGTCCCACCAAAACATTTCTTAAAACCGATCTGTCCTATGGGAGCTATAGGACATAGTCCTCCGATCCGGATGATTCCGAGATATATAATGCCTGCAGCAGATTGGAGCCTATGTGAAAAATTTCAGCTTTGTAGCTCTAATAGTCTCGCAGGAGATTGCGTTGATTCTGACAGACGGACAGACGGACATGCCTATATCAACTCACCTCGTCGTGCTAATCAAGAATATATATATTTTATATGGTCGGAGATGCTTCCTTATCTGTGTTGCAAACTTCTGACCAAAATTAAAATACCCTTTTTTGCAAGGGAATACAAATCAATTAGGCACTAACAGAATCTTAAAACAAGCAAGAACGTTGCAGTCGGGCGACACCGACTGTGTCAGACTCTGTTCCTGTTAAAGTTGTGTAGGCTCAATAAATATGTAGACCGTCCGTCCGTCTTTCCGTATGTTTGAATGCGAGATTATTGAGATTCCTTTTTTGAGCATGTTTTTTACATCAATTTAGCTACAGTCATCAAATTTTACATATAGCTTTTTATACCCTGAACCCATTGAAAATGGGAATTCAGGGTATAATGGTTTTGTGACAATGTATGTAACAGGCAGAAGGAGGCGTGGCAGACACCATAAAGTATATATATTCTTGATCAGGACGACGAGCTGAGTCGATCTAGCCATGTCCGTCTGTCCGTCTGTCCGTCCGTCCGTCTGTCCGTCTGTCCGTCTGTCCGTCCGTATGAACGCAGTGATCTCGTAAACCACAAAAGCTAGAGATTTGAGATTTTAGATATATATTCTTGTATACCATACGCAGTACAAGTTTTTTTTTTTTTTTGATAACTCATCCTATTTCCTTATTATCGATAACAATCGATATTTTGACTTTGTTTTTAAGCTATAACTTTTAGACCATAATACCTAGAGACACCAAATTGACTATGTAGGTTGCTGTGATGTAAATACAGATAATAAACTTTTTAAATTTTGGATACCTCCCCCCATTAGCCCCATAAGTGGAACGTATTTCAAATACTAGGGAGTTGGGATTTCGTATATATACACCTCTAGATGTCAATATTATGTCCTGAAATTGATTGATAGATTGTTTAAAACACTGCCTCGGACTTGGTTCAGGGGATCTCGTAGTCGGGCAGACCCGACTAGAGCTTTCTTACTTGTTTAAAATAAAATACTATTTTGGTTTTTATATATTTTGGATACTGGCTCCACATTTCACAAAATCAATTTAATATAAGTTCAGTTGCAAATAAAGCCACATTTACATTTTTTTTAATTTTTTAGGTAAAACCGAATTTTTAATAAAATATAAGGATTTATGCAGAAAGTTTTATCAAAATCCAATAAGTATCATAGAAGTTATAAAAAAATAAAAAAAAAACATTTTATTAAATGATAATATCACGCGGCAGCGATGGGAATCGAACCTGGGTCACGCGCTTCGCATGCCAGCGACTCTACCCACTACACCACGGCGTCTCTTTCACGACTATGCGCCAAATTGAGTATAGTGTGTTGATTTGGTTAAACAGACTTGCGTTGTGGTAGCGAAGACCCTGCTTCAATCCCCAGTTAGGTCAACTAGAATTTGTTTTACGGAGGCTTACATTATGATTATTATTTTTTTTTTTTTTTTCGTAAATTTTAATTTCATGAACAGTAACCCACATGTCAAATTTGGATGCTCTACGTCTAAAACTGTAGGAGATACAGTTTTACACTATTTGCCACGCCCCAAATGGTCGTAGCTATATATACCATATATTTTTGGGTAGAGGTAGGATACTAGTATATATATTCCAAGTCCCAACCCTTTGACGGCAATATTGCCGAAATTATCACGGTTTTAGTAAAAGATATAGTAATTCCCGATTTTCCACGCCCCCAGAAGACGTGGATACATAACTTTTGACTTATCTTAAGAGGAGGTCAACAGTATCCCACATGCAAAATTTGGACGCTCTAGCTCCAAAACTGAAGGAGATACAGTTTTATCCGATTTGCCACGCCCTTAATGGGCGTAAATATCTATAATATATATTTTTGATTCCAGGTGATCTACTTGCACATGTATTCCAAATTTCAAGTCTCTAGCTCTTAATACGCTCAAAATATTATAGGATTTATACAAATCGCTATATATATATTCCCGATTTGGGACGCCCCCAGGGGGCGTGGGTATATAACTTTTTGATCTAACTTAATGGAAGGTCAACAGTAACACACATGCCAAATTTGGGTGCTCTAGCTTCAAAACTGTAGAAGATATAGTTTTATCCGATTTGCCACGCCCCTAATGGGCGTATATATAATCTATTTCTTAAAACGTCCGCGTGGTGTACACGAATATATATTCTAAATCCCATTTCTTAGACTTCAATATTGACGAAAATAACATGGTTTTAGTCTTAATAGATATAGCATTTCCCGATTTGCCACGCCCCCTGTAGGCGTATCGAAAAAATACTCAAACTTGATCTGACACGGATACACACGAGTATATATTCCAAATTACAAGTCTCTAGCTTCTATAGTGTCCAAATGCTGCGCGTTCATACAGACAGACGGACAGACGGACAGTCGGACAGACGGACAGGCGGACAGACAGCAAGACGGACATTGCACAAATCCAATAGACTCTTTTTCCCTTTGGGAACAGAGTCTAAAAAGGAATGTCTGTCTGTATGTCATTGATGAAATAAAAAATTACTGTACCAATCAAAATGAAAATTTATATATAATTATATATTTTTGCACGAAGAAGGTTTGTATGATATGATCATTGATGCCACCAGGTGGCACTGCACAGTTGCAACTTCTGCCCCGTTCAATCGATTGTCATAAAAATTAGTATACCATGTATTTTTGAAAAGAAGGTGACATTTCGAGTTGAGAGTGACATAAGAATTTGTGTAGATTGTGAAATTTATATCTAGCTCACATGAGACAGACAATATTGTGCGTATTTTTAGACTCTGTTCCCAAAGGGAAAAAGAGTCCATTGGATTTGTGCAATGTCCGTCTTGCTGTCTGTCCGTCTGTCCGTCTGTCTGTATGAACGCGCAGCATTTGGACACTATAGAAGCTAGAGACTTGTAATTTGGAATATATACTCGTGTGTATCCGCGTCAGATCAAGTTTGAGTATTTTTTCGATACGCCCACAGGGGGCGTGGCAAATCGGGAAATGCTATATCTATTAAGACTAAAACGCTGTTATTTTCGTCAATATTGAAGTCTAAGAAATGGGATTTAGAATATATATTCGTGTACACCACGCGGACGTTTTAAGATATAGATTATATACGCCCATTGTGGGCGTGGCAAATCGGATAAAACTATATCTTCTACAGTTTTGAAGCTAGAGCATCCAAATTTGGCATGTGGGTTACTGTTGACCTTCCCTTAAGTTAGATCAAAAAGTTATATACCCACGCCCCCTGGGGGCGTACCAAATCGGGAATATATATAGCGATTTGTATAAATCTTATAATATTTTGAACGTTATAAGAGCTAGAGACTTGAAATTTGGAATACATGTGCAAGTAGATCACCTGGAATCAAAAATATATATTATAGATATTTACGCCCATTAAGGGCGTGGCAAATCGGATAAAACTGTATCTCCTACAGTTTTGGAGCTAGAGCGTCCAAATTTTGCATGTGGGATACTGTTCCTCTTCTTAAGATGAATCAACAGTTATGTATTCACGTCCTCTGGGGGCGTGGCAAATCGGGAATTACTATATCTTTTACTAAAATATTGCAATATTGCCGTCTACGAGTTGGAATTTGGAATATATGTACTAGTTTCCTACCACTATCCTACCTCCATTTGGGGCGTGGCAAATAGGATAAAACTGTATCTCCTACAGTCTTAGACGTAGAGCATCCAAATATGACATGTGGGTTACTGTTCGTGAAATTTAAATTTACGAAAAAAAAAAAAAAATCATAATGTAAGCCACCGTAAAACAAATTCTAGTTGACCTAACTGGGGATTGAACCTGGGCCACACCACCAAATTCAATTTCGCGCATAATCCTAAAAGAGACGCCGTGGTGTAGTGGGTAGAGTCGGTGGCATGCGAAGCGCGTGACCCAGGTAAAGCGCGCACACATATATAATGGATCGAAGTGTACTGTTTATGTGTATACATGTATACATGTCAACAGTTGTCGCGCAAATCAAAGAATAAGCAAGACGCTTAAGTCGGGTTTTCCGGACTAAGAGATCCCCTGCACCAAGTCCAAGGGAGTGTTTTAAACAACGTAGCTAAATCCGTTATCTATACATATGACCTTCTGCGCGCACACACACACACGAACATATATATATGCACACACTAGCATTCGGGCGGCTTACTGCGAGATGATTTAGCGGCAGCGCTTGTGCTTCATCTGGGCAGTACTATGAGAAATAGATTGTTAAATAATTTCGGTATGTACTAAACTCTTCGATAAATATGATCTAAAACATCTCTGTTGTTAAACAGCTTAAACAGTATGGAATAGCTCTCAAGACTGTTTAACAAATATCTAGGTTGTTAAACTTCTGTGCGGTTGTGTTCTAAAGAGCTGGCCTAAGAGAACTCTGCTGTTAAACTGTTTGCGGTGAACACCTATTGAACTGCTATCAAACAGCTCTCAAAGATGTTCAACAGCTTGCGTTGCGTTTAACTGCTATTCAACTGCTATCAAACAGCTTTAAAGGCTTTTTTACTGCTGTCAAGGCTGTTAAACCTATGTGCGATTGTCAGTTTTTTATACAGTTTATCTAAAAGAACTCCATTTTTGCGTTGAACAGATTTGTAACTGCTTTCAAACCGTTTTAAAACTGTTGTAAACTGATGTGCGGTTGTGTTCTATACCGCTGATCTGAAATAGCTCTGCTATTAAACAGCAGCTATTGATCTGGTATTAAACAGCTTTCAAGGCCGATTGAGTGCTTTCAAGGTTGTTAAACTGATGTTCGGATGTGATCTATACAGCTAATCTAAAATAAGGCTGCTATTATCTTGTGTTGAACAGACATTGAACTGGAATCAAATAACTTTCAAGTCTGTTTAACTGCTGTCAAGGTTGTTAAGCTGATGTTCCGTTGTGATTGCATTTAACAGCTATTGAACTGTCAACAGTTCTCAAGGCTGCTTAACTGCTATCAAGGCGTGCGGTTGTGTTCTATATAGCTGATCTAAAAGCTATCTGTTATTAAACTGATTGCGTTTTACTGCTAGTGAACTGCTATCAAACAGCTGTCAAGGCTGTTTAACTCATATCGAGGCTGTTAACTGATGTTAACTAACTACAGTTTATTTAAAAGAAATCTTTTTTGCGGTAAACAATTATATAACTGCTTTCAAACCGTTCTCAAGGATTGTTGTTACACAAATGTAATATATAGGTCAGCACTTAAAACTATGTAATAGTATTAATAAATAGTTTTATTAATGCAATCGATAAGTTAATGTTATCCATAGTATCGAAATGGAATGAATCGATAAGATTTCAAACTATAGCTCTTTTTTCCGGTGCGCTCACATGATCATGACTTCAAAAAATACATCTCTAATTTCATCTTAATTCGACTTGGGAAACTTTAACCACAACTGGCCGTTCGAGCCGGAGTTAATCATTTATTCCGAAACAGGGATGCCAAGAACAAGGATGTTTAGCTGCTATTAAGGCTGTTAAACTGATATACACTGCTGTTAAAATGTTTGCGTTGAATAGCTATTTATCAAACTGCTCTCAAGGAGAAATGCAGCCGACTGGTGGGATAGCGAAATTACAAGTGAAAGTGAACAGACGTCAAAGTGCAAGTCAACGCAAGTGTCAGTAAAAAGTGATCATCGGGGGATACACAAGAACATCGAAGGACATCGAGGGACATCAAAGGACCTCACGCAGAAGAACATTCAGCAACAGCTGCCACCAAGGACACTGGTGGACGAATCCTTTGCGTGCAAGACAGACGTATCGCACTCGGAAAGCCGGAGACCTTGCAAATAGTGAATCACGAAGCCAAGTGTGCCCATAGGAGGTGACTCCTCGCGGATAGCAGGAGCACCTCAGCCAGGATAACAGAAACTGTGAGCAACACATAAACATATGCCAATCGAAGTACAAAATATACGGCTCAAACTTAAACATAACCAAGACTTATTATTATCGTAGGTGCCTACAATTATAAATGTTGGCGCGAACATACATCTGAACATAAAGCGAATCCAACGGCACCCGAATACCCTAAAGTGGCTAAGCGAGAGTGGGGCTTTCGGTTCGATGGAACGACGAAGACGCTCGACCTTTTGGAGCAGATAAAATGGTCGACAGACACATACGGCTACATAGCTAACATCAGACATTGGACGTCATGGTCGACCTTCGTCGACATAGCTAACATCAGGCATCAGGCATGGTCGACCTTCGTCGCAAATTTTCAGTATTTTCTACCAAGAGATTACTTCGAAAATTTAAAGGACGAAGTGACTCGGACGCTCCAGGCTATGAGAGATTTATATAGTGAAGATGCTGACACTAATGCTCTCTCTCTTGAAAGAGAGAGCTCATAATAACAGCCTCCTCGATCACTTACATACCGATTCCGCAGCCTGACGGAGCTGATGTTGCTGGCCGATGAATTCAAAGAGCTCGAAATGGATCGAGAAAAGCTGCGCTAGCAAAATCGTCCAACTAAGACGCGATTTTTGGCAATGGACGACGCTGGTATCGAGTGGTATCATAGATTGCACACACCACCTCAGTCGCGAGAAAGAAATGACAAGGCCAGGCCAGCTCCAAAGACGCAAATGAAAGGCCCGAGAACCCACGTCCAGAATCCGGCAAGAGCATGCCGCGTGTGGGACCAAGAGGACCACTGGGCAATAGAGTGCCGAAATGCCCTGCAGGAATTCTGCTGGCAATTTGGGCGGATCGGAGTCACAAAGCCTGCAAGTTTTTAGTCGGAAAGCCTATGTGCAAAATTTCAGCTCTGTAGCTCTAATAGTCTCGGAGGAGATTGCGTTGATCCTGACAGACCTCGTCGTGCTAATCAAAAATATATATACTTAATATGGTCGGAGATGCTTCCTTCTCTGCGTTGCAAACTTCTGACCAAAATGAATATACCCTTTTTGCAAGGGTATAAAAATCAATTAGGCACTAACATAATCTTAAAAATAAGTCTAGGTTCCGGAGAAATTGTTAAACAAAAAGCAAATGTCTTAAAATATACGATTCAACTTGTAAGTGAGGAAACAACTAATATTTGCTACTTGCAATAACATGGGCAAAAACAAACACTATAAACACAGTAATTTTCGAAAGAACTGAAACTAAACTTTAAAAAAATGAAAATACGTTTTTAAACATAGAAGAACTTGTCAAACGTGCAGAAATAAAATTAGCAACAATCAAAAAATGTTTTAATTAACACCCCTTAAAATGATAACGACAGTCAAATGTAGAGCTCCTAAAGATAAAACAGTAAAAAACAAGAAAGAACGTTGCAGTCGGGCGCCACCGACTGCGTCAGACTCTGTTCCTGTTAAAGGTGTGTAGGCTCAATAAATATGTAGACCGTCCGTCCGTCTTTCCGTATGTTTGAATGCGAGATTATTGAGATTCCTTTTTTGAGCATGTCTTTTACATCAATTTAACTACAGTCATCAAATTTTACATATAGCTTTTTTAAAATAAAATACTATTTTGGTTTTTATATATTTTGGATACTGGCTCCACATTTCACAAAATCAATTTAATATAAGTTCAGTTGCAAATAAAGCCACATTTACATTTTTTATTAATTTTTTAGGTAAAACCGAATTTTTAATAAAATATAAGGATTTATGCAGAAAGTTTTATCAAAATCCAATAAGTATCATAGAAAAATCACAATGTAAGCCACCGTAAAACAAATTCTAGTTGACCTAACTGGGGGATTGAACCTGGGCCACACCACCAAATTCAATTTCGCGCATAATCCTAAAGAGACGCCGTTTGGCCGGTGGGTAGAGTCGGTGGCATGCGAAGCGCGTGACCCAGGTAAAGCGCGCACACATATATAATGGATCGAAGTGTACTGTTTATGTGTATACATGTATACATGTCAACAGTTGTCGCGCAAATCAAAGAATAAACAAGACGCTTAAGTCGGGTTTTCCGGACTAAGAGATCCCCTGCACCAAGTCCATGTGGGAGTGTTTTAAACAACGTAGCTAAATCCGTTATCTATACATATGACCTTCTGCGCGCGACACACACACGCACACATATATATGCACACACTAGCATTTCATGCTGCTTACTGCGAGATGATTTTAGCGGCAGCGCTTGAGCTGCATCTGGGCATACAGCGTAATATGAGAAATAGATTGTTAAATAACTTCGGTATGTACTAAACTCTTCGATAAATATGATCTAAAACATCTCATGTTGTTAAACAGCTTAAACAGTATGGAATAGCTCTCAAGACTGTTTAACAAATATCTAGGTTGTTAAACTTCTGTGCGGTTGTGTTCTAAAGAGCTGGCCTAAGAGAACTCTGCTGTTAAACCGTTTGCTGTGAACAGTCAAACAGCTCTCAAAGATGTTCAACAGCTTGCATTGCATTTTAGCTGCTATTGAATTGCTATCAAACAGCTCTAAAGGCTATTTTACTGCTATCAAGGCTGTTAAACCGATGTGCGATTATCATTTCTACAGTTTATGTAAAAGAACTCCATTTTTGTAACTGCTTTCAAAACCGTTTTAAAACTGTTGTAAACTGATGTGCGGTTAGTGTTCTATGGGAAGCTGACCTAAGAGAACCCCTTTAGTAAACAAACTACTTGCGTTGAACAGCTATTCAGCTGCTTTCAATGGCGTTTAATTGCCATCAAGCTTGTTAATATTTACAATTTATTTTAAAATATACAATTGATTTAAAATAACCCTGATATTTGTTCATGAACTGCTTTGAACAGCTATTCAACTGCTATCAAACAAACTATCAAGACTATTTAACTGCTATTAAGTCCGTTAAACTAATAAGCGGTTGTGTTCTACAGAGCTGACCTAAAATAACTCTGCTATTACTATACAGTTCATCAAAAATAACTCTGCTGTTAAACGTTTTAGCGTTGAACAACTATTTAACTGCTCTCAAGACCGCTTAACTGCTATCAACGCTGTAAACCGATGTTCGATTTTGCTTTAAAGAGCTGCTTGTGCAATTTAACTGCTCTCAAGACTGATTAACTGCTATAAAGGTTGTTAAAGTGCTTTCTATTCGGATGATCTAAAATAACTCTGACATTAAACTTCTTGGGTTTAACAGCCATTGAACTGTTATCAAACAGCTCTCAAGGCTGTTGAACTGCTATCACGGTTGTTAAACTGATGTTCAGTTGTGATCTATACAGCTGATCTGAAATAGCTCTGCTATTAAACTACTTGCGTTGAGCAGCTATTGATCTGGTATTAAACATCTTTCAAAGCCGATTAAGTGCTATCAAAGGTTGCTAAACTGATGTTCGGGTGTGATCTATACAGCTTATCTAAAATAAAGCTGCTATTAAACTACTTGCGTTGAACAGACATTGAACTGGATTTAAATAACTTTCAAGTCTGTTTAACTGCTGTCAAGGTTGTTAAGCTGATGTTCCGTTGTGATCTATTCAGCTGATATTAAATAAATCTGCTGTTAAATTGATTGCATTTAACAGCTATTGAACTTTCAACAGTTCTCAAGGCTGTTTAACTGCTATCAAGACGTGCGGTTGTGTTCTATACAGCTGATCTAAAAGCTATCTGCTATTAAACTGATTGCGTTTTACTCCTAGTGAACACCTATCAAACAGCTCTCAAGGCTGTTTAACTCATATCGAGGCTGTTAACTGATGTGCGGTTGTGATTTATGCAGTTTATTTAAAGGAACTCTGCTGTAAATCCTTTTTTGCGATAAACAATTAAACAAATGTAATATATAGGTCAGCACTTAAAACTATCTAATAGTATTAATAAATAGATTTGTTGAATATTATGGTTAAATACTATAATCTATACTAAAATGAAATATGAATGGCGCCATCTATTTGTGGTTTCTTTAACTAATGCGCTCAAGCGCTGCTTAACGTAAACAGCTGTTCTAAGCTCCAAATCAACACTTCACTTGCCTTGTAAAAGCCGACACGTGAACACGCACCTAAATATACTACCTATAGTTAATTAATATAAAATAAGTTGTGAATATGAAATATATATAAAAACATTAATACCATTGTTACTCATTGTTCATGGACCTCAAATCTCAACATGGTAGCAGAGCAAGGTTATTTAAAATGTAATTAATGGAAAGTTTGATGCTCTAAACAAAACACGTTTTTTTGATATAAAAAAAAAAAAAATTAATAAAAGCTAAAAATATTAATGAAATAACAAACTATGAACATTTAAACAAAAGGTTGTGCAAACATTTAAAAAAAAGAATTATTAAAAACAAGTGATGCGAACGCTTTAAAATTTAAACCTTATACATGGAAAACGAATCACATGAACGGCAAGCCGGCCAAATAAAATAAAGTCAGCAAAAATAAAATAACTTTAAATCAAGTAAAAGTAATAAAGATCAATAAAAGGAAAAAAAAAATTTAAAAACATATTTTTAAATGCAAAACGATTTAACGAAAAGTAATAAAGAAATATTGATCAGTGAAAATTACAAGTTAAAACAAGAAGAAACAAAATTCGAAGAAGAAGTAGAAATGGGTACTCAAGCTAAAATTGAAGACACATTAATTCCAATTTTTAATGGTGCAAATTTCACAAGCTGGAAATTAAGATTAATGTTGTTACTTGAATACAAAGAATGTAAAGAACAAGCAACAAAAAGAAAAACTGATAAAAATACAGAAGCTGACTGGAACAAAAAAGACTTAAAAGCAAAAATGATAATCATGAGCACAGTGTCGGACAGGCAATTAGAATACATTGGCGAATGCACAACTGCATATGATATGATGACAAAACTTAACGGGATTTATACAACAAGATCGACGGCACTTCAGATACTACAAAGAGGAAAAATAGAAGAAATAAAACTAGACAACTATACAGAAGTGGATGAATTTTTCGTCGATTTCGAAAAATCAATAAACGATATTTAATTAAAACTTTGCCGCCAAGCTACAGTTACATTGGTGATTTCATAGACATAGTGCCGGAAGAACAAAGAACAGTAGACTACGTGAAAAGTAAAATAAAAGAAAAAAGCATGACCAAAAGTGAGTCTAATAAAAAGTCAAGCGTCAGCACATTTAACACAAACACAAAAGGGCAGTGTTTTGTGTGTGGTAAATATGGACATCAAAAAAGGGATTGTTACCACAATAAAAATAACCAAAACACAGAGCATGCCAGTCAAGACAGAGAAGCTCAACATAACCAAGGAAGAGGGCAACGGGGTCACTCCAGCGGCAGATCATCGAGGGGCTACGGCAGGGGTAGAGGATCACAGAGAGGATACAGCAGAGGAAGAGGATCATACCAACATTTCAACAAATCTGAAAGTCGACCTCCAGGAGATGAATCAAGCGCAGCATGGTCAACTGAGGTACACCACCCTGAGGTAAACCAAGTAAATAGGTATGAATTTGAAAATTCAAGCGATAATTCTAATGTAATAAATTGGATTTTAGATAGTGGCTGTACAGATCACATAATTAAAACTGATAAGTATTTTGAAAATTTTGTAAATTTAAAAGAACCTGTTGATGTTAAATTACCAGATGGTAAAGCATTGAAAGCTACCAAATTAGGAAATATAAAAGTAGTTTTTAAGAATTATTATAATGAGAAAAGAATTGAGCTGAAAAATGTTTATTATGTAAATGGAATTAAAGAGAATTTATTAAGTTTTTCAAAAATAACCAAAAATAATACAATTATAGCAAGATATGATAATGCAAAAATTTATGATCAAAACAGAGAATTAGTAGCAGTAGCCAATAAAGTTCAGAATTTATATTTTATGAAAAGCTTTGCAACCAAAATAAATACTACTAATGAAATTTACACAAATGTAGTAAAACTAACAGATAAGGAAAAGTGGCATAGAGCATTGGGCCATGTAAATTTTAAATATTTAAATAAATTAGTGAACGATAAATTACTAGAAGGGTTGCCAGAGAAAATTGAAAACACTGAAAATGAAGTGTGCAAACTGCATTCAAAGCAAAATGTCAAATGTATCATTTGAAAATAATAAGACAAAATCAAAGAAAATTTTAGAATTAGTACATACAGACTTAAACGGCCCGCATACGATAGGTTATGGCGGCGAAAAATATTTTCTAACGTTTGTAGATGACTATAGCAAGTGCACTAGGTTATATTGTATAAAAAATAAATCAGATACAGCAAATTGCTTTAAAGACTACGTTAACTTTGTTGAAAATAAATTAGAAAAACGCGTAAAGAGTATTTAAATAAAGAAATTTTTGATTTTATTCGCGATAAAGGTATAGAAATGGTGACTTGCCCTCCGTATGTACATGAGTTAAATGGTGTTGCGGAAAGATCCAATAGATCGGCTATGGACATGGGCAGATGTCTTATGCGCGAAGCTATGGTAAATAAGTGGTATTGGCCTGAAATTATGAAAGCAGTAGCTTACCTAAAAAACAGAACACTAGCTAACACTCAAGAAAATAAAACACCGTATGAAATATTTTTTGGTAATAGACCAAATGTTAACCATTTAAAAATTTACGGAAGTAGAGTCTTCGCCAGAATTCCAGAAGTCTTACGTAAAAGTAAATGGGACGATAAAGCAAAGGTCGGAGTACTTGTATCGAGTATTAATTAACGATAGAGTGATGAATGTTAGACATGTTAAAATTATTGAAGATAAAACTGAGTTAATTTGCTTAAAAAAGCGATAGATGTAAAAATTGATAATTTTGAAAACGATTTCGGTCAGTCAGAAAATTGCGAAAGTAAGGAAGTTGAAGAGGAGCCAACTCCAGAAAATCAAAACTTGTTGTCGGTTCCAGATATGAATCAAAATGAAGCACCAAGACAGTCTAGCAGAAAGAAAAGCCCAGTAGATCGGTACGGTAATCTTATAACACATTTTATATATGTAAATCATATTAATGCGAATGTACCAAATACATTTGAGGAAGCGATAAATTGTTAAGAACCCCAGGAATGGGAAAAGGCAATGGATTTTGAAATAAAAAGCCTGAATAAACATAGTACTTGGGAAATTGTTGATAGACCTAAAAATAAAAAAATTATTGATGTTAAATGGGTGTATAAAAAGAAAAGCGATGGCTCATATAAAGCTAGGTTAGTTGTTAGAGGCTTTCAACAAAAAGATTATATTGAAAACATTTACTCAGCGATAGGAAAAATGCAAACTTTGAAAACCTTACTATCGCATAGTTGTGCAAATAATTTATATATCTAACAAATGGATGTAGAACCCGCATTTCTAAATGGTCAGGTAAAAACTGAAGTATATATTAACATGCCAGAAGGTTACGAAACAAGCGGAAATACAGTTTATAAGTTACAAAAAGCCCTTTATGGTTTAAGAGAAAGTCCAAGAGCTTGGTACGATTGCTTTAACGAATTCTTAGAAAGTATAAGTTTTGTTAGAAGTAATTATGATTATTGTTTATACACAATTTACGCAAACAAAGATCCAATATTTATATTAGTTTTCGTAGATGATTTATTAATTTGCTGTAGAGATTTAAATAAAATAAAAGAGATCAAAATTAGTTTAATGCAAAGATTTTCAATGAAAGATATGGGTAAAATAGGAAGCTATATTGGTATAGATATAGATTACAATGATGAAAGAAATAAAATGACCTTAAGTCAAACAAAATATATTGAGTCTTTGGCTGCAAAATACAACCTTGAGAGTGCTAAATTATATGATACTCCAATGGAAGCAAATTTAAAATTAGAGCAAGCGAGCGAAACAAGTGAAAAAATAAAGTATAGAAATTTAATAGGTGAACTACTATATATTAGTACAGGCACTAGACCAGACATAACTTACAGCGTAAATTATCTTAGTAGATTCCAAAATTGCTATAACGAAACTCATTTTAAATATGCACTTAGAATTTTGAAATATTTGTATAAAACGAAAGATTTAAAATTAACTTTTAATGATAATTGTAAAAATGAAATCCTAGATTGTATGGTAGACTCTGACTTTGCAGGAGATAGTATTGACAGAAAATCAACACTATTTTTGGAAAACACATAAGCAAAATTCGATTGTTAAATGTTCAACTTTTGCCGAATACACTGCTATGTCAGAAGCCGTAACAGAAATATTGTTTGTAAGGAATTTATTAATAGAATCTTTCAAAGTAAATTTAAATGAACCTATAAAAATGTACGAAGATAACACAGGTGCAATAGCGATAGGAAAATTTGGTAATTTTACAAAAAATTCAAAGCACATTGAAGTACAGTATCATTACATAAATGAAAATTATGAAAAAGGCTTAATTGATATTGTTAAAGTAGATTCAAATAAAAATGTAGCGGATATATTTACTAAAAGCTTAAGTAAATTAAAATTCTTAACTAATAGACAAGCGCTAAGATTAATATAATATAAAATGAAGAATGTAACAAATTAAATAATTGATATGATAGATAACATGTGTAATACCAAGTAATATTTAAAATATAAAATGGTCTAGATTATAAATTTAAGGAGGCGTGTTAAATATTACGGTTAAATACTATAATCTATACTAAAATGAAATATGTATGGCGCCATCTATTTGTGGTTTCTTTAACTAATACGCTCAAGCGCTGCTTAACGTAAACAGCTGTTCTAAGCTCCAAATCAACACTTCACTTGCCTAATAAAAGGCGACACGTGAACACGCACCTAAATATACTACCAATAGTTAATTAATATAAAATAAGTTGTGAATATGAAATATATATAAAAACATTAATACCATTGTTACTCATTGCTCATGGACCTCAAATCTCAACAAGTTTTATTAATGGTTTCACGGGTGCATTTAAAATGCAATCAATAAGTTAATGTTATGCATAGTATCGATTTGGAATGAATCTATAAAATTTCAAACTATAGCTCTTTTTCCGGTGCGCTCACATGATCATGACTTCAAAAAACACATCTCTTATTTCATCTTAATTCGACTTGGGAACCACAACTGGTCGTTCGAGCCGGAGTTAATCATTTATTCCGAAACAGGGATGCCAAGAACAAGGATGTTTAGCTGCTATTAAGGCTGTTAAACTGATATACACTGCTGTTAAAATGTTTGCGTTGAATAGCTATTTATCAAACTGCTCTCAAGGAGAAATGCAGCCGACTGGTGGGATAGCGAAATTACAAGTGAAAGTGAACAGACGTCAAAGTGCAAGTCAACGCAAGTGTCAGTAAAAAGTGATCATCGGGGGATACACAAGAACATCGAAGGACATCGAGGGACATCAAAGGACCTCACGCAGAAGAACATTCAGCAACAGCTG